>LPNX010435825.1:397156-512326 GCA_001517045.1 Pseudotsuga menziesii | reverse complement strand
CTCTGTCCAAAAAAATAAATAAGTTAATTTACAAAAAAAACACATTAAAACATGTAATTTACAATACTGTAAATTACATGTAATTTACAGTACTGTAATTTTACAGTATTTGTAAATTATTGTAATAATTTTATTAGATTTTTTAAGAAACAATAAATTTTCAGTATTTGTAAAAATTTAAAAATTAAGACTCCCACCTACAGCAATTGCCCCTATTTGTGTGCCTCTGTGAGATGGCCAGAATTTAGAAAAGCACCCACAGCAGTGACATCACCCAATAGTATGCTGCATGCACTTGTAAATTGTAATGGATTATGGCACTGTACCTGCTCTTACAAATCAAAATAAGACAAACAAGTGAGTACAAATAAGGTAAGCAAGAGAAAAAATATCAAACAAGCAAAACAACACCATGCTGGCATGCACATTGCAGACTCTAGAGTAGTTTAAAATATTTTCTGGGTGTCATCCTTCACCTACAGCAGTTACCAAGTCTTCCAAGAAGCCATATCGTTTGCCTATTCTACTGTGCATCTTTATTAATGGGTGACTGTATGTAGTTCCAAAAATCAGGTCAGAAATAGAATACTAATTAATATTTGAATTCTTTTAATACATAGGTCGGCCCTAAGCTTCTTTAGCTTAAAAAATATCAGCTTCATCTTTAGGAAATGTGCCCTATTGCATACAACTCTAAGAAATAGGCTGAGCATTAAGATTAATTATCAGTACAAGGTGTGCACCAATCTGTTGCCTTCCACTTACTATTTTAAACATAATGGAGGAATGGGACTGTCCTGTAGCTTTCAAATTCAAAGTTTTTCTGCTGTATTAGAGGCTCAAACAACACCCTAATCTGCTGGAGATGATACTTTTACTCAGGTTTAAAGTTTAAGTTTAACTTTAAAGTTTAAAGTTTAAACAATGCATCTCTCGTGACTGTGTTTGACGGTGTGTAATGCTTATAACACCAAAATGAAAAAGATAAAATCTGTAATGTAAATACTAAAAACAAAATTAAAACAAGGAAGTATTAAGATGTCCCAATTCTCTTCACTCTGGATCCTTTGCACTTTTGATAAAGTTTAAAATAAAAAACTGCTAAAATATTTACATCCAACTTCCAAGCAAGAAATCAGACCTCTGTCCAGACTCCAAAACTGTCGGTTGTCTTGTAAGTTGACTGTTGTAGGGGCCGAGGCTTGAGCAGCGAGCTTCAAGTTCCACGACGTCTGTGCAGTGTGCAGTGACCAGTCTGCAGTGTGAGACTTGAGTGAGGGCCGAGGGTATGTGAGGCTGTGCCTGTGAGCCTTGAGGGCCAGTGTGAGCAGTGCAGGGAGGTGACAGCCTACAGGTCCTGAACCGTGAGCAAATAGTGTGACTCGTGACTCATGAGAAATGAGAATGAGGTTAACACTTTGACGGCAGCAGGTAAATGGTGTAAGTTAGGCTTTAGTTTAGGTTAGGAGTTAGGCTAGGAGTTAGGCATTGTTAATTTTTAATTTTAAAAAAAAAATCGAAATTTCAGAAAAACCGGCGAGTTGGCCTTTGACTCGGCCGAGTCGACCGGTTCGGTACCGAACCAGTCACCCGAGCCGGTTTGACTCGGCTGGTGGTTGACTCGGTTGACTCGGGCCGAGTCCGAGGCGACTCGGCTGAGTTTTAAAACATTGATTCATATTCTCAAAAGTGGTGATAAAATGACCTCTCTAATTATCGGACTATTATGATTAGCCCTTTCTTAGCTAAGTTATATGGTATTATCTTAGAAAAGAAGATCAATGAATGGCTAGAAATGGAAGGTAAGCGGGCTAAAGGCCAAGTAGGTTTTAGAAGGAATCATTCAACCACGGACCACCTCGTTACACTTAGGTTCATTGCAATGGAATGCCGTAATAATAAGTCTGACCTATTTTGTTGCTTTGTGGATTTTAGAAAAGCTTTTGATATAGTGCCTAGAAATAACTTGTGGAATAGGCTAGAGGAGCTCAAGGTTCCTTTTGAGTTGAGAACTGCCGCGATAAGGTTATACGAAAATGTCATTGCCAAGTTTAAGAATAATGAGGGGTGGACAATAGATATAAATTGTAATATTGGAGTTAAACAAGGTTGCCCCCCCTCCCTTACCCTTTTTGGCATTTACATTGATTCGCTAGAAAAGTGTTTAGAAGAAGCTAGTTGCGTTGGTACAATCTTAGTTGGGATAGTTATCATCCTCCCACTTTATGCTGATGATATTGTTCTTATGCCAAGGTGTCCTTCTGATCTCGATAAGCAATTAAGAATTCTTAAAGATTTTTGCTCTAACATGGGTATGATTGTTAACACCGACTAAACAAAAATCATGATTATAAAATTTAAAAAAGACACCTATGCAAATTTTATTTATTACAATAGAAATCTAGAGGAAGTGACTTCTTACAAGTATCTCGGAATTGATATTCATCACAAGCTCAATTGGAACTATAGCATTGAGAAAATGATTAATGGAGGGTGGAAAGCTTATTTTGGTCTTGAAAATAAGTGTAAATCATCCAATCTGGTCATGTGGGATGAAAAGAAGTTCCTCTTTGAAACTCTTGTCATCCCTGTTATCTTGTATGATTGTAAGTATGGGGGTGCAACATTTCTAGAGAATCTTGGAGGAAGATTGAGCAAATTCAGAAGTGGTTTATAACTTATAATCTCAAAATTAAAAGCAATGCTCCTTATCCTATTCTCCTCATAGAAGTGGGTCTTACCCCCATCGAGAGCATGGGTATGACTAGGTACCTGATGTACAAGCATAAGATAAATAACATGGGAAACGAGAGACTTCCTAAAATTGCTTTAAACTCAAGTCAAAACCAACTACGCCTCAAGCGATGTTGGTGTAAAGATACCATGGCTTGGTTAAACCATTGGGGCATTGATGAAAACGACATTTTGCATAACATTGATAATGTCAAAAATAATATTACTTCTAAGTTTAAAGAGAATTTCTAGCGTGAGTAAAATTTAACAGCTAAGAGAAAATTAAGATACTATAAGGAGGTCATTAATCCTAACTTGGAAGATTAGAAGTATCTCTCCGTAGTAACTAGCTCATGGAAGAAAATTAATATAGCCAAGATTAGAACGAACTCTCATGAACTCCATAGTGAAACAGGGCGTTGGTCTATTCCTAAAAGTCCATGGGTAGAAATGGTTTGCCATCTGTGTGAGTCTATGAGCGTTGATGATGAAAATCACTTTCTCTTAGAGTGCCTTGCTTACACCCACATTAGATCTGAGTTTCATAGTATTTGCTACAATACAAACCTGTATAACCTCCTAACTTGCCAAAACTATAGTGAGCTAGGAAAGCTTCTTAGCAAGCTTTTTGAGCACAGGAACAAGATTTTAAAGTAAACCAAGTATTATCCTTCTCAAGGTCCGATAGACCAAAGTTGGCCTCATTTGATGTTAAGCATCATCCTCATCATCATAAAACTGCATATATAATATTAATATTATAATAGAGTTTGACTAATCATAGTAAGTGCCTCTTTTAGTTTTTTCCTGTTACTATTTTCCGTGATTTTTCTCTTTTTGGGGCATTGAGGTTTGCCTGGGAAATACGATTTTTCCCCACTCTCTAGGCTGAAAGTAAAAATGAGAGAGCTGGTATCTTGCCAACACCACATAAATATCCGCAAACAACATCTTTCTCACATGTACATATCCTATCCCCCTCCGGAATTTAACATGTGACCTCCAAGGAGAAAACATATGTTCTCAACTGGTAGACCCACTCGGGTTGTGTTGCCCCCTTTCACGCACCTCGGGGGGTTTTGGGCATGGCAAAAATCTTCAAGCCACTGGGTGCATCCTTGGGGGCAAGTCTTGAGTTGAGATATTGTCACTCAACGCTCAACTCCTCCATCTAGGCCAACTCCTAGCGAAGCCAAGGGGGTGGTCCCTATTAGAAGAAAATCTATGGTTTTTAGTCTACAAAAGAAAAGACTAAATCTAGGAGCTAATATGAAATGGATAAAAAAACACAACGGGCTACTGCAAGAAAGAGATCACATCAACAACATATGACAATGTAAGCACCATTCACGACATTTTGCAATAATTGATAAGCATTGAAAGTAAAACAAACCATTGCCGATGAATACAGAGTGCTTTTAAAAGTGGAGTGCTGTTGTGTCGTGTAAGTATTGCAGTTGTCTCGTTGGTCAGTTTTAGAATTATTAATGAGTAATTAAGGGCGTGGGTTAATTGTGGGTTTGGCCCAACAAGTCAAGTCCCTTCGAACTGAGTGCTAAAGCGGTAATACCAAGTGTCCAACAAGGCGAGGATGAACCTGCTTGGAGTAGCCCCCTGACTCTGTAGTAATTATCCTTTGCAACCTCCCGAGTTCTCGAGAAAATCACTTGTGGGTTTTCCTATTAAATCTAGTAACTCG
The DNA here is from genome assembly GCA_001517045.1 of Pseudotsuga menziesii. Classification (NCBI taxonomy): domain Eukaryota; kingdom Viridiplantae; phylum Streptophyta; class Pinopsida; order Pinales; family Pinaceae; genus Pseudotsuga; species Pseudotsuga menziesii. The sequence continues at coordinate 507,894 of LPNX010435825.1, read as the reverse complement.
TATCCCTTTTTGATACAACCAACTGATCAGACAAGTTGCAGCGGTGTAGAGCATACGGGGAAGGAGTCTTGGTTTATTTTATTAGAGACGTAACAATGAGTTGTTTAGATGACGACCGAAGAGTTTCTTTCACCTTTCGGGTACTCGAGAAAGCAACGGTCGGATTGATTTAAAAAATTAAGAACAAATAAATAAAATAAATATTTTTTAATTAATCCTACCAAAAATCTCTTTCACCCTTTTGTGGTACTCAGGAGAGCATGGGGTAAGTATTTCGTTTGCTTCCTTGATCAAATAAACAACTAAATCGGAAATAAAGATAAAGCTAACTAAAACTAGAAAATCATAAAAAAAAGACACCGACACAAATCTTCCCAGAGGGGATGGGGAGTGGGCTCTAAAGAGCCTACTCAAAGTCTTTTATTATGGTATTTACAAAGCTCATTAGAGGTGGATGCCTTTGGTCCTTACATATCTGGATCCAAAGGCTTACAGGTTTTATGCGTAAGACAAGATCAAGAGTGGTGCTTCGGGAGGTCTTTAAACAACTTAGATCTTTGATTTTTCGGCAGCACTTCTCCTTGTCTTGGCAATAAAAGTGAAAAATCAGCCACCTATAATGCACCAAATGTGCCAAATAAAGCGTTAAGAACATACAATATTAAGTACTGAAAGATTGGAAATATGCACAAGTACTTAATAAAAACTAAATCTACTTTGAAAATATTACTTTATGTTTCTAGATCTAGATACATGTTTAAATAGATCAGCCTTTAGATATTGCTTGAAAGATAAACTAAACTACTTAAGCATGTGAGTAACCGTAACTGAGAAAGATTTAATTTTTCTTTAAAAAATGAAGGAAAGAGAGATAGAAAGAGTGCTAGAAGCTTGGGAATGTTGGGCCATGGAGTTTGCTTTGGTGGAACACCGAGGGACTATGTCCTCAAAATATCTTGAAGATGAGGAAGATTCAAGCTAGCTCAACCCCTTCTACAAGTGAGATCACCTGCAACTTAGAAGTCCTTGCACAAACAAATGGTTAAAACATAGGTGTTGCTGGAAAAAGACAATTAGAAAGCATGCAATTAAACTTAAAATACATGCAACTCCAAGAGATCTGAAACAAGCAAACAGTGAGAGCATAAAATAAACTAGAATAATCTCTTACCCCACGGGGAGGGAGCTCCCCTTCAAGGCCCACAATTAACCAACAAAAAACAAAGACCAATAATATAGATTATACCTCATAAGCACTTGGCAATCACCATCCACACATGAAAAGCATTACACCATAGATCTAGCCTCCAAAGCCTTCTTTATTCCAAATGGTAAAAAATACAATGCAAGCAATAGCTTTCCTTCGATCCTTTGACCATGCCAAAATGAGGACAAGAGCCCTGCTTAAATAGGAAAAGAGAGACCTAGGGGGGCCTCACCAATATTGAAGAGAGAGTCCAGTTGAATTGAGCTTGAAGTGAAGAGGAAGTGGAGAGGTGATTGACACCTCTCTCACTTAACTCACCGTCATTCTGCCAACACACCCAATCAATGCCGAATCACCCAACTAACTCCTTCAAGCTTGGCGCCTCCTTCACCTCACGCGATTTGAATGAACGCTGGTGGGTGAGAGTGGGTGATGTCATCCCAATGTATGTGCTAGCCATAAAAAAATCCACACCTTACGTAACCAAGGTTTAGAACCAACCAAAAGTTTAAGCATTGAATTGGGTGGACCACCACTTCCCACCTCACGCGAGAAGATTCCTAAGTTGACGTGAGGAATGGAAATGAGGGTGATGTCACCCTTCCCCATCACATTCGCTAGTCACATGCATAAACTAAGACTTTAATAATAAACCTAGGCTTTAAAAATAATAGCAAGGATGGTCCCCTCCTTTCTTCACGCGAGCTTCACTTTGAAGGCTCACGTTACCTCCTCTTCATGCTAGCTCTTTTAATAAACCAAAGTTTTAAGTCAACACTTCAAGTTAAAAATGGATCGTGAGCTTAAGGGGACCCATGCCAAGTCACCCAATCAAATATTTTTTTAAAATTCCACCTTTTTCAAACTTTTGACTTTATGCCAAAATGTCTTAGTTTAGCATTAAAATGCCCTTTTGATGCATTTTTAGCTGAATAATGCTCCATGGGGAGTTTCGGCTGCTTGACTGAAGTGGAAAGTGGTCCAGGGGATAAAGTGGATGCTCCGGGAGTGAAAACGAATGTCCCCACATCAGAAACGGACTTTGTATCTGACTTTTATTACATTTTAAAATTTTCTAGTCAAACCATTAAAAAATCGCCTAATTTTGTGGAAAAAATTTATTTTCTCAGAAACTAACGAAACTCTAGGGGGACCTAGTACATGTCCATACGAATCAAAATCATTGCCTAGCATGTTGAAAAACACTGACACGAAGGCTCTAATAACTTCCTAAGGCTGAAACATCAAGACTACTACCCTAGCTTTGGAGGTGTGAGTGAAAAACTCAGAAATTATTAGTCGTTTGTTCAACAACCAATAATCACCGAGAGAAAAAACAATTTGGGCTAGTCGGCTTGATGCTCAAGTCCGGGAAGCCGAGCCTTTTATAAAAATTTAAATGCTAGGACATTTTTTACAATTTCCCCAAGGGGGTATGAACATGTGTTACAAAACATTTTCGAACTGTCTCCCAGAAAAAGCTTGGCAGACTTTTGAACTCTGATCATGAACAAGTGTACTTGTTCTACTTCGCAGGCTTGCTTGAAAAAACCACCAAGTACAACTTAGGTGGTAACATCTGGCTCCAATTGCGGGACGTGTGCTCGATCTGGTCATAGGGCAAGGGGAGGATACGAGAACACCAGAACCTTTGGTTTATATACCTTGTAAAAACATCTCAACTTGACAAGAAAACCTCAGTAGGACAAGCTTTATATAAAATCCAAATGAACCATTAAGCTTATTTATTTAAACAAATTAAATGTAGCTAACTAATGAAAGAAAAGTTTAATTATAGCTAAGTACGAAACATAAATGCATAAAGTAAATGCTCTCTTTTAAGGAGCTTATTTTCCTACTCTAAGCATGATACAAAAAGGGTCAAGTGTAATCAGAAATCCAATGTAACCACCTAAGCATTTTATTAACATAAAAAAAATTTGCCCTGTCTTTGGTTACCAGCCAAAGTAAGGATACTTTATTCAGAAAATGCAAACCTGCGTGATGATCTGGAATGGACGGGCTGGATGGGAAATCATAGGCATGAATAAAGTCATTAAAGTTCTTCCCAAACTGGTATGTGCTCGCGTAGGCTGCTTTTATCCATGACTGGATAGGACTGATATACCAATCGGCAAGATGAGGCAAAATGACTACATCATCATACTGATCATCAGGGCTTATCAAATGATAACTCATTGCATAAGCCCCAAGTAGCTCCGAATCATAAGGAACCTCTACATGTGAAGAAGATGGCTTAGACTGATATTCCACTGACTGCATCACATCTAACTTTTCACAACACTACTTCTCAATGTATTCATTACTGTTAACTTTGTGCGGCTCTGCATGATATGACTTTGAATGATCATGTGAAAATTCTGAATGCTCCTCTTCCATAATAAGATTTTCCTAGGTATCCAGATCCACGCTCTCCTCTATGGACGTATCATATATTGGACTTCCACAAATTTTTGAATAGACACTCCCCTTGCTGGACATATCATGGATGGGATTCTCAATAAGATTTTCACAAGTTGGATTATCTATGAAATTCCAATAGTCATCACTCCCATCTATGTCGGATATGAGAGAGTCTTCCTTGCTGGTATCACATCCTTAGATATAACTACCCTCCTCCTGTTCATAATAATCATCTTTCAAAGTTTTGGTTTCAAAGATATTACGAGAAGTTAAACTTTCCAAAACTTCATCCCTAAGAGATGAACATAGAGGAGTGTCATCATACACATCATAAATTTCTTCATAAGTGTCGATCTCTGTAATGGTTTCCTCATGAGGGCTTTCTGGAAAAATATTAGCATTGCAACAATCTTGAGAATACCTCAAATCTTCAATGTTTTCAGTTATGGTGACATGAGGAGATTCTTCAACAATGTGTTCAATCATGGGTTCCTCGTGAAGCTCTTCAATAGGATCATTCAGAGTGTGCTCATCTATAATGGAAGTCACGGGCTCCTATAGCTCCTTTAGGTAGGTGAGGGCCCTTTCTACAACAATTACCGTATCTCTCTCACCATTAAGCCACCTCTCAAAAAACATAGCACATAAGTCTTCAAGGGAGGTAATGCATTTATCAGGAAGGCCACAAAACCATATCCAAGCCTTCTTTTCCAAAGAATTAGCAAAAATACGCATCATATTATCCCTATGAAGCATGTTGAGCTTCTTCACAAATGAAAGAAATAATATGATGTGATAGATAGCTAAATCACCATTTCCTCAAAAAATTGGAGCCTGAACATATCCTTTATCCTTGAGATATGGTTCATGGTTAGGAAAACCCGGGATGCTCGAGAAATCGATGTGAGGATATACATTGGAAATTTGAACACGATAATGTTCATCATCCATAACGGCTTATCACTGGCATATGTCAACCATGCATTTTGTATTGAACCAGAGCTGTCAAATAGTGAGCATTTAAAGTTTTACTATGTCGTATGAGCTCATCTATACACAACAAGTCTCAACAAAATTATGAGAAAGTAGGGTTTTATCCCTTCAATGGAGTCGCCATGTGAAAAAGAAAAATATGCATTTATAAATCTTTCACAAAAAATTATATTTTGCTTTTCTTTGTAAAAATAAAAACTGAAAAAATTCAGTGGAGTCGCTAGATGAAATCTAAAGATCTACTCTAAGCATTCATTAAACAAAGCAAAAACAAAAAAGAAGCAAACAAAAGTCGTACTCTGGGAATAAAAAGATTTATCCCCGACAACAACACCAAAAGATGTTGCCGCCTTTCACGCACCTCAGGGGGTTTTGGGCGTGGCAGAAATATTTAAGCCACTCGGTGCGTCCTTGGGGGCAAGTCTTGAGTTGAGATATTGTCACTCAACACTCAACTCCTCCGTCTAGGCCAACTCCTAGCGAAGCCAAGGGGGGTGGTCCCTATTAGAAGAAAATCTATGGTTTTTAGTCTACGAAAGAAAAGACTAAATCTAGGAGTTAGTATGAAATGGATAAAAAAACACAACGGGCTACTTCAAGAAAGAGATCACATCAACAACATATGACAATGTAAGCACCATTCACAACATTTTGCAATAATTAATTTAAGCATTGAAAGTAAAACAAACCAGTGCCGATGAATATGGAGTGCTTGTAAAAGTGGAGTGCTGTTGTGTCATGTAAGTATTGCAGTTGTCTCGTTGGTCAGTTTTAAAATTATTAATGAGTAATTAAGGGCGTGGGTTAATTGTGGGTTTGGCCCAACAAGACAAGTCCCTTTAAACTGAGTGCTAAAGCGGTAATACCAAGTGTCCAACAAGGCGAGGATGAACCTGCTTGGAGTAGCCCCCTGACTCTGTAGTAATTACCCTTTGCAACCTCTCGAGTTCTCGAGAAAATCACTTGTGTGGATTTTCCAATTAAATCTAGTAACTCGTATCCCCTTTTTGATACAACCAACTGATCAGACAAGTTGCAGCGACGTAGAGCATACGGGGAAGGAGTCTTGGTTTGTTTTATTAGAGATGTAACAATGAGTTGTTTAGATGACGACCGAAGAGTCTCTTTCACCTTTCGGGTACTCGGGAAAGCAATGGTCGGATTGATTTAAAAAATTAAGAACAAATAAATAAAAGAAATATTTTCTAATTAATCCTACCACAAATCTCTTTCACCCTTTCGGGGTACTCGGTGTTAGAAAACAGGACCGCAGAGCAATAATAGATATACAGTTAAATCATAAACAAGATGCAGAACACATTAAAACATTACAGAGAGACACAGATATAACGTGGTTCACCCAAACGATGGGCTACGTCCACAAAGACCGCTGCACTTCCTCTTCACGCTCTCACAGTCTCTCTTCCAATACAATACAATACCATACTTATTCGTTTTACAATGCTTTCTTTTATAGGGGAAATACGATGGGAAAATTCTAGGGTTAGCCCAATACCATGGGTCCACAAAACTGTTGGCCAAGACACATCCCAAAAATTCCCCCCTCGAACCCCAAGGCAGGGGGAATGAGTGTACAGTACACCTGGGTTACAAACACGAGTGAATAATATCTCTGGATCTGGAAGATCAGGCTCCACAACCAACACTCAGGAGAGCGTGGGGTAAGTATTTCTTTTACTTCCTTGATCAAATAAACAACTAAATCGGAAATAAAGATAAAACTAACTAAAACTGGAAAATCATAAAAAAAGACACCGACACAAATCCCCCAAGGGGGGATGGGGAGTGGGCTCTGAAGAGCCTACACAAAGTCTTTTATTACGGTATTTACAAAGCTCATTAGAGGTGGATGCCTTTGGTCCTTACAGATTTGGATCCAAAGGCTTACAGGTTTTATGCGTAAAACAAGATCAAGAGTGGTGCTCCAGGAGGTCTTTGAACAACTTAGATCTTTGATTTTTCGGCAACCCTTCTCCTTGTCTTGGTAATAAAAGTGAAAAACCAGCCACCTGTAATGCACTAAATGTGCCAAATAAAGCATTAAGAACATACAATATTAAGTACTGAAAGATTGGAAATATGCACGAGTACTTAATAAAAACTAGATCTACTTTGAAAATATTACTTTATGTTTCTAGATCCAGATACATGTTTAAATAGATCAGCCTTTAGATATTGCTTGAAAGATAAACTAAACTACTTAAGCATGTGAGCAACCGTAACCGAGAAAGATTTAATTTTTCTTTAAAAAATGAAGGAAAGAGAAATAGGAAAAGTGTTGGAAGCCTGGGAATGTTGGGCCATGGAGTCTGCTTTGGTGGAACACTGAGAGACTATGTCCTTAGAAATATCTTGAAGATGAGGAAGATTCAAGCTAGCTCAACCGCTTCTACAAGTGAGATCACCTGCAACTTAGAAGTCTTTGCACAAACAGATGGTTAAAACATAGGTGTTGCTGGAAAAAGACAATTAGAAAGCATGCAATTAAACTTAAAATACATGCAACTCCAAGAGATATGAAACAAGCAAATAGTAAGAGCATAAATCAAACTAGAATAATCTCTTACCCCACGGGGAGGGAGCTCCCCTTCAAGGCCCACAATTAACCAACAAAAAACAAAGACCAATAATACAGATTATACCTCATAAGCACTTGGCAATCACCATCCACACATGAAAAGCATTACACCATAGATCTAGCGTCCAAAGCCTTCTTTATTCCAAATGGTAAAAAATACAATACAAGCAATAATATTCCTTCGGTCCTCTGACCATGCCAAAATGAGGGCAAGAGCCTTGCTTAAATAGGAAAAGAGAGACCCAGGGGGGCCTCACCAATACTGAAGAGAGAGTCCAGTTGAACTGAGCTTGAAGTGAAGAGGAAGTGGAGAGGTGATTGACACCTCTCTCACTTAACTCATCGTCATCCTGCCAACACACCCAATCAATGCCGAATCACCCAACTAACTCCTTCAAGCTTGGCATCTCCTTCACCTCACACGATTTGAATGAAGGTTGGTGGGTGAGAGTGGGTGATGTCATCCCAATGTATGTGCTAGCCATAAAAAAATCCACACCTTAAATAACCAAGGTTTAAAACCAACCAAAAGTTTAAGCATTGAATTGGGTGGACCACCACTTCCCACCTCATGCGAGAAGATTCCAAAGTTGACGTGAGGAATGAAAAGGAGGGTGATGTTACGCTTCCCCATCACATTCGCTAGTCACATGCATAAACTAAGGCTTTAATAATAAACTCATGCTTTAAAAATAATAGCAAGGGTGGTCCCCTCCTTCCTTCACGCGAGCTTCACTTTGAAGGCTCACGTTACCTCCTCCTCATGCTAGCTCTTTTAATAAACCAAAGTTTTAAGTCAACACTTCAAGTTAAAAATGGATCGTGAGCTTAAGGGAACCCATGCCAAGTCTCCCAATCAAATATTTTTTAAAATTCCACCTTTTTCAAATTTTTGACTTTATGCCAAAATGTCTTAATTTAGCATTAAAATGCCCTTTTGATGCATCTTTAGCTGAATAATGCTCCACGTGGAGTTTCTGATGCTCGACTGTAATGGAAAGTAGTCCCTGGGGTAAAGTGGACGCTCCGGGTGTGAAAATGAGTGTCTCCACGTCAGAAACGGACTTCTTATCTAACTTTTATTACATTTTACAATTTTCTAATTAAACCATTAAAAAATGGCCTTATTTTGTGGAAAAAAAATATTTTCTTGGAAACTGCTGAAACTCTAGGGACACCTAGTACATGTCCATACGACTCAAAATCAATTCCTATCATGTTGAAAAACACTGACACGAAGGCTCTAATAACTTCCTAAGGCTGAAACACCAAGACGACTACCCCAACTTTGGAGGTGTGAGTGAAAAAATCAGAAATTATTAGTCGTTTGTTCAACAACCAATAATAACCGAGGGAAAAAACACTCTAGGCTAGTCGGCTTGATGCTTAAGTCCGGGAAGCCGAGCCTTCTATAAAAAATTAAATGCTAGGACATTTTTTACAATTTCCCTAAGGGGTTATGAACATGTGTTTCAAAAAATTTTCAAATAGACTCCCAGAAAACCCTGGCGTACTTCTGAACTCTAATCATGAACAAGTATACTTGTTCTACTTCGCGGGCTCTCTTGAAAAAACCACCATGTACAACTTAGGTGGTAAAAGGTTGTACAAGTTTTTCCCTTTATTTATAATAGCTATCAATATATCTTATTATAACACAGAGAGAGAGAGAGAGAGAGAGAGAGAGAGAGCCCCAAGGATTAGCTCGATTGGTAGATGCTCTTGTATGAAAGTTCAAGGAGGTCTCAAGATCAAATCCCATTGGGTCCCTTGGGGTTACTTGCAAAAGTTGCAAGGTCAGGTCAGGCACGCTGGCCCTTTTGGAAATTTGGGAAGGTTCCAACATGACCTGTCTAGATACTCATGCATGTTTGGAATTATCCTGGAAGTTATTCCTGCTTTTCTCATAGGGGGAGATATTCTAGAAAACTGCTATATCTTGTTGGTATATGATGCAATGTCTTCTGGATCCATTGTCTAGGGCGAAAAATGCCTCTAACATAGGAAGCCCAAGGCGTTAGCTCAACCGGTTGTTGCCAATGTTGCTGGGCATTTGGCTAGTTCCGTGCCTGCAGGTGCTTGGTTTGAATCCTCTTGGGTCAGGTGCAGGTCTATGTCGATGGGTTTAGTTGGGATGCCATCTGTAAATGATGGGAAACATCCCTTGGGTTTCCCTGCAGTTGAGTTTTCCTCCGAATATATATATATATATATATATATATATATATTTTTATTCTAAAAGGGTTTGAATTTTGATCATTTGACAAAGAAAGGCCTGATTAACCCAATGTTTAGACAAATTTCAAAAACGCCCTGGACTTTTGAAAATGTAAATCAACATTGACAATGGATAAAAATGAAAAGATGAATACAGAAGGTGTTTAACAGAGTTAAGACATGAAAGCTATTAAAATGGACTTCATAAGCCTTTGGAAAGTAGAACAACCATTAAACCTGCAAATCATTGACCCGACTAGGACTCTAGAGTACAAACCACATAAATACACAGATTCATAAGGGTGTATCCATCATAGTTGGCAGTTTGTGCTATGTGGGCTCAGCTGGGTTGATGTGGTGCTGTAACCTTGAAGAAAAATAGGGCCCCACGTGGTCAGGAACATGTGGAATGTTATAGGGATAATTGGGAGTGGTGCGCCCCTCACCCAAAAGCTCCTGCCAAGCTCCCAAAGCTCCCAGAACTGCTGCCCATGCTTTTGGAACGTTTCCTACAAGTTCTGAAGATTCCGGAACTTAGGAAATGGTGGGAATGGATTCCCTGACTACCAAGAGTGGTTCCCTTGCAACTGTTTGTAAGTTGTGTGTTTTGTGTTCAGGTTGGGATTGTTTCAGATTCCATGTGCTTTTAGTCTTTCCAGTATTCTTGAAATTCCAGGTGAAGAGAAGGTATTTTGATAGTAAGCTGTGGCTATGTTTATGTATTTACACGATTAGTCTGTTTTAGGTTCTCACTAAAAGCTTAGAAGGTATATTTGGTCTGATTCTTAAATAATCAGATTGTAGAAGTTGTCATGCTTACCAAAGTTTGATGGCTTGGAACAGTACAAATATGCTGTCCTGAAGGCAAATCTATAGTGACTGAACTACATAGGAACTGCGGTACAATACATTATATACTTCATTGATTCTATTTTACATAAATGGTTTTAGAAGGTGTGTACCAACAAAGCCGGTGTTTGCATATATATGTAAGCTATGAATCTGAAGTTCTGAACGTCCTGTGGTATGTTTTTCTTGCCTTAAAATTTTCAGTGAATAGAAGAAATTTCAATTAGTTATTTCAGACTTAGTTCCTAAAAATAAGAATGGTTGTTATTATGTGTTTTTACCCAGTGCACATACTGTACAAAGTTTCTATTTTTGCCGCTGGTGCATATGGTTCTTAACTGCTGGTGAAACTTGAGACATGCTTTCTGGTAATTCGAATGTACCAAATGAGTTCTTCTCATATATGTGTGTATGTTATATGATGTCACAGTAGTACTGGTAACTATGGCATGTGAGGACAACAATGCCAGAAAATTATTAATTTCCATTCTCACATTGGAAATAATCCAAAAGTTTTCATTATCGCTTTTAGAAAATCTCGTGGAATGTTAGCAAATAATGATTTCTTGCTGCAATATTGCACTGGGTGCACTGTTGTCCGTGGATAAGAAGCAGGTATATATGTGCTCCTTCAGCTGCTCTATTATGATCCAGTATATATTCATAAGTTGTCTTGTGTATTAACAATTTTTATGTCTTGTTGATTGTAGAGTAGTCACTTGACTGATTTTTTTTCATCCAACATCTCATCCCATCTTCAAGCCTATAAGTGTGAGTGAGATTACTGGTACCTTGCCAGTCCGTATCAACAGTTTGATAACAAATAGGCTAATAGCAAACATATCACAAGTGGGATTTGAACCCAAGTGGAGAGGATAACACTTTCTCTTCTCAACCACCCGAGCTAGACCCAATTGATAGTCACTTGGCTGCTTTGCTTTTAATTCAAATAGTAATAGCATTTCAGATCAACCCTGAAGTGGGTAGGCTGTTCTCTGATTCTTACTTTATCTTATTTTGTTCATTGTTGCTTCCTTTTTCTGAATATTAACAGCAATTAGGATGGACTCTGAAATGGGCCTTTCTATATCATTTTTTTGTAGAGAATATTTCTCATAGGTTAGATTGTCCTTCCCTTAATTACTTCCTTTTTTCTTAGTTTTGCATCTTGAATTCTTCTCTCTAAATCAGGAGCTCCATTAATTTGTATTCTTAATCCTTTTTTCATCTGTCTAATTCAAAGAAAGAGTCTATACTAGCTTTAGAAGTGTTATATTTTACCTTATGTGCGGAGCAGCTGATTCTCCTGTAGCGATGGTACACTCCGGTAGATGCTACCTTGGTGCCTGTGCAGTCATGATGAGGGTGCAGTCGAGGAGAGTAATGGTGCAGCAGTTGAGATTCTTGGGAGGCTTGCTGCGTTATGCAGGAGAAAGAGGGCGCATGCATGCATGCATCAATCCCATCCACTTCCAGATTTAGATTCCAGTGCATGAGTTAAAGTATTTTCCAGGTTTAGAATAGGGTGCATTATCCCAGGAGGTGGTGTGCATGCTTCTAATATTCTATTCGTTTTTCTTTTTCCTGGTGGGTGTTCTTTTCTAGGAAACCTTCTCCATGCAGGCTGGACACACCTTCTTGGACTGAGTTAGGGTTAGGGTTTGACTATGTCAACCTAGGTGCACTTTTGGATCTGTCCATATGCAATGTAACCCCAAATCATCCTATTCTATAAAGGAGATGGAGGGCACACCATTGTGTTGGTGAGTGTAATTGAGTTTTGAGCTATTGCAGTGTAATTCTTCTCAGTGTTCAATAGAAGATAGATGCTGTGTTGAGAGTTCAGTTTTGTGTATTTTCTATTTGTATTTCGAACAATATGTGCTTGTAGATTAGCATATTCAAAGATTGTTGCTTTGATTGAAGGTTTTCAGTTGTTAGTTACCTGGTTTTTGGGTTATTTTTTTGGGCACAGAATCTGCTTACCATTGTCTGAAAATTTAACATGGTAAAATAGTACGTTCATTGAAGTCTTTGAGGACTTTGTGTATGGAGAGATCAATTGAGGGAGGTGTAGGAGGATTTTAGTGGGTGTGATGCCCTTGCTTCAGTGCTTGAAGTGTTCTGGACCTGTGAGAGGTTTGAGTTCGGGTTTGACAACCATTAAGTTCGATTCAGGTTTGAATTTTCTGACGAGGTTCAGATGAGGTTTTCCATTAGGTTCATCTATATAGTATATTTGTTTTTCAACACACACACACACACATATACTGTAAATTGAAATAAAACATAAAATAATTAGAAATCAACATCAATAAACATATATGACTTATGAGTAACTTAATCATGATAGAATTCAATTGTCAATGCTCTTATTAAAATTTGAACATAAAGTGCAACTGCAAATTGCAAAAGGAAGTAGAACATATTCTTCAAACTTCAAAATTTGAAAAGATGTCCATAGTGTGAAATACTTGTAATCCCTAAAAAAAATCTAAATTTAAAACATGATAAAAATTTGAACACATATTGCATAATGCAATTGAAAATTACAAAATGAAGTAGAACATAGTCTTCAAATTTCGACATTTAAAAGAAAATCTATAATGTCAAATAGTTATAATCCCTGAAATTGTTTCACAAAATTTAAAAGATGGTTAGAATTTCTATTCTTGTGGCCTACTTGTACTTCTTAAAGCTCTAAATCATCAAGAGCACATGGAGTAGTAAATGCATTAGTTGTGATCGCCATATTCATCAATAAATGGAACTCTATTCTTACTAGGCTCATCACCAATGTCACCATCACTGCCAAGATCATCGTCTTTTGTGCCCGAAATAGGTACAACCATGAGCGAGAGGAACTAGATGATTCTTTGGCCACACTATTTAAGGCCAATTGCAAATTACTGCAAACATAAACAAGGTCTTCCAACTGTGTAGATAGTATTGTTTGTTTTCCTGAATTGAATATGGTTTTTAACTTGATAGGGTTAGGTTTTTAACCCAATACATCTTAAAACTTTCTAAAAATTGATTAAAAAAAAAATAATTAAGAAAAGATAAAAAATTGAAATTTGCCCTTCAGGTTTGCTGGAAGTTCGATTCGCTTGAGGTTCAGAACTACGTTTGCCTATTAGGTTCGGCAAACCTCATCAGACTTCAATTATTTTTTTAGGTTTGTCAAACTTCAAACGTCAAGGTTTAAGTTCAGTGAATCACCTATCAGGTTCGGCGAACCTCATCAAACTTCAATTATTTTTTTAGGTTTGTCGAACTCAAACCTCAAGGTCGAAGTTCATTGAATCCTGTGGCTTAGGTTTCAGTGTTGGTTCAGGTATGATATCCTGGTTCAACAGGAAGCAGGCATCAATGGCACTTAGTTTTGCAGAGGCAGAATATATGGCGACCAGTTCTACTAGTTGTGAGGTCATCTGATTTGGCAAGTTCATAGTAGAGTTGACCGATCAAATGATGAGCCTACTGTGGTATACTGTGACAATCAAAGTTGTATCAGACTCTCTAAGAATCCAGTGTTTCACGATCACTCCAGAGTCCAAGCACATAGTTATCCAGTACCATTTCCTCATAGAGTTTGGAAGGGAGCAATAATTCTTGAGTATTTTCCTTTAGTTTTGCAGGTTGGGTTATACTTCGATTGCTCGGCAGCCAATTCTTTACTAGTGATGGCGCACTTAAGCAGATGCTACCTCGGTACTTGTGCAGTCATGATGATGGTGCAGTTGAGGAAAGTGATGGCACATTACTGTAGATTCTTGGAAGGCTTGCTGCTGTTATTGTTGGAGAGAGAGAGAGTGCGGATGCATGCCTCCAGCATGCACACGCTACTCTCATCCACTTTCAGTTTTAGAACTGCTGTTCCAGATTTAGATTTCTAGATTTAGACAGATACTTTCTCTATTTTGGAGTTTGCTTTTCCAGTTTTAGATTCCATTGCATGTTAGTGTGTTTTCCAGGCTTAGAACAGGGCACATTATCCTAGGAGGTGGCTCATGCTTCTATGCCTGCCTATCTCTGATTCTCTCCTGTTGGGCATTCTAAGAAACCTTCTCCATGCAGGCTGGTTGCACCTTCCTATACTGAGTTAGGGTTAAGGTTTGACTATGTCAACCTAGGCGCACTTCGTATCTATTCATATGCAATATAGCCCTAATTCGTCTTGTTCTATAAAGAAGATGGATGTTGCACCATTGTGTTGGTCAGCATAATTGAGTTTTGTGTAATTCTTCTTTCAGTTTTTAATAAAGATAGATGCATTATTGAGAGTTCACTTTTGTGTATTAGCTGTTCGTATTTCCAGCAGTATGTGTATGTAGATTAGTGTATTCAGAAGTTGATGTTTTGATTGAATGTTTCATTTTTTAGCTACCTAGTGTTAGGCTATTTTTCTGAATGCAGAATCTGCTTACCATGGTCTGAAAATTTAACGAGTACAACTTCTTGGCAAATGATCCAAGCTACTATTATAGAGTACATTGTGGTTGATGGAGATCTGATTTTCTGTTTTATCTTTTGCTTCATCATTGAAACTTGATCTCTGAGTGTGTTTTGTTTAATTATTTAGAATTTTAGACACCAAATTTGTGAGGTTCAAATGTTATATCCATTTGTTCTTATAAGTACTTTGTTTATTATTTTATTTTTTTAGGCTTTTTGCTTCTTATCTTATATGGGGAAAGTGCCCACATATAGTGTTTAACATTTGGGGATGCATTATTTGACATGATAGATGAGTGGTTCTAACTTCTATATTTGTAACATACTACCTTATGCTAAAATGGAGAATATTTTCAATTTAAACTGCTTTTAATATGCCTGCAATGCAGGATACAATGGAGTGTTGAATGTTAACTTATTGTTAATCTTTCATTAAATGAGGCGATGGAAACTGGGAGCATTGAATGAAGGATCAAATAATGTGGAGCCACGGTAGGTTGTTTCTTTGTTTTAAATTCCTTGTTTTCCATGTTTACAACAAAAATTTAACTGTACCAATCAAAATGTCTGCAGAAGCTGCTAGTTCATATTGGCAACTTGTTTCAAACTTCACAATTCCCTTTCCTGGTATGTGGGCTCTCATGTGGAAGATTATGCGCAAGTAGAAGGCTAGCCGAACAACTTATGTCCAAATAACTGAAGGTGACTATTGTTTTAAATTCCTTGTTTTCTATGTCTGCAACAAAAGATTGTAGGTGATTATTATTTTAAATTCCTTGTTTTCCATGTCTGCAACAAAACACTGAAGGTGGTTATTGTTTTAAATTCCTTGTTTTCCATGTTTGCAACATAAAATGAACTGTTGCAATCAAAATGGCTGCAGAAGCTGCAGGCTTATATTAGCAACTTTTTTCAAACTTCACAATTCCCTTTCCTGGCATGTGGGCTCTCATGTGGAAAATTATGCCCGAGTGGAAGGCTAGCGGAACAACATGTCCAAAGAACTGAAGTTGATTATCCAGTCAAAACATTACATGATATAGCAGTTCAAGTCCTCAAGGCATTTTTGTACCTTGGGATATGTAAAAAGTGGCCGTTCTGGGGTGATGATCAAAACTTAGTTTCTCAGCCACCTGGAGACCCCCTCAGAAACTGTAATGCAGAAGAACTCATGAAATCATGCAAATTTGCATTGCAAATGACTAAGTAATACTGCCTACTATGAACAGAATCTCTGGCCATTTTACTCTATGTAATAGTACATCATATCTCATTACTGACGGAATTTTTATTTTTCTTGTAGGTTTTACTTCCAGAGATGGACTGGTCAGTGGTGATTGCTTATGCCTAATGTACATATGGTAGCAGAGGTTGGAGGTCCGTCCCTTGTAGCCAAGATGACATGCAGAGATGATTGTTCCTTACGGGGATCTGGTGCCATCATCTGCATGATCTATATTATAGGGGAAAATGCTGATTTAGGTGATGATGGTCTTTGTAAACTGCTTGTTCTATAAAGCAGGTTGTATCATATATCCAACATGCATATGTCAAGGTCATTATTTTGTAGTAGCAGGGGTAGATTTTACTTGTTTAGATTTCAGAATTATCATTCATGCCTCTCTTAGGAACAAAGGTTGGTAAGGTCGGTATTATTAGGGGTATTTTGTGGTATATTAAATATTTTAAAGTGTTTCACAAATTTTGCTGGCGGGGTTGAAGCTACCAAGAACTGTGAGCTTGGATGAGGAAGATCACAGAATTGTCTGTAAGCATCAAGTTAGGACATGCTTATCAGAAGTTTGAAATTCTAGGTGGCTAACAAGTGTCTTTTGCATGCATTGTAATAAATTGCGAAATTTTTTTGCCTAAAAGTTCATTCTGCTTGAAAATGTCTATCTAATTTTCTATAACATAATCTTGATTTGTAGTCTATAGATATGGGAATGCACTTATTTATCATGAATATGTTTAAGGTTTGTGAAAATGTGTGGAAAATTTAAATGTGCCTTTTCATGATCCTACTAGTTCTGATCTGTTGCTACTGA
The DNA here is from genome assembly GCA_001517045.1 of Pseudotsuga menziesii. NCBI lineage: Eukaryota > Viridiplantae > Streptophyta > Pinopsida > Pinales > Pinaceae > Pseudotsuga > Pseudotsuga menziesii. The sequence goes on along the minus strand of LPNX010435825.1, from coordinate 491,099 downwards.
TGATATCATTCAGAACTGTAATTTTTCACACGGGATTATTGTTGTGGGAGAAACATTAGCTCACATGATACCTGCTTAACAGAACTAGCTAAAGCTTTTATGGATAGAGGGCTGTATCAATTATACTGGTAGTGCAATTGAAAATGAATCTGGTTCTGCAATTTAAATTGACTGCACTAAGGGAATGGTAGGGAAGGACTCTTGATGCTACACCAAGAGACTTTATGAAATGATTATGGAAAATCACTCAGGATATTACTTCATTATGGCCAAACTAACATGCTGATCAGAAAAATTGTCAGATTTGTGGGGATTGTAAGGTAACAAGGTTTCATGGGATCTTTGATTGAAGACAATCAGTCTAAGAAGGTAATTATGGCTGCCTAAGAACTAAGAGGAGCATGTTTTCTTTTGGCTCCTCATTATGCCCAAACTGACATGTTGATCAGAAAAATTGTCAGATTTGTGCCATGTGGGGATTGTAAGGTTTCATTGGATCTTTGATTGAAGACAATCAGTCTAAGAAGGATGGGAACAACTATGGCTGCCTAAGAACGAAGAGTAGCATGTTCTCTTTTGGTTCCTCATTGCAATCTCCTTACCTATAACAATATGCCCAAGGGTGGTTTATTGGCCTGCCAAGATGCAACCTTTATATGGTTGAGTGAAGGATTTGTGGCTCACTTGTTTCTTCATTGCTCGTTGCAAAAATGTCCAGGTAAGAGATGTGGATGGATTTATATCAGATCCAAAGATATTTCGGTCTAGATGTGAAAACCATGAATACTTCTTAAACTGGAATATTTTTATATCTTTTCATTCTAAAAGGAGTGTAAATTACCATGGCAGACACTTTCTCATTTTATCTTGAGGGCACTATGGAATTCCAGGAACTGATTTGTCTTTGACATCACATAGATCGAAGATACTATGCCTGTCCATCTCTGAATGAAAGGTCTTGGTTCATCCAATAATGAGGTTGAATTTAAGGCTCTCGTGAAGTTCAAGGTGCAAGAATGAATACAAGGGGGCTTGAAGTTGGTTATTGATGCATTTATGCACCCAGTAATTGAAAAGAGAATTATATTAAAAATTTGTACAAAACAGGGAGAAGTCACCGTGTTCTCCCTCCTTTGTGTTTCTAAATCTGGCTTAAGTGATCTTCAATAACTATGCAAACATCAACAAGTAGAATGCAAGAAAAAACACAAAGCAAACAAAAGCCTAAGCAATAGAAAACAACCAATGCCAAACTAGATGGCCTCTATGTGCAATCCATTTTTTAATCCATCTCCTTGATTTGATGTCTATATGTACATTGGAGCCGACGAGCCGTTGATAACCCTTCTTTGAAAGGGAAGTTATTTGACAACACCAGGGGCCTAAAAGAGTTTTGATCTTCTAATAGCAATGGGCTCTTTTGAGGAGCTTTGTTGTTGTGTCGAATATATGTTGCATGATAATGAAAGAGGGCCCTATATTTCCTGATCTATAGCCCCATTTAAAAGCATATATTTCTAGCCTTGGCTGTTATGACCGACCCTTTTTAATTTCCAAGCAAATTTGCATTTTCATGTCTTTTAATCCTAACTGGTTAAAACCAATGCTCCCCCAAGTTTCCGGGACATGGGGACGCAGGAGCGAGGAAACACATAAATGACATCGGATGTGCTGAGAAAGACCCTAGTAGGGCTCGGTTGCATAGAGAAGTGCCCTAGCAGGGCTCAGGTGCACAAAGGAGAGTCCTAGTAGGGATCAAGTACACAAAGGAGAGCCCTAGTAGGGCTTAGGTACACAAAGGAGGGCCCTAGTAGGGCTCAAGTGGACAAGGAGTGACCTTAGCAGGTCTCAGGTGCATAGAGAAGAGCCCTAGCAGGGCTTAGGTGCACAAGGAATGACCTTAGCAGCTCTCAGGTGCACTATATCAGTCTTCAACTAGAAAAGAGAGCAATGGAGGAGCTGCCGTGGACTTGGAGAGGGCAGATACTGACTTGTCCTTATCCCTTTAAGTGTTGTGATATAGGAGAAGAACCCAACAAAAAACCACGACTTGTCTCTTAGGAGTAGTGAATGATGATCTTGGATTTAGAATTCTTCTTTTTTATAGTTCATCAAACATAAGATGTTTCCACATAATTAGGAGGTTGACCTTAGGGATTTTATTCTTTTCATCTCTGACCATTGACTTTTAATCTTTCGTGGTCGATTGGTCTTTTAGTCTTTGTCTTTGAGGCACTTGGACCTTCATTTGATGGTCACTTGGACCAATACAAGTTGTGATAGGGTTTATTGGTCCTTCAAGTGATTTTATGACCACAACAAGTCATCTTCAAGGTCCCCATGGTCCATACATGTCCACTTGAAGTGGATCTTCATAAGTAAGGAGGATTATAAAATGCTTTATCTCGTTCTCCTTGTTGCCACCAAGATTAAGTGCTAGGTCTCTAGATCAAGGAGAGGAGTGTATCACTTGCCTAGACCCAGTCTAGGGCTTATGGTGATGACCTGGTAACTGCTCAGGTGCCTCGGCCTCAGGCTGCATAAGATGACACAATGTTGATTACTTGGTAACTGACCAAGTGCCTCCATTCTCCCAGAGAATGGCCCTCAGCCCTAGGCTGAGGTCCCAGTCCCAGGCTGGGTTGCTTTCCTAGTAACTGACCAGGTGTCTCCATTCTCCCAGAGAATGGCCCTTAGCCCCAGGCCGAGTTGATTTCCTATTAACTGACCAGGTGCCTCCATTCTCCCAGAGAATAGCCCTCAGCCCTAGGCCGATGTCCCAATCCCAGGCTGGGTTGATTTCCTTGTAACTGACCATGTGCCTCCATTCTCCTAGAGAATGGCCCTCAGCTTGTCCCAGTCCCAGACTGGGTTGATTTCTTGGTAGCTGACCAGGTCCCTCCATTCTCCTAGAGAATGGCTCTCGATGTTGCTTAGGAAAAATCAACACTTGCTCTCAACGAGAGAGGTTTTCTCTGTAATACCAAGCTTGTCACGAAAGTACACAAACTTTGTTGATGTCAGAGGCTTGGTCAATATATCTGCAATTTGTTCATCTATATGGATGTATTGAAGCTTCAATGCACCTCGCTGAACTAAATCTCTGATGAAGTGATACTTCATTTCAATGTGTTTTGATCTGTCGTGGAACACAGGGTTTTCTGAAAGCTTCAGGCAACTATGATTATCACAATGAATAATAGTTGACTCAAGCTTTCTACCAAACAAGTCAGAGAGAAGTTTCCTAAGCCATATTGCTTCTTTGCAGGCATCACTGGCAGTAATATACTCAGCTTCAGCTATACTCTGAGCTATGGAACCCTGTTTTCTGCTGGACCAAGAGATCACCGCTGATACCATATTGAAGCAGTATCCTGATGTGGTTTTTCGGTCTACTGCACTACCATCCCAATTAGAGTCAACATATCCAACTAACATTACTTCAATGTTGGAGGTATACTTGAGCCCATAACTAATAGTACCTTGCAAATATCTGAGCACATGTTTACCAACTATCTAGTGTATGTGCTTTGGCTCGGACATGAATCGACTTAATGCATTTACTATATAACAAATATCTGGTCTCGTATGCACTAGATACATCAAGGATCCAATGAGTTGTCGATACTGAGTAGGGTCCACAACCTTGAACAAGTGACTGAGTCATGTAACTTCTTCAAGTTTGTTGTCATGGGTATGTTCATGGGCTTGTAGTCTTGCATTCAAAATCTTTGGAAGACATTGACTGCATACTTTCCTTGTGACAGGAAGATCTCATCTGGCTTGTTCCAGACCTCTAAGCCAAGGAAATAGTGCATTAGAGCTAGATCCTTCATCTCAAATTCAGAGGTGAGCTCCCTCTTGCATTGGGCTATCAGTTGTTCCTCTCCGGTAAGGAACAAGTCATCCACATACATAACTAGGATCAAGTGATGATTATCAACAACCTTAAAGTACATGTTGGAGTCATCAGTACTTTTGGAGAACCCCAAGCTATGAAGATAGCTATCAATTCTTGCATACCAAATTCTTGGGGCCTGTTTGAGCCCATACAAGGCTTTCTTTAGTTTACACATGGGATTTCACCTCATGAGTCACAAAGCCTTTTGGTTGCTTAATGTAGACTTCTTCAATTTTTCCATTAAGGAGAGCTGTCTTTACATCCATTTGGCGGAGTTTCCATCCAAAGACAACATCGGGGAAGATGACTGCTCTGCTGGTGGTATATCTGGCGACGGGAGCAAAAATTTCGTCATAATCTATGCCTTCTTTTTTAGAGAAGCAACATGCTACAAACCTTGCTTTATATTTTTCAATGCTACCATCAACGACATGCTTGATTTTGTAAAGCCATTTAGACGTTACCACATACTTCCCTGTTGGTCTAGGGACAACTTCCCCACACATCATTTTTGATAATTGAATTATATTCTTCTATCATGGCATCATTCCATACCTGTAGATTTGATGCTTCTTTATATGTAGAAGGTTTTGCATCAATGAGCTTGCTCATAAGACCTGAGTACTTCTAGGGCTTCTTGCTTTCTTTGAAGCTTCCAAGAGGAGCTTTATGCTTCTCAACTTCTTGCAATGTTTTTCGAAACCAGGCATGTCTTCTCTTGGAGGGAGGAGCCTCAAGTAGTTCTTCAGTTGATCTTTCTGATTTGAAGGGTGCATTCGGAATTTGAGGCTCATCTTCTTCCTCCCTCTGATCCTCTGAATGAGGAGAATCTGGAATTTCAGAAGGAGATTCCTCTGTATCTTTTGAAAGATCTTTTGAGTGAGGAAACACAACTTCCTCATGAAATATCACATCTATACTGACTTCAATGTACCTTTGACCAGGACAATAGATGCAGTAAGCTTTTTAGCTTTCACTGTAACCAACAAATGTGTCTTTCTTTCCGGAAGGCTATAGTTTTGATCTCTGTTATTTTGGCACATGTATATGGGTCCCAAAGATCCTCATGTGATCAACTGCGGGTTTCTTCTTGTGAACACTTCTTATGGAGTCTTTCCCTCCAAAATGGCATGAGGACTTCAGTTTTGAATGTAAACAATCGTAAAAATAGCCTCAACCCACAAAGATAAAGGAAGATCTAGATTACACAACATAGCTTTGAGGCTCATCTTCTTCCTCCCTCTGATCCTCTGAATGAGGAGAATCTGGAATTTCAGAAGAATATTCTTCTGTATCTTTTGAAAGCTCTTTTGAGTGACGGAACACAGTTTCCTCATGAAATATCACATCTCTACTGACTTCAATGTATCTTTGACCAAGAACATAGATGTAGCAAGCTTTTGAGCTTTCACTGTAACCAACAAATGTGCCTTTCTTTTCGAAAGGCCCTTGCTTTGATCTATTTTCTTTTGGCACATGAATTTATATGGGGGTGCCAAAGATCTTCATGTGATCAATTGCGGGTTTCTTTCCTGTGAACACTTCTTCTGGAGTCTTTTCCCCCAAAATGGCATGAGGACTTCTGTTTTGAATGTAAATAGCAGTATAGGCAGCCTCAATCCACAAAGATAAAGGAAGATTTAGATCACATAACATAGCTTTGGCAGCTTCACATATTGCCCTAATGTTCCTTTCTGCAACCCCATGTTGAGGGTTGTATGGCACTGTTAGCTCCCTCTTGATTTCCGCTTCTTGACAAAAATAATCAAACTCATTAGATTCAAACTCACCTCCATTGTCTGACCTCAAGATACAGATGTTCCTTGTCGTATGGTTTTCAATTAGAGCTTTGAACTCCTTGAACTTATCAAAAGTTTCACTTTTTAACTTTTAGAAAGTAAATCCAAGATTTGCGAGAGTAATTATCTATGAACAATACATAGTACAAACAACCACTCAAAGAAGGTGAAGACATGGGTCCACATGTTAGAATGAATAATGTCCAAGATTCCTTTAGATCTACTGTTACTTTTCGAGAAATATTTCTTGGTATTCTTGCCTAGAGCACAACCTTTGCAAATACCACTATGTTCATGATAAAACTCAAGCATGAGGTATCCAAACCTTCGATGCCATAACTCACATGGGTTGATTGTATTGTGAACCAATGCTTGAGTTGAGTGTCCAGATGCTTTGTAAAGACCTCCCTCTCGAACTCCAATCAATTCACCTGAGCTCAACTTTTCGTTCTTTGACCATAGTAGAACCTTTCTGTCCATGAAGATAACTTTGTAGCCTTAATCTTCTAAGACAACAACTGATAGGAGATTCTTCTTCAAGCCAAGGACATATAGTATGTCTTCAATATGCAAAACCGTCCCTGAGTCAAGTTGAAATGATACTGAGCCAACTCCTTTGATTTTGTAGGTGGTATCATTGTGGTATCATCTCCAAGTTCTACTTGATTAATGAACTTCTTCTTTATGTAGCTTGTAAGAGCTTCACGGAATCTTGTCATATGTCTTGAAGCTCCACTATCCACTAACCAAGAGTTAGCACTATTGGTGATGGATCTTGAGAGAGCAGAGATCAAGTAGTATTCTCTTCTTGATTCTTTTTCTTTGAAAGACTTAGCATTCTTCTTCTTCTTTGGTTCTTCTTCTTTTGTAGATGCTTGGAATCTTCTTTTGAACCTTTTCTTTGACTGCCTACAGTCCCTGACATAATATCCCATCTTATGATAGTTAAAACATTCAATTTTTTATACATCCAATTGCTTACCTTGTGGCTTCTTCTCTTTCTTCTTTGTAGGGAAGGGTTTCTTGAATTTCTTTGTCTTGGTTGTAAGGGCAGGGTTCCCTTCCTTAGCACCATTAGCTCTGCTCTGAATTCTTCCTTCTTCCAAACAGTCATGCTAAAGTCTATCAAAGTTTGGTTGAGTTTTATGTCCACTTACAACAACAAAAAATGTTTCTCAAGAACTAGGAAGACCATAAAAAACAGTTTGGACTAGATCATCATCATCTACTGAGACACCAATAGCAGAAAGTTGATCTCTTACCTGGGCAATTTTTGTGAAGGAGGCGACACCATCATTTTTTTCCATTTTTAATGTACGGAGTCTGTTCTTCAGTACTCTCTTATGACTGGGTGCTTTCTTCTTGTATGGATTTTTCAGGGTGTCAAAACATTCTTTGGCTGTCTTCAATGGTGTTATGGTAGGCATTAAGGTCTCCTTAATTGAGTCATAGATAATTCTTCTTGTCTTGGCTTGATTTTTCTTAAAGGTTGTCCTTCTTGCATTACAGTGTAGGTTCTTCCATAGCATTGATGACCAAGTCATCAAGATCGTTTTCTTCCCAAGGTGACCATAAGCCTTGCTTTCTATGAATTGTAGTTGGCCGATCCTTCAAGTATTTTCTCTGGTTTGAAGGTGATGGAAGCCATCTTTGATCAATAAAAAGTATGCTATCTTAGTGTACAATTCTTCCCAAGATCTATGGAGGCTACAATGGTATGCTCAAACACTGTAAACTTCACATGCACAACTTTGATACAATGTTGAAATTTAACTTGTGTATGAAAAATTTAATAGCAGTAACATACTTTATAAAATTTGCAGACTGTAATAGAGATAGTACTGATATTTTAACAGCAGTAGAACACTAGCAACAATAAAACAATCATCCACAAGAATTAAACACAAGATTTTTTCACAGGGAAACCTTTTAAGGACAAAAACCCCAAAGCATTAATAATTCATCCTTGAAATGAGATGACCGATTTTGTAAATGATTAGATCAAATTTGAAAGTATTATGGTAAAGACCAAATTTGCCTCGTTCAAACCTCAACCAACTGTAGCAACTACCATTCAATTTATAGTTTGTCTGCTAGTGACTTCATGTGTTGCTGTTCACCTTGCTAATATCTGTTGTGACCTATAAGTGCTCAGAATGAGCTGCTGTTAGCCCTATCTGCTACTTAATCAGAGCTTAGATGTGCTAAGAAATACCCCAGTAGGGCTCGGTTGCACAGAGAAGTGCCCTAGCAGGGCTCAGGTGCACAAAGGAGAGCCCTAGCAGGGCTCAGGTGCACAAGGAGTGACCTTGGCAGGTTTCAGGTGCATAGAGAAGAGCCCTAGTAGGGCTCGGGTGCACAAGGAATGACCTTAGCAGGTATCAAGTGCACTATATCAGTCTTCAACCAGAAAAGAGAGCAATGGAGGAGATTTCGTGGACTTGGAGAGGGAAGATACTGACTTGTCCTTGTCCCTTGAAGTGCTGTGATAGAGGAGAAGAAGAACCCAACAGAAAACCACAACTTGTCTCTTAGGAGCAGTGAATGATGATCTTGGATGATGATGAAACAATTTAGAATGCTTCTTTATTTATAGTTCATCAAACATAAGTTGTTTCCACATAATTAGGAGGTTGACCTTAGGGCTTTTATTCTTTTCATCTTTGACCATTGATTTTTAATCTTTTGTGGTCCATTGGTATTTTAGTCTTTGTCTTTGAGGCACTTGGACCTTCATTTGATGGTCACTTGGACCAATACAAGTTGTGATAGGGTTTCTTGGTCCTTCAAGTGATTTTATGACCACAACAAGTCATCTTCAAGGTCCCCATGGTCCATACATGTCCACTCGAAGTGCATCTTCATAAACAAGGAGGATTATTAAATGCTTTATCTCGTTCTCTTTGTTGCCACTAAGATCAAGTGTTAGGTCTCCAGATCAAGGAGAGGAGTGCATCACTTGCCTAGACCTAATCTAGGGATTATGGTGATGACCTGGGAACTGATCAGGTGCCTCAACCCCAAGATACATTAGATGACACAATGTTGATTACTTGGTAACTGACCAAGTGCCTCCATTCTCCCAGAGAATGGTCCTCAGCCCTAGGATGAGGTCCCAGTCCCAGACTGGGTTGATTTCCTAGTAACTGACCAGGTGCCTCCATTCTCCTAGAGAATGGCCCTCAAGCCCAGGCCGAGGTCCCAGTCCCAGATTGGGTTGATTTCCTGGTCATTGACCAGGTGCCTCCATTCTCCCAGAGAATGGCTCTCAATGTTGCTTAGGAAAAATCAACATCTTTGACATAGATGACCTCACCAAGAATACTACCAAATTTATATTAAAATACGTAAAAATTGAAATTTGGATCATAATTCATTAAAGTCTTTAATGTTATAAAATAAAGATTAATACAAGTTTACAACATACGTAAAGTGAAATAAAATGAAATACAACCATACATAAGCTATAACTATTAAAACAAATTCAGAAATACAACCATATTGGACAACAAAATGAAATTGAGGCTACTAAGAAGGAAAATAGTGGACAGCGTTGTCCTTTATCATTTAATTTTTTAATAATTTTTAATTTTTTGGTAAAAAATTGTCAAAAGAAACATGAGGATGCCATTTTTTAGGAGGGAAACATTTCCCTTCTGAGTTTCCTTGAGTTTCCTTCAAAAGAGGACGTGGGGGGACGTTTCAAATGGAGTTTCTAATTTTCCGAAATGTGTGGGGAGGTGGAAACACGTTTCCTACCCTTGGGGACGCGTACTCGTGTAACACTGGTTGAAACCCCCTTTCCAATTTTGTTGAGGTAATTGAAAGGGATCTCTTTCCAATCAAATTTGCAATTTCATGTCTTTTAATATTAATTGGCTAAAATATTCTTTCCTATTTTGTTGAGGTAGTTGAAAGGGATTTTGAAAGATTCAACTCTTAGGGTGTCCTTAGAGAAGTCTCTATGAAATGACTAAACTTGGTATAAATGACCTCTGAATGCAATGTTTTCTTAGTGCATATCCCCATGCTTCCTAGTCCAATATCATCGACTTTGGTAAGTCCTTGCCCAAATCTATCTCCACATGGAGTTTGGAAAAGGTATACATGTTTCCTTCAACTTATTTGCTATCATGGCCAAGGCATTTATTTTCCACTCCAAAAATGTCTCTCCCAAAAAACAAATGGAGAAATTGAATAGTGTACTGAACTGCTCTAAAGTAGTTTATAGTAACATTGTGTTAGACTAAAACATTGGTATTTCCATAAGGCCCAACACCTTAAACAAGCGCTTACACAAATAGTTCATATATTAACACACATGTTTTCGTGGTTAAAACCCCTAGAGAAATAGTCCACGCTCCCAACCAAATAGCTACTCGAGGTAATATATTAACGCAAAAGGAAAAATGATTTACACATGGGTTTTTCACATTCGATCATCAAGCAAATGACCCCCCATGCTTTTTAAACAGAGATCGTGACCAATAAGGTACTAAGCCACATATCAATAACTGTTAATATCAAGGTGAAGATGAATCGTCGGACCACTCTATGTCTAGAGCATATTGTGATAGTCAAATTACATAAGTTCAAATGTATATTAATGCATTTAAGAAAAACACACTTTACCTTAAGACAATTTAGACCAAGTTGATCTTCACTAACTCCTAAATGTATAAATATCATAACATCCCCCCTTAAGAACAACTTGGGATAGGATTGGAGGATTTACAAAGGTGACACAATAGGAGAAGAAAGGAGGCATTAAAGTATATCCTCCCTTAATGGTGAATTCTTGAATTCCTAACATAGGTTGAAGTTTAGAAAACTTTGTTTCTATAAAAGACTTTGTGAAGATGTTTGCAACTTGATCATATTTAGGGCAAAAGAGCACTTCGAGAATGTGATTTTCAATAAAGCTTCTTGTGAAGTGCATCTGTAGTTCAATGTGTTTGCTGCGCTGATGTTGAACTGGATATTTGGTGAGCTTGATGAGACCCTGATTGTCACACCAAAGGGTATTCAGATGTTGCTACTTGAATTCAAACTTCCAATTGATTTATCAAAGTCACAAGGCTTCTTGACATGCATTAATGATGACTAGATACTTTACTTTTGCTAATTGAGAGCTTGTTGTTTCTTACAAGCCCAAGTGATAGGTCTAGAGCCAAGACTAAAAACATAACTTGTAGTAGAATTCTAATCATTGGGGTCACCATCCCAATCTGAATAAGTGAAACCAACCAATAAAGGAGCCCCCCTTGAATTGTAGCCTAGATATATGGAACTATCCTTTTTGTTGCTTTCCAATGAGTATTATGCAACATTTGTATATATTGAGCAACAAGACCAACAACAAATGAAATAACAAGACCAATATGAGTCAAGTACAAAAGACTTCCAACTAACCAAAGATACAAGATGACATCTACTTCGAGTGTAGTGCAACTGGCAATAAGGTTTGAATCAAGATTGGAAGGGAGATGGAGCTGGTTAGAATCACACATGTGAAAGTGACGATGAAGGTCACAAGCAAACTTAGTTTGAGAAAGAAAAATTCTTTCTATGGTTTGCAAGACTTGGAGGCGAAGGAAATAATGCAAATGTCCTGTTGGTCATTTCAAATTTTTTCTTAAGGATGGATTTCACATGGGTTAAAAGTTTAGGGCCACTACCAATAAGAATTAGGTCATCAACATAAAGAACATGGATTTTGAGATGGACTCCTACTTTCTTGGTATAGACATTAGGGTAAAAAATGACATCTAGAAAAAATCTGTGTCAAGGAGGAAGCTATCCATTTTGGCATATCAAGCTTGAGGAGTTTACTTAAAACCATAGAGAGATTTCTTAAGGGGACAAACAAGGCTGCAATCATTTAGAACATAGCCAAGAGGTTGTTCCATGTAAATTTCTTCTTGCAAATCCCCATGCAAGAAGACACCTTTGACATCCATTTGAAGCGACAAGGGAGAGAATAAGGCAAATGGATTTCTTTTTGGCGACAAGGGTAAAGGTTTCATTGTAGTCGATTCCTTCAACTAGGGAAAATCCTTTGGCAACTAATCTTGCCTTAAGTCTTTCAAAACTTCCATCTTATGCATACTTAGTTCGATGCACCCATTTACATCTAATAAATTCTTCCTTTAAGAAGAGGTACTAGATCCCAACTATCGTTTTCCATTAAAGAATAATATTCTTCATTCATAGTTGTGTCCCACTTTGGATGGGAATAAGATTTTGCAAATGTCTCTAGATCGCGAGTCTCTGAAACTTGATTCAAAAGAGAAGAGGATCATTGGAAATATGAACGTGTTCAACGTTGGTACTTGGGATCACCAGTAATTAAGATCACCAACAACATCACATGTTGAGAAGAACCATCTAGGGAGTTGTGGTGCTAGTGCAAATTCATGTTTAATGGACCCAATTGGAGGATTGTGAGCAAGAAAAGGTGGATTTTCATCCTCATTATCATTATGTGAAGAAAAAACCGAAGTAAGATCATAAACATAGACGTTGGGAAGTGAAGATGGCTCGTAGGTAAAAAATGGCACAATCCCTGAGTTAAGTTTGCAGGCCAAGAGATTTTAATCAAATTTAACATCTCTTCTAATAATAACGTCATTGGATTTTGGTTGAAGAAGTGCAATATGCCGAGATTGACACTGTTGCATTAAAATTGTACATGATGTAAATATCGTTATTAAATCATGGCGAGGAGCTCAAGGCCAAGGCACCACCATAGATTTAGCGTTTTATGTATCGGTAATTAAAATTGATGCATATGGTTCTCATGCTAGTTAGGCACAATATAAATTGAGACATCATGTAAAAATGCAATTTAATAAAAATACCCACAACTAGCTATGCAATGCAACAAGAGATGGAGGCATGATTTTCACAAGGAATAGGGAGGGAAATTATTCAAACCCTTGAGCGAATAGTGTTAAGCCAAATGTTAATGAGAGAACCCATAAAATCTCAACGGCCCATTTTTTCTTATGCACCCAATCATTTAATTCTTCAAAGAGTTGGTTGAGGCAGTTAATGCATTGGGAATGGAGAGGTATGGTAGTCAATTTCGTATTGGGGCAAGCCATGAATTTTGGGAAATCGTATTTTTGCTTGTGGGGAAAGAAAAAAGCCAGAAATGTGTGCCCAAGCCATTCCTCACCCGTGATTTTCACTTCCTCATGCACCTGGAGCTAGTTGGGGCGTTTTCCTTCACATTCTTCTACATTTTCCTTCATTTTCCATGGCTGGAAATCCGTTTTTGTATTGCATAGTGGATGGGAAGAGAGCTTCACGATTTGGGGGTTTATAGAGGTTGTTTCTGCCCTTGTAAGACCCATAAACGTTTTTCGAAATCGAATTAGCTCTCCCAGGGTTGATTTCCCCATCTACCATTTTGTTTTTGGTTGCCCACGACTTCTGAGACTAATGTAAACCCCATCTTGGGCATCCCACAGCGAAAACGTTTTTCTTCATACCCAACACTTGTGTTTTGTTGTTATGTGCATCCTTTCTTTGGTCTGAACTGTAAGTAAGAATTAGGAGTGGAAGAGGACTAGAATTGGCTTGATAAACTTAGTGAAGAGAGGAACCTCCCAAAAGATCAAAGGGGTTTGGATACTCTTCTATGCACACCTTGGAGAACATTAGAATGGAAGGTATGGCCTGAGGGACTGTGTAGCAGTGAAGGGGATACTTCCTTGTGTCGGGTGTGTAGGTATTGTGGAGGCCAAGCTAGATAGATATTTTAGAGGTGTCCATAGCTATGTCGTTGAGCTCACTAGCTTAACAATTCTTCCTTTCCAATGTCTTAGCAACCTGATAAACCCAATTGTGGATTGGCTTGGCTAAACTTTGGTGCATATTTGGCTATGTGCTAGCCTGTTGTTCCATTTTTCCTTGTGGAAATCATGCCCAACTCAGGGGTGGTAGTTGTGTTGAGAGATTGATGAGCAAAACTGACCTATGGTTGGGTGGAACGTTGCAGCGACATAACTAGTTGCTTGAGGCAACTCATTTTCAAGATAAGTACTCTCTTGTATTAATTCTGCAAGGTATTGGTTTTAAGAATTATTTATGAATGTATTGAATGCTTTAATTTCATTGTATTTTCCTGCATTATACATCTGCATATGTCTTTTAGTTCCAATGCATTTTGCTTATGTATTAGGGCTAGATGCCCAGTTATAGCGCAGCAGCGTTGTGTCCTCTCCATCGCGCTCGATGGATTGACGAGAGGGGAGGGGATGTGACAAGAAGTCTATAACCTTTTACATCTTTATAATATCCAAAAAAATACACTTGTCACTATTAGGCTGTAAGGATTTTCATTTTTAATCAAGAATGTGAGCCTTGCCTCACTTCCAAACTGGAGAAACCTTATCCGATTGGTCGGTTAATAGTCGAATCCGACATTCATATTGAATGATAAATAATGAGTAATATATTAGATGATCAATGTTACAATGATGTATTGGCTTTAAATATGGCTTGAGCACTTGATGATGAGGAGACGCCTCCTTTCATAATAACTTAATTAACCTAAGTATAAACCATTTAATTACTTAATATTATCATATTTTATGTTCGTTACATTGCCACTCCCTTTAAGGGAGCTTTGTCCTCAAAGCTTGAGTATTTCCTATTGTCATCCTTCATTCTAAATCGGTGTCAGTATTAGAATTGAATGAGGTTTCTGGTGCAGAGACTTGCATTTCCTTTCCATTGAGGATTCTGCAATGTATTGTTTGGTTGTTCCTACATTTATGGCCAGGGGTCCAGTCATCACCGCATCGACGACATATGGTTTTTGTCTTTTTTCTATTATTAGAGTAATTATTAGATGACTTCGACCTATTTTCCCTTTCATAGGCACGTGATTGAGGTTTGTGACAATGATGGCCGGGTGACCAAGTATCTTCACAGTACCTACATTGTGTCTCTTTTTCTTGTCGATAATGGTTATCACCTCTTGTTTTTATTCCTTCTAATTTGAGTTATGCGGCTTTGGATTTATATCTTGCTACTTCTACATTAGGTATGTCATGTAACTTTAACTCTTTTTGGAGGTATGGTTTAAGACCTCCTAAATAGGTTTTGAGTATTTGCTTGTCAGACAACCCAAATACTCGCGTCGATAAAGATTCCCATTGATGTGTGAATTCCTCAATGCTTCCAATCTGTTAAAATCTGGCAAGCTTACTGAAAAATTCTATCTTCTTTGATTCCTTGAAACCTATTAAAAAAATCATTTTTGAACAAGCTTCAGGTGTAGGCAAAATTTTCTCTCTTCCACCATAAGTACCAATTGTAGGCGTACCATTCCATATGCATTGACGCATATTTCACCTTCTCCTCGTTAGATTTAATATTGTAAATGTCAAAGTATTCTTTCGCCTTGTTTAGCCAAGAAATGCATTGGTCTTCACTTCCATTGTATTTCGACAACTCTATTTTTGCCTTATGTGGGTACACTTTGTAAGGATGATATTGATTGCCTTTTGCTTTACTGTTTGATGGTGGCCTGAAACTACTGGACGATGCAAGTGAAATATTTGAATTGCTTTGTTGTTGGCGGTGATTTTTATCCTTTTGATTCTCTACTATATTACTAATAGCTTCTATTTTGTTGTTTAATCGTGCCTCCATATTTGGGAGTATTTTTTTTCTATCTCTTGTTTAAGCGTCGCATTGTTAATCTTTATTTCTTTTTGTAAATATCCTTGATTCTTTGCGAGTGTTTCCTATGTGGCAACATGAAATGAGACATCTAACATGTTTGGACTGTTGACTTGGTCTAGACTAGGTATGAGTCTTTGTAACACCTCGATTAATGTATTATGGTTCTGCGTCAAGGTGCTCAAGTTTTGTGTCAAGGTGTTTATGTTTTGAGTCATGGTACTCATTTTGTCATCCAAGTCTTTTTGTTTTTCATTCAAGATGTCAAATTTTTCATCCAACCTTCTTTCTATTACCAAAACAAAATCATCTTTGAGTACTGTATTGTTATTTTTCATCTCTTCCTTCAAGATTTTTTGGTTAGCGACAAGGGACTTGATGTCCTTCTCCATTTTTTCGATTTGTTCTTTTAGTTCTGCCATGGTCTTGGACCTATATGCAGAGGTGTGTACTTTGAAGCTATTTTGGCTTGTGTGGTGTGAATTTTTTTTCTTCTAAAGATGGTGAGGTTTAAGGAATAATAATTAATTATTATATAATAAAATCTTTATTTTATTATTTTATATAATAAAACAAAAAATTGAACTATTATAAATATATTATAATAATTCAAGTCAAAGGAAAACATACGGTTGAAGTTGGAAAGAAAAACCAAACCATGTGTTGGTTTTACTTTATCTTTTCTTTCTTTTTCCTTTCTTTTGTTTTTTTTTACTTTTTTCTTTCTTTTAACTTTTTTTTTTTTTTTTTGGACAATGTCCTATATTTTAGGGAAACCCTAAAACTAAATTTACACAAAGTGTAAATATGGCCAAGGGTCGTATAGCTCTGATACCACTTGGAGCAACCATATCTGGTTGGTCGGATAATAGTCGAATCCAATTTTCATATTGAATGATAAATAATGAATAATATATTAGATGATGAATATTACAATGATGTCTTGCCTTAAATATGGCTTGGACACTTGATGATGAGGAGACGCCTTCTTTCATAGTAACTTAATTAACCTAAGTATAAATTATTTAATTATTATCTTAATTTATGTTCGTTACACAAACAAACAAAAGTGGCTTACATTTGGGTTAATGTTACTACATCTTTATTTTGGTGTTATATCTTTTAGAGACATTGAGGGAGTACAATTGACTAGGTATTTGGCACAAAATTGAGGACTTAATCCCTTATATTATTGGCATACAATTACCAATTTTTTTTAACAAGCGATTCTTTCTCTCAACAACAACATTTTGTTGTGGTCTATATGGAACACTACGTTGCATCTGAATTCCTTGTGCAATGTAGTAAATTATAAATTTATTGTTTACATATTCACCTCCACTATTTGCTCTTAAATTTTGTATTTGATGTTCATAAATTGTTTTTCTACAAAAGCCTTGTAAGCAAAAAATATGTAAAAAACTCCACTCTTAAGTTTTAAGAAGTAAATCCGAGTGCATATGGGAAAGTCATTAATGAAAGTTAAGTATGTGTGATCCAGGAGGATATTGGTGGCCACCCACCTATTTCTCTTGGACCCCCACCATTGTTTCTTTCAATTTTCCAGTTTCCTTAATTGTAGCAGAATTTACTATTTTCGGCAGTTTTCGGGTCCTAAACTTCTGGAGCCATTTTGAGGCCCTAAACGACGTTTTTTCGGCATCGAATGGTCCCCAGTAGTCCTTAGACATATCTTTCTAACGATGTATCATGCGCGTCAAATGGAGGTAGTATGCTAAAGTTACGACTCCGAGAAATTGATGTACCAAGTTACCCAACTGGGCCCACATTAAGGCGTTTCACCTCCTAGGGTTAGGTTTTTGGATGTGTAGGGTTTCCATTGTTTCTCAATAATATGTAGGCCTTCAAGCCTCATTGTAAAATAGAGTTCAGAGGCATGTATCCACCACATCTCTTCTCAGAGATAAGCTACCAGCACTCTAGCTAGTTTATTTCCATTTTTTATGTAAACTAGTTTCAGTTATTGATTAATGAAATGAAGTGTTATTTCCGCTGCATATTTGTTTCTATTGTTATTTGTGTATTCTGTTGCATTCCTGCATAAATCCAGATCAGTGGTATCAGAGCAATCTGCTCTTTCTCGATCCTTCTTTGCATGTCCCCAACGAGGGCGGGGTATAAAGAGTTAGGGCTCGATCTGGCTGAACCTTTGCAAGATCAGCCTTGCAAATCCCAACGGCCACCCATGGGGGACGGAAATAGAGACGAGGGCGTAGAATATCCTATCGAAATGTTGCTTGAGGAGGCCCTTGAAAAACAAAGGAATGCGATGATGGATAACTTCGCCCAGATCCTTCAACGACTTCCCACTGGCGGCGCATCTGTATCTAGTAGCCACTCTAGAGGTGCAACCCCTTTTAAGGTACACATAAACTTCGACATTCCCATATTTGATGGTCGAATAGATGCAGACGCCATAGATATATGGTTGAATCTATTAGAAGGGTATTTCTCGGTTCATGACTTTTCTGACCGAGAAAAGATTACTTTTTCTCTACTCAAAGCTGCCCCCCATGTCAAGGACTGGTGGGAAATCTACTGTGCGAGAAAAGACGAGTAGGAACCCTCTCTATTCTTGGCCGCACCCACTTGGAATTCCTTTTGAAATGCCATAAAGGGAAAATATTATCCGGTGGGGAGCTACGAGGACAAGTACATCTAATGGACTACGTTGCGACAACAAAGAGATCAAGATGTGCATGAGTTGATGAATCTGTTCCATACCTTGTGCACCAAGTTGGGTATCAAAGATTCAGAGAAACATTTGGTGCTGAAGTACCGCAGTTGTTTGCACAGATACATTCAGGAGGAAATGGAGTTCCTTGACATCTCCTCACTTGGTACGGCATATCGGTATGCTACCAAAATTGAGCAAAAATTCAAACAGAAAAAGCGAGACTTTGGATCTGCGAATCAGAAGCAAGGGAAAGGTGCCCCCAAACCGCAGCACCAAGGACACAATTAAGGCATGGCGACTCAAGAAAAATTGCCAAAGCCGCAAACAAAGAGCAACACTGCAAAGCTGAAGAAGGAAGCGAGAAAGTGGTGTGAGTTCCATAAGAGCCCCACTCACAACACAAGTGAGTGTCGAGCGAAGCAGTCACGGTGGCCGAGATAAAGGAGTTTGAATCAGATGCATACTCTGACACTGAATCATAACCCGAGAAGGGGAATGACAGAGGGAAGAAGATTATCGATGGAGAGCCCAATGCCATCGTTGCCACCACGAAGATCCAAAAGGAAGAACCAGAAGATTCAGAGGAGGAGGAGTGTCTTTTCCACTCCTAGATGTGGGTAAAGGGTTCCCCGCTATAGTTCATTGTCAATAGTGGGAGCCAAAAGAACCTGATTTTAACAGAGGTCGTGAAGCGATTGGGTTTGCCGACCACAGCACACCCACATCCATACACCATTTGGTGGCTTCATCAAGGACAAGATCTTCGCGTCAGCCAACAGTGCCACCTTCCCTACAACATCAAGCCCTTCATTGATGAGGTATTATGTGATATTGCTCCTCTTGATGTTTGTGATGTATTATTAGGTCAACCATACTTATGGAAGCGGCATGCTATGTATGAGTCTCGGCCTCGCACTGTTATTATTACGTTGAGAAATAATTTGTACAAGATACCAGAGGTACCACCCCCTGCTGCTATCTCTTTGGTTACTGCAAAACAATGCAGTAAGCTCATTTCCAAAATCAAGAAGTTTGTTTTCTTGATGATCTGCCCTCAGGGAAAGAAGAAGATCGTGGCCACAACCTCCAGACAGGGCCCCTCCGCATGACAACAACAAATGGACAAGGTCGTGGAGGAGTACCGAGACATATTCACCTCACCCACCAGGGTGCCTCTCCACTGTTAGGTCAAGCACCCCATCGATCTAATCCCAGGTGCGCCACTACCCAATGGACCAATCTATCGATGCTCTGTTCTAGAGAATGATGAAATCAAGAGGAAAATTCAGGAGCTGCTACAGAAGGGTCACATCCGGCCAAGTTCATCACCCTGTGGGATCCCAATCGTGTTGGTACAGAAGAAGGATGGGACTTGGAGACTTTGTATTGACTATTGGGCGCTGAACAAGATCACTGTCCGAAATAGGTACCCGATCCCACGGATCGATGACCTCCTGGACCAGCTTAAAGGGGCGAAATATTTTAGCAAGATCGACGTAAATACTGGGTATCACGAGGCACCGATCGAACCGACCTATGTATGGAAGACTGCCTTCAAAGCCAAGGAGGGCCTTTTCGAATGGTTGGTCATGCCTTTCGGGCTGATGAATGCTCCTGCAACCTTTGTGAGACTGATGGACGACATCTTGCGGCCATTCACCAACTCATTTGTAGTAGTGTACTTGGATGACATCCTGATCTTCAGCTAGACTTGGGAAGAGCACCTCCACCACATCTGACAAGTCCTCCAAACATTGCGGCAGCACAAGTTGTGTGCCAATTTGGACAAGTGCACTTTTGGCATGACCTAGGTTCAGTATCTGGGATACATTATTGATGAGTGTGGGGTACATGTGGATCCAACCAAGATCCAAGTCATTCGGGATTGGCCATCCCCAACTACTCTAACAGAGCTTCGTAGCTTTCTGGGCCTTGTTAATTTCTACCACAGGTTTGTGTTGGGATTCTCTCATATCACTTGGCCCTTGAGTCAAGTCACCAAGGGAGGAGTGAAAGAAAAATTATTTTGGTCGAAAACTCAGCAGAAGGCGTTTGCAGAATTTAAACATCGCCTCTGTTGTGCCCCAGTGCTCACATTACCGTACTTGCAACAACCATTTGAGATCGATACAGATGCTTCTGACTATGCTATTGGGGCAGTCCTTAATCAACAAGGGCATCTAGTGGCATATCACAGTGAGACACTGTCCGACACAGTCCGCAAATATCCCACTTATGACAAAGAAATGTATTCCATTATACAGGCTTGCCGACAATGGAAGCATTACATTTTGGGGAAGGAAACGATCATCCACATAGACCACCGACCCCTGCAGTTCATGCAAACACAAGGGAAGTTACAGAACAATGGTCATCAGAAGTGGTCCACATATCTACAACAGTTTCATTTGAACATCAAGTACAAGAAGGGAAGCACCAATAATGTTGCAGACTGCCTCAGCCGACCACCGATCATGGCGATAATGACTGTGCTCAACTCTTGTGGGCATGAGACTTCTGATTGGCCACTTCTTTATAGGAGCGATCTAGAATTCAGCCACACATACCAGATGCTCCTGGAGGGAAACCCAGTTCCAAAATTTCACCTCCAGGATGTACTACTATGTCACATGGGACACCTTTGTGTTCCTTCAAGCGAGCGTGCAAGATGATTTGGGAAGCGCACTACAGTTGGGTTGCTGGGCATTTCGGGGTCGATAAAACAGTGGCAATACTATAGAAGTATTTCTATTGGCCGAACCTTCGACAGGATGTTGGGAAGTACATTTGATCCTGCACTATCTGCGCCATTGCCAAACCATCCATCAAGAAGCAAGGCCTCTATACTCTGTTGCCTACCCCTAGTCGACCTTGGGAATCCATCTCCATGGATTACATGTCAGGCCTTCATTCTACTAAGCACGACAACGACTGTGTGTTTGTGGTCGTTGACAGTTCTCAAAGATGGCCACAATGGCGGCCTGCAAGAAGAATATCACAACAGAAGCCACTGCTAAAATCTTCTTTGAACGAGTGTGGGTACACTTTGGGATCCCACAGTCTATAATCTCAGACCGGGACAACAGGTTCCTTAGTACATTTTGGTCTAGCCTATGGTCAATGCTAGACACCAAGCTCACAAAGTCCACAGCTTTCCATTCCCAAAATGATGGCCAGACAGAGGTCGTCAACAGGATGATTGTACACATTTTGCGCATGTACAACTCAAAGCATCCACGAACATGGGATGAGAGCCTCCCCTATGTACAACATAGCTATAACCGGGCCCTCCACAGCTCAACCAACCATAGTCCCTTTCAGGTGGGCTTGGGATTCCAGCCACTATGTCCCATTGACGTAGCCATGCCATTTGCAGCTACTCAAGTTGATTCAGCTCATATCTAGTCTGAAGTTTCCAAGGCAAACAACTTCATTGAGCGCATTCGGCACATTCGTCAACAGGTTCATGACATATTGGATAGATCCAATGCTAAGTACAAGTAGCAACATGATCAGCATCGGGTGCAACACAACTTCCAGGTGGGCGATAAAGTGTGGCTACATTTGCAGAAGGAGCGCCTCGTTGGACCCCACTGCAAGCTTCGCTCGCTCAGATATGGGCCATACACCATCACCAAGGTTTTCGTGGACAATGCCTTTGAGCTCAGTATTCCACCATTCATTGGTCTGCACCCAGTGTTCAATGTGGACCGCCTTCGGCCCTACTTTCCACCTCTACTGGACACATCAGACGTGGCAGAACAACTCACACCAACATAGTTAAACCCCGACTACATGGAACAAGCCACAACTGATTGGACTATGGACACACTGGTCAAGAACACCCGCCATCAGAGGATCCATCTATATCGAGTTGTCAAAGCAGGCCAACTTCTTCACCAGGGAAAGTGGCTCACCAAGGACCAAGTTCAACAGAAGTTTCCTCATCTCATGGAGGAACTCAACGCAATGGGGACCATTGCTTCCTAAGGGGGGAGGAATGATCCAGGAGGATATTGGTGGCCACCCACCTATTTCTCTTGGACCCCCACCATTCTTTCTTTCAGTTTTCCAGTTTCCTTAATTGTAGCAGAATTTACTATTTTTGGCAGTTTTCGGGTCCTAAACTTCCGGAGCCGTTTTGAGGCCCTAAATGACGTTTTTTTGGCATCGAATGGTCCCCAACAATCCTTAAACAAATCTTTCTAACGCTGTACCATGCGTGTCAAACAGAGGTAGTATGCTAAAGTTACGACCCCGGGAAATTGATGTACCAAGTTACCCAACGGGGCCCACATTAAGGCATTTCACCTCCTAGGGTTAGGTTTTTGGATGTGTAGGGTTTCCATTGTTTCTCAATAAAATATAGGCCTTTGAGCCTCATTGTAACACAGAGTTCAGAGGCATGTAGCTGCCACATCTCTTCTCAGAGATAAGCTACCAGCACTCTAGCTAGTTTATTTTCATTTTGTATGTAAACCAGTTTCAGTTATTGATTAATGAAAGAAGTGTTATTTCCACTGCATATTTGTTTCTATGGTTATTTGTGTATTCTGTTGTGTTCCTGCATAAATCCAAATCAATGTGAAACCAAAGAAAGAAGTATAAGGAAGCATACCACACAAATCACTATGAACAAGCTGCAAAGGGGTGTAGGTATGCCAAGATGCACATTTGACATAACTGTCCCAATGATGTTTGTCGAGAATACACTTGACATAAACACCATCTTTGCAAGAAATGAGAGGAAGACGGGTCACCATTTTCAGATTATATACTTGATGCAATGAGAGATCGTTTAAATGACCAAATCACTATGCTAAAGTTTGCTTGCTCATTGCTATGTGCAATAAAAACTTAGGAAAATGGTGATGACCCAAAGTTGTTGAATTTGCACAACTTGGTAATATCATCAACAATTCTGATTACTAGGACATGGTTAGGATCTTTGAAATCCTTTATTACAACTTGGTGATGTGTAAACTCTACAATCTTATTTTCAACAGAATGAGTGATTTGATAGTCTGATAACAAATTGCAAGAAATACTTGGAACAAAATACATCTTTGAATTAACCATTATTGAGTTGAATTGTTTTAGATCTTCCAACATTAAGATATCTATCACCAATAACAAATATTTTCTTGGTGTTACATTGATTTGGAGAAGGAACAATAGATTTAGTTGTATCCATATGATAAGATACTCTAGAATCAATGAGCCTCTTATTAGAAGAATAAGAAGAAGAAGATGCATTGAAGAAAAAATCAGAAGCAAAAAGTGCATGTCCATGAGGAGTAGAGTTAGAAGAAGAATCAATGTTTTTGATGTGCTTCTTTATTGTTGCTTCTGAGGCTTCCATCTCCTTGAACCACATGGTGATGGGTGAAAAAAATGCGGTAAAAAATTCCCCCGTACAAACTTTGCCTATAAACTCACTTTTGCAAATAAGTTACTTTAAATTAGTGACCCACTTTTATAAAAAAAGTGGGAAGCATTTTTACAATGAAGCTACTCTATAACTTAAAGTCACATGATTTTTTTCAAAATGTAGCGAATAAGGACTTGAACCCAAAATCTCTTCTTAAAGTATCTTTCAACCAAGTGAGTTAAACAAAAGATTTAGTAATATTATGGAGGACAATGTTGTTGTTATTGGAGAGTGTGCCTACCCAAAAAAACTTGCTTGTGTGCTTATTATTGTTGAAGAGAACAAACCTACCCAAAAAATCTTGCTTTTTGGCCTATAAGGCACTTTACATAACCGCACAAACAAAAAACAAAATTTTGAAACCGAAATTTCTCAAATTTGGAGTTAGTCCTTTGTTAGCTTACCTAGAAAATGTAAGTTTTTTTCATTGTTTCTGGTTTATTGAGTAAGTTATTTTCATTGTTTCAGTTTGCACAAGGTGCACGACAAAGAGCATAAATAATCAATAAAACCCTTTCCGCTTTGTTTCTGATTTGCTGAGTTTGCATAGAGTGTACCAAAAAGAGTATATGTAGACTAAAGAGGTAACAAACCAGAAATGAAAAGATAGAAAACTATTCTAAACTATGAAATAATATGAGAATGATTTAAAAAAAATCCATAAATGTAAACAATATACTTTAGGATTATGGATTTGGAGTAACCCATTGCTAGTATTTAGAATAACACAACAAATTTTCTTTTTAAGAAACTAGGTGGAATGGACCAATGTCTTTGTCGTATAACCATTGATATCCATTGATGGATGAATTGGGACAATTCTTTCTCCATTGAAGACATACCGTGTGGAAAGTTGCGTTATTTCTCTTTGGATGGAATCTTGGGTGGTGAATCCTTGAGAATTCCCTTGTCAAAGTGAAGGAGCCTTGCATTGGTGTTCTTGATTGAGGATACGCTACAACGGAACCCTAGATGTGTCTTTCATGTAATTCTATATGATTTTTTTAGTAAAGTAGATGCGACTTTTGGACACACTTGAAGATGCTCACTTAGCTTGCAACTACAACTTGTGAAATGGGAATTGCATCTTAGTGTTTTATATTTAAAGAAACAAAAATCACTGACACAAATGTAGAGGTGGGGACTTTTGTTTGAAGAAGGCCAAATGTTCTATGATTTTGACCCTTTTTTTTTCCATCACTGAAATTTAGTTAGACAATGTTTTTTGCAATTTTAGATTGATGAGATCACTCTTTTTAATGCAAAATTGGATTTGACACCCTTGAATACCCCTACTGCAAATGGATTGTGCAATGTTAACATATTATATTTGTAATTCCATGAATCCAAAATGATTCCCATTGGGATTTAAGCCAAAAATGTTGATTTCCCCTCATGTTATTCCGAGTGGTCGAAAAAAATCCATTTCATCATAGATTTAGACTAGTTCTTTTCTAATATTGAATATAATTTAAAGATGCTTGACACACAATTCTTAGTATGATCAATCTACTCTTGGTTTTTATATTGTCGTGTTACATTTTGCCTCATTACTAAAATTTCATTTCATAAATTATTTTATTTTATAAAGTCAATGATGAATAAAAAGTTCTCATTAGATTTTATTTGATACAAAATCACTTGGATATACTCATGGTTTTTATATTGTCATGCTATATTTTACGTTGTTGAAACAAAAATTTCCTTTTAATATACATGATTTTATATTATATGTTAAGGATGAGCAATGAGGGCCTTTAAGTTATCTCTAAATGTTACTGTAAAAAGTGGTAATGAGCTTGTAGATAATTTTGTTTATTACATATCCAAATTTAACCATCATGCACAACCATTTATTATTTGATATAAACATTTACCTTCAACCTTCCCAAAAAAGAGTTTTTTTGTTTTTTGTTTGCTATTCTAAGTTTTCAAAATTTCCAAATAACTTAGGAAAATATTTATAAACTAATTGATAAGATCTATTTGGATGAGATCAACCACAATTTGAGATCCAAAGGACAATATACTTAAACCAAGATTTATTATTTGTTAAATGAAAATAAGGTGAGATTGAGCTATATACTATGAATTGTAGGACAATGAGACACGGATGATGGAAACTAGGAGGTGAATTAGCTAGGTAATTATTTGTGATATTAAAACACATGTTAGTGATAACACAATTTTGAGTGATTTGAGTGATGAACCATCCCTTCAACATGACATTATGTAAAGGAGTTTTGATTAAATGCTTTTATGTCAAATTTAGTCTAAAATTGTATTTTGTTTTTGTTTTCCATGCCTATCTATCTTTGATGAAAGAATATGATTGTTTCATATAGACAAATGAAACTAGAAGAAAGGATATGATCTTTTCATAAAGACAAATGAGATTAGTGACATAATTACCATTCTACGAAGAATATTTATGATTCTTGATGCATACAACCACTTTACACATTTAGATGCTCTATAAACATAACACACCTCATAACATAACTTATCTCATTCATGGTCAAACTGTTCATTAAGTTACTCAACACATGCTCTCACATGTTTCTCAAATTTATATTTAAATAATAATTTGTTTCAATTTTTAATTTTTACTCACTTAGCCTACTCCCTAGTATCAAATAAAAATTACCTAGATTTTTTAACAAGTAAAGTGCTTCAATTTGATTTATATGTACTTCATAATAAAACTCTTTAAACATGCCAAGCTAACTACTTCATATCATCCTTTTATAAAGAAAAATGAGATTAAGACAAATGAGATTAGTGAGATAATTGCCATATAAAATATTTATGATTCTTGATACTTACAACATAATCACTTCATATGTCTAGAAGCTCTAGAAACATAACTTACATCGTTTGTGGTCATATTGTTTATCCATACTCTCACATACTTCACAATTTAAATTTAAGCAATAAATTACTTCAATGTTTATTTTTTTAAGTTTTTACTCTTATGTACTTTTCCAAAGTTTCAAATGACAATTATCCATATGTGTACATTTTTTTTATTATCATTTAAAATAAAGTGATTTAATTTCAATTAAGGTATGATACATACTACACTTTATAAAAAAAACCATCATAAAAGAAAACAATAACCAGTTCCATCATCAAAGAAAAATGAAGTCACATATAACCAAACAGTAAATATCTCACTAGGCTACACATGCCAACACAATTGAATTCATAATCAAAATAAGCATGTTAGCTACCCAACGCAAATGATCATATCAAGCTGCTATGGGATTAGTGCTTGTATGACGATAAGAGTTTTTATTTTTAGGTTGATTGTCTTTTTTATATGTTGTAGGTTCACATTTATTACAATCATATTGAGGTTCAGCTTGGAGTAGGATTACCTTGCAATATAATAAGTAATTTTTAATATTAATATAGTTAAAAAGAAAAATAATATTAGTATTTTGGAGGAAAAACATAGAAATGTATATTTTTCAATCATTTATATTTTATTTCAGTTTAGTTATACTAAAAGTAAAGTGGAGTGTGGTCCAATGCTAGTAAACTTTTTATTTATTATTTATTATTTTATTTAAAGGTGACAAAATCTGTCATAACTTAGTTGTCAATCCACATTGAGGACAACCAGGGATGATTTTAAGGAACCATACTTATTTAAAAGTGTATAAATGTTGGTGAATATTACCAATTCTTAAAACACCAACTATAAAATGATTGGCGATATTTTTCAAAAAATATTTTAATTTCCAAGGATTTTATATCGTTTATATAATAATTTGGTGATTTTTTGAGTGAAAAAATTTTACCCCATCAAAATTGCGTGAAACAGGGCTTCAAAAAATGCAAAATGGCGAACCTTTTTAGGGATAAAAACATGGAAAAATAGCATACTGGGCTAAATTTCGCCCCTAAAATTATCCCTGAGGACAACTATCATTGCCAGCTATCTGTGAGTGTGGGTTCACTCATCATTGTTTTTAAAGGAAAACCACATCACCTGAAATGACCCATTGGTGGTACGTAAGGGGGCATACTTCCACCCTTGCTAGATGCCTTTGGTCTTAGGTTGTTAACCCATTTCCTTAAATATGAGGAAGATAAAGTCTTAGCCAATCTAAAGCAGTTTTAGGTCTTTCTCTAGGACCAAAATGTGGTTCAAGCATAGATAGTATCCACAAGAATATCAATATCCTTTGTGGTCATCACTAAGACTACCTCTAATGGAGCCATGTGCTTTCTAGCATTATATAGTCTTAGTCCTATAAAAAAAGACCAAATACTATTCTCAATTGTAATTTGACATCTTGCCTATAAAGAATGTGTTAGTGAACCTACAATGACATAAATTAAAAATAAGTGAAAAACATCTTTATTTTTTCCCTTTAAAATATGTTTTAGTTAATAAAATACATTTTTAAAAAATGATCTCTCAAATTTTAAATGTGTGTTAAAGTATATATTTTAATATCATGTAACTATGAATGTTATATAAAAGAACAATGATGAATGCCGTTTAACGTTATTTTTTTTTTAATTTAAAGTTTTATATTTATTATTAAATAATACAATATTACTATAGGCAATAAATTATAATCTACATTAAATAAAATGTTATATAAATTAAAATTTCTCATCCACTATATTATTAGAGGCAATAAATTATAATCTACATTAAATAAAATGTTATATAAAATAAAATTTTCATCTACTATATTATTAGGTACTATATAATTAGGTATGCACAATAATCTAAATTTTATATTATTATTTTTAACATCTATTTTGTAATATTACATCAACTTAGCTTATGTGGAAAGTATCATTAGTGAGAAATTTATATTTAAATAACCTAGATTTATGTGGCAAGGCCTTCATGTTTCAAGCACTCTCTTTGTAATTGTATGTTTCCAGTATAACGTATCTCATTAGCTAGGCATATCACTACTAGATGTATCACATGTGTTCTAATGGTAGGAACAAAAGGATATGGAAGATCACTGCCTATTCCACCTCCTCCATCACCACCACCTCCTCTTAATGGAGGAAACTTTGCTCCCAATAAATTTCCATTTATGAAAATTTAAGAGTTTTGAATCTATCCTATCTCGTTTGTGATCAGTCCTTCTTGATGCAACTTGCCCCCCCATGTCAACCAAATTTCCATTAAACATCCCCGAATTTGAAGGTAAAGTTGGAGAGGATCTTTCCAACCATGTAATGACTTTTCAATTGTAGGATGGAATCCTATATCATAATACTTTATTATACTTAGTATGTTTTAACACACCCTTGTAGGGTTTGTCACCAAATGGTATATTAGACTTTACGTGGCCACACCATCTTTGCGTCAATTGCTACTATCTTTTTGGTCTTCTTCCAATTTTCCATCCACCATGATAATTAGGTCAAAATTCTCACGACATGTTAGAACACAACCACTCATATCATATATTACATCCATGAGTGACATGCATGAAATTATCTTTCTAAATATGACCTTGAAGATCCACTTCTCACTGATTGGTTATTGAAGTCTCCTCTCTACCATCTGAAAAAATTTAGTCATCACCATGCCCTAAATGAATGCAGATGGCATCTTAAAGGCTCAAAGGTTCGACTCCATCTATGTCTAGTCATGATACTTGTATACTATCATTTTGGATGCTCCTCATCATCCTTCCCATGAAGTGTCTATATTTGGGACATCTCATGCTGCTAATGGATTTATTTGGCTGGTGGTTCATTCCACTAATTATTTTGGAAATATTCCATTCAACTGAGACACTAGTTTTTATGACAACCACTATAGGGGGACCAATACATCCTATGGAGGACCCACCATCGCATAGGGACATGAAAATCCACCTTATAACAAATGTCAAGGGCTCAACACCTCTTACATATGGACTTCTACTTCTTGTGGAGGACCATTTCCTCTTAATACACAAGCACTTCTACCTTATCAAGAATCCTTTTACCTAACAACCCTTAATTTTCCCAAGTCGAACATTAATATTGTTCAACCTTCTCCTTTCCATTAGGGTCAGATAGAACCCTCCCCACCAACCCCCTAAAAAAAAACAACAAAACAAAGGGAAGAAGAAGAGGCGTAAAACAACAATACGAATAACTCAATAACCATAAATAGAATAAAAAAAGAGGGGAATCGAACCAATCAACCTAACAATGTTGCACACAACAATAATCCACACAATCAATGAAAGAGAAACAAACTCAAGATAAACTATCCCTATGCCGTTTGTAGGGTTTATGGACATTATGCCCATCATTCTCCAAAAATAACTAAGATTCAATATATGAGATCATTGTGGGATCTCTCAAATCCCCACCACCATAAGGGAGTGATACACCCTCACGAAGGAATGTTCGAACCCCACATGGAAACCATAACCGACAACAACTCATATTTTTTTGAAACTCATTACACTAATATAATTTGGTTTCAAATAATTAGATTTCTCATGAAACTTATTCATATAACCCATCTTCAAAAAAATCCTTCCAAATACATCATTTTCATGCTTGATTCTAATTATATTCACCTCTAAACACACTCTCATGTGTATGAAATACCTAATCTTTAATCTTTGATATAGAGGACACCCAACCATCATCTGATGGTTTATTTCAATTACCACAACCCATTGTCAATCCCCACCCTTTTGTGCCCAATTTACCTTTAAGGAGAACCACATACAATCTACATGTAGGGCTTGTCCACAATTATAGTATCATGGATGACTTTGTGGCATCCCTTGTCCCCATGTCATCATTAGAGGTCCTTAATATCTAACAAAATACCTTTTTATTTTATATAGGGGCCATTGATCCTTTAGATTCTTCATTAACAATTTTTTATTTAGATAGTTTAGAGCCTAGGCTTCTTCCTTCCATATTCTACCAAATCCTTGTCACCATCAGAGACCTTAATGTTTTCCATTTCATTATAGATGAAGGAACATTAACTTGCCATGTCCTCCTTGGCTCAGAAAAAAAGAGGATATTAAGAATGGACTCCATGTACAATTACCATCCATGCTTATGATGGACACCCTACCCAGCAGTTAACCAGTGAAAAATAGTCTTGATTTGCATAGAAGTTGTGGATTTCCCACTTAATTGCAATATATTATCGGGATGTAGTTATATGTATCCCATTAAGGTGCTTGCATCATCAATAGTTTGCACAATGAAATCCCCACATGAAGGGTAAATTGTCACCACATATGATCTTCAACATTATAAGATAAACTCCTCTTTCAATTTGCACAACGTGTTACCCATTGTTGCATGCATTAGATTGCTATCAATGAGGTTGGACATTTCCCATGGCGCGTTCAAAGAGTCACCTTTGCTCAAGGTATACATTGGCCTTCCACCCCATATACATTGTCTAGAATATGTTCCCATTTATACCATCTCATCCATGTCTATTAATTCCATCTCTACAAAGAGCCTTTCTTTCTATGGAATTGACATCATCCCAACAATGAATCCACATACTTTCACATAGGGTAATATATCGTATGTCCATGGAATGAAACCATTATCCATGTATTCCATTTGCTTTTCCTTTGGATACACTATCATAGAAATTTCTCCACTAACTTATGAATTCGACATTGATCCCAAAATAGACCCATCCACCTCCTTACCTGGTGGAATAGTTCCTATAGATCTATCTACCTCTAGTGCTCATAAATCTCATTTCAGTGAGGACATAACTTCCTATAGCATTCCTTGGGACAACTTAACCATCATTCACTCCTTCTCCTAGGGAGTATTCCCATTAGATTAAACCAATATATTATGGAAGTTCAATATTTTGTTCCTCATGGATAGGTGGATTGGTTAAAACATTACATTCTTGCATCTGATGTGTTTGAGAAAGGAAATATGAACAACATGTTTAAGACCATTTCCATAGACATTTCCACCATACTCGGTGTCATAAAAAACGTTCTTCTTGGAATGGAATGCATCCTTCAAGAAGTTCCTACTTAAAAACATTTATTCATGGAGTTTCATGACATCTTTGCATGTCACCTATGCAGAAATATCTAGCATGGACCCCCATATTATTGAGTGCAATATCAATGTGTGGATTCAACATTGCTAGTTTGATAAAGCAACAATATATTAATCCAAAAATGGCCCTATCCATTAAAGCTACGATTGACAAGTTGAAAATGATTAACTTTAGTTATCCCATTTCCTACACATTTTGGGTATCCGATACTCTACTCGTTAATAAGTAGGGAATTATTAGGGTATTTACCAATTTTCACGATCTCAACCTATCATTATCTAAGGATAACTTCCCCGCCCCCTTCCAAACTGATTGATCAATGCACCAATCATGAATTTGTCTTTCATGGATAAAGTCTTAGGGTACAACTAGATTCAGATATGCTAAGAGGATTAGTACAAAATTGTCTTCATTGTGTCTTGTAGAAATATTTCCTACCGTGTCATCCCTTTTGGGCTTAAAAGCGTAGAAACGATAGAGGTGATAATCTTTAATATTTTATAGCAGAAAAGATGCCAGTGGGTCCATTTTGTTTGCATATCCCCAAACTTCCTCTTGTCTAAGACTAGACTTCATATCTCCACCTATTATAACATTTACATCACTTAGAAACTTAGTCACATAAGTATTTTATCTATACTTGTAGTACCCTGTTGATAGGGTGAGATGCCCCCAAGTGTCAACTACAAGGATTCTCCCAAGAACACGGTCCCAATTAGACCTTGCACATGGTGTAGGGAATCCATCAAAATTATGGCCCGACAACCATTACCGGTTGTGAGGTATGTTCTAAAATGTCTATATGTAGAATGAAGAGATATGTGCTACTAGCTATACAATATGCAAAATTATTCTAATTTCCCTAGCTAAGGAAGAACGATTAGAGAGCATAAACACAAAATTTAAACATACTTATGGTTGTGGTGCCAACAAACAAGAATACTATACTTAGCAATGAAAATATTATAGCTTAACCAATCATGAAAAAAAGTCCATGATAAATGGTTATATTTCAATTCACTATTCACAAGACTATAACTAAATTAATAAAAGATAAACAATATAAAAATGTATACTTTACCAAACAATAGTTCAAAGCATTAAAAAAACATCCTTGCAATATATTTCTCAACCAATAAATGACATAAATAATTATGAGAACAAACACAATAGAAACACAAAATATGTCCTATTTCTATAGGAACAATGAATTCTCCTTATTATGAATTGGCTAAAAAGAGCTTATACATGTAAGTTCTACATACAAAAAGCCCTTTCTCTTTCTTAAGTCATTACATTTATAATAAAAATCTACGTAACTATCTTAGAAGTTACTTGTAATGACTCTTGACCTTCCAATCTCCTATTTTGTCCTCTAGCACCCATTCGATTTCCATAGTGATTTTGGACCTTCCAATCTCCTATTTTGTCCTCTACCACCTATTCGATTTCCCTTTTTTCCTCTTTAGGCCTACTCAACTAGGGAACAAATAGATACAACAATGAACACCAAATTTACAATATGCTTCTAAACGTTAGGTGGCTGGTGGGACGTTTTTCCATGTGTGCACTCCACCTGCTATGGAAATCAGATATCTATTTGATTCTATGAGAACATAGGGTTTCAAAAGCAACATAATTATATATTACATCATTGAATATGGTTTTTTTTTTTTTTTTCAGAGGAAAAAATACCAGATCTTGTTATTCTATTGAATCAAAGATCATCATGTACATTCAGCCATAGAGGCAATCATCAACAAAGGATTCAGAACAATGGGGTATCATCTGTGCGCAATGGCAAGACCCCTTCATCAAAACAAGGGCAATATGGTCACAAGCCTGTTATGATTTAGGCTTTTATCATCACTCCTGTAAAGACATGTCAAATTTATGCTAGTATTCAGTAATGAACAAAAGCACATGAATCATGAGCATAAGAAGAAGACTGAGGGTCTCTTCATGAGATTTCTAAGATCCCATTTAATGTCAAACAAAGTTATGTGCGAAATAAAGAGGGATGATGCCCAGCACAAGCTAATATAGCTGAAAATTACCATGATCAATGTTCATATCATTCAGAAATTCCATGAAATTTCCGAATCCTGATTCAAGAGAGAGTGCCTTTTTAGAGAGACTGTCAGCTATCTGGTTATGCTCACGATAAATGTGCTTCATGATCAATTATGGAAAGATAAGCAGTAATTCTCTAATGTCATCACACCAATGACTCAGATGAGGTAAGTTTAGTGTGCCATTTCCTGTAGCCCATGAGATGATGACAAGGGAGTCACCATAAATAGAGTGTAAAGGAATCCCCATAATCTTAGAAACAGAGAGAAGGGCCCATACTGCCAGCAACTCAGATCTTGTGTTGGTACTTCTGCCACAGCCCAGAGAGAAGTGCAGGCATTGAGAGCTGCTCAAATGTATCACGAAACCTGCCCCCCCAATGTTCTTAACAGCTGCACCATCAAAATAGCCACAAGGATAGGTAATCATTGGAGGCAGACCAATGATTATTTTCTTAATCTTCTTTCTAGGCACTGAAAAAGAATGAAAAAGCATATCTATTTGTAGAAAGACAACATAGACAGATGGTGTATTTCCCTCAAATATACATCCATTCCTGTGTTTCCAGATAGACCAAAAGATGAATATGGGCAAGTAGAGCTTGGGGTAGTCGAAAGGATGAGAACGAAACCAGTGCTCGAGATACAAACGAGCAGATGCTTTATAAAAATAATGAGTTCCAAAATGATTGAATACAACATCAAAGGTGTTCTTGGTAAATAAATAGTCCATAAACAAATGCTGGGCCGTTTCTTCATCTTTCTTGCAAAGAATACAGTAACTAGGACCCTGTATACCGCAGATGTTGAGCTAATCCTACGTTAAAACTTTGTTTTTTAAGAGAAGCCAGATAAAGCATCGTGTTTTTTCAGGAATGTTGATTTTTCAGAAGATCTGGTGAACAAAAGATATATCAAGAAGAGGGTCCAAATAGTGGTTCACAATACAATCATATGCAATAGCCATAATTATAGATCCTGAGTAGTTCTTGTAAGACCAGAGAAGACTGTCTGGTTGAGTCTTGAGTCTGATCCTTTCGTATTCCAACCCCTTAATATAATCATTCCATATGAGGTGCCATTCCCCAGCCAGATCCAGATCTACTACAGAGAGCCAGTAGGATTGAGCATCCACAGAGTGATTCCTAGCTTGAGCCAAAGATATAATACCATAATCTTCTAGGTAGTCTCAAAGATCCTATGGGAGAGTGAACATTGAGCCCATACCAATGATTGGGTCCAGACCCACCCTTATGCTCTCTCCATTCCCCACCTGCCAAGTTAAGCCGCTACCTATCCAAGAAATTGTACGAATGAAACCCATCCAAATAACAGAGACACCTGTGACCGAAAATGCCTTACTGTGGATCCATGACAGAACATATTTCTTCTTTAAATATTTCACTGATAATAACTTGAACCAAAGTCCATTTCCGCAGAGAGCATGCCAAAAACTTTTGAGTCTCAAGGATTTGCTGAACCAGCCGAGATTTTTGATGCCCCAGCCTCCTTGAGCAATGGGTTTGGATAAAGACAACCAATCGACAAGATGATATTTTTTCTTATTCCCCGATGAGCCCCAAAGGAATGCGAAGATCATGCTTTTTAGTTTCCCAAGTATGGATTTCGGTATGGGAACTAAAGCCATCCAGTACACTGGCAAGCTGGTGAGAACTGCTTTGATAAGAACCAATCTCCCCCCCCAAAGAGAGGAGCCAGAAAGTCCAGTAAGAAATTCTGTTTTCAAACTTTTTGATGAGCCAAATCCAATCTTTAACTTTGTACCCAAAGGGTTTAATAAAATAACCAAGATAATTGAACCCCGATGAAATGTGCTCGGTCTTGAAGGGGAGGAAGCGAGTGATCCTGATTAAGGACCCATCATCAACATTATTGAACATGAAGCATGAATTTTCAGAGTTTATGTACATGCCCGAAGCTTCACAAAAGGTGTCCAATAAGACTTTGAAGGATATCCATTCTTCACAAGTGCCAAATCTGTAAAGAATCACATCATCAACAAAGAGAAGGTGAGTGAGAGATAGCTGTTGTGAGATTTTGATCCCTTTGACTAGACCATGTCTGCGAGCATCTTCAATAAGGAGGCTGAGTCCTTCTATAACAAGGATAAATAGGAGGGGAGAAAGAGGACATCCTTGCCTTATGCCACGGGAGGCCGTAAAAAAACTCGAAGGAGAACCATTGATGAGCAGAGCAAAGTTAACTGAAGATATGCATCCCATAATCTAGTTGACTCCCTCCAGTGGCACACCAATTTGCAGAAGAATGAGCCTGATATAGGACCAATTAACTCTGTCAAATGCTTTAGTGAGATCTAGCTTAAGTATAAGGGCGCTTTTGTTCCTGGTTTTGACTGAGTGAAGGACTTCTTGGGTAATGGCCAAAGGCTCTGAAATTTGGCGATTTTTGAGGAACCCAAACTGCTGAGGAGAGCTAAAATTGTCAAGGAAGGGCTTAAGGCGTTGTGCACCAACCTTGGCAATCAATTTGTAGATCAAGTTATAGAGAGAGCTAGGACGAAAATCGGCAAAGGATAAGGGATTATCCTTTTTAGGAATGAGGGCAATAAAAGTTGAGTTAAGAGAGGGTAAAACCCTACCGGTCTGTTGTGAATCCTCCAACATATTTACAAGTTTAGTTCCCAGAAGGTCAAAAAAAGGCTAGAAAGAACTCTATAGGGAAACCATCGGGCCCAAGAGATTTGTATTTCTTGAAAGACTTAAGAGCCCTTTCAACTTCCACTGAAGCAATCTTGGATGTAAAAGTAATCCTCTCCTCTTGTGAGATATAAGAAGGGAAAAATCGAATGACTTTCAACTGAGCTGCAATTGATGTTTGATTATCATCACAAAATATCTGTTTAAAGTGTCTTACTCCCAAATCCTTCAAACCCTGATATTGTTTCACCAATATACCCTCCTCATCCTCCAGTCCCCAGATTGCATTTTGATTTTTCCTAGCTATAGCCACTGAGTGGAAAATTTGGCATTGGCATCACCCATTGATGCCCAAATCATTCTGCTTTTAAGTCTAGCAGAGAGGATCTCATGGTCCCTCAGCTTTTTTAAATCGGCTTGAAGTGACTGTATTTTTGAAAGAGACTGAGAAGAGTAAAGAACCGTAGGGGAGGATGAGAGAATATTATGAATCTCTGTCTCTATGCACAAACTCTTATCTATCATCTCGAGGGACTTGGAGTGTGTCCAGTCTTTAATTTTCACTTTCATAAGTCTGAGATTCATCGAGAAAGATTCAATCCCTGAATAGGAGGAATCAAGAGAGAGGAGAGGCCACTCTTTCTTGATCATATTGACAAAATCATCAAATTCTTGCCAAGAGTGGTTGAACTTGAAGGGATAGACATAAGGAGAAGAGGACTCCTTCCATTCCAAGATAACCGGAAAATGGTCAGAGATAGCCGAGGGAGAGTCCCATACCTTGTGCCGAGGTAAGAGGTCAATCAAACTGGAGGATAGAAAAAACCTATAAAGTCTTTTACTAATACGTTCATCACCCGAACGACCATTGCGCCAAGTTGGACCTGCAAAGTTAGGAGCAATATCTATGAGCTGATGCGAGGAAAACAAGTGAGTGAAATAGGAACCAAGAGGATCAGTGTGTGCCTTTTTTCCCCAAATCTCAGAGCTATTTAGAGTGAGGTTAATATCACCCGCTAAAACCAAATTGGGTAGGTTAAGTAATCCCCTTTCACAACCAAATCCCAAAATGTCTCCCGATTAGCATAAGGCTCATAGCAGTTGAGAAGGGAAAGATTCAAAGAAGAACCCCAGATATAAGCTTTAAGTAGAATCCCAACAATAGTACTATAAGCTTTGACTTTTAAAACATGAGGGTTCCAAGCTGTGAGTAAACCCCCTGAGAGGCATGAGGAGCTCAAAGCACAATATTCCCAGCCCGGGCGCAGCTTAGAGAAAGCCAAAAGAGCAGGGTGAGAGCTGGTCATTGTTTCTTGCAAAAGGATTAAATCAGGTGATAAAGAGACTAAGAGGTTCTGGAGACTTTTATGCTTAGCCAAGCCTCCAAGGCCGCGGACATTAAAGGTGAGGATCTTCATTAGGAACCAGATGACAGGGGTGTATTTGCTCTAAGAACCCGAGGAGAGGAAGGTTGTGTATTACGTGCAGCATTCTTCAACCTAGAAGACAGGGGAGTGTAATGGAGGGGTATAGAAGAGGAATCTGAGGATAAAGGAGGAAATTTCTTGTTTTTTCTCCGTATCGTAACATTCTAAAAGCGAATAGAATCCAAAGGGAGTACCAAGGGAGATAGGGGAGTTTTATTAGAGAATATATCCAGAGAAGTTTGCAACGAGGGATCAACGAAAGATGGGGAGGAGACCGGGCTGTGGGGAGGGGAGGAAGCAGGTGGTGGTCTTGATCCAGGTAAAGGAGGAAAATTAGAGTCCTTAAATAAAGAAGGCATCACAGAGTAGAGAGGAGGGGAATATTGTGACTCTGGAAGGGGAAGCAGTTCAGTAGGAGGGTGTTCTTTTGGCAAGGCGGGTAGCACAGAGGGTATATGAACCTCCAATATGGAAGGGACAAAGGCCATTACAGAAGAAGGGTCAGGTTCATGGGGCTCAAAGTTTCCTATAGAATGTGAGGAGGGGCCTGAAATAGCAACAAAATATAAAAGTAAGAGTTCTTGCTCTGTTGCATCCTCAAATAAAGAGCAGGCTTGCGAGAGCTTACCTTTTGAAGACTCGTCCCTGTATGTGTCCTCAGCAAGTGGGGAAGGAGGTGAGTCTCGTGTCGGTGAAGATGGAGAGGAAATAGGTGAAACAGTCCCCTGTTTGAGCACTAGGCAGGTCCTTCGTAGATAACCCACAACCCTGCATCTACTGCAGTGGAAGGGTATATTGAGGTAGTCGAGCCGTTGCTGAATAAGCCGTTCAAGACATAAAATTTTGATCTCAGCTGGAAGCCCAAAAGTTAAGTCCATTTCAACTAAGATCTTGGCCATCCACTTATCATAAGTATGCAAGAAATCTTCTTCAACAGCGACAAAATGACCAATGGTATTTCCAATACCCTCCATCACCGAGCGGCTCCATAGAGGAAGAGGAAGACTAGGTAGAAGGACCCAAAAATGTCTTTTCTTGACATGTTCCCTTAATGGGTCAAAGTGTATATGCCAGCGGTCCAACACTAACGAGCCCTCCTGAATGCGCCAGAGGGAGTTTAATACTAACAACGCATGGGCCTCCTCCAAAAACACAATAACAAGCCATCCTTTGGCTAACAGACTGATCGAGGGAGTATATGAGAATAGAGGTTTCTAGTTCTCCATGGCCCAAGTGTGCCAATCATTCTTACCCATCTGAACATACTCCAGTATGCCAATGAGGGCTCGCGAGCATAACGCCTCTACTCTGTCCATGTAAATATCCCTTCCAAGAGAAAAATGGAGTTTTCCCTCCTGGACCTTATGTGCTTTTGCATTTCTGCAACGTCGAAAATGAGCCTGTGAGGGTTGGGTGTCACCTCCCATCGCTGGGAAAGTCCCTTCAAATGGCCCTGACAATCTAGTGAGAAGTCCGCCAAAGCCCCAGTACAGCCGAAAACCACGCAATGGTTAGAACACAAAAGCACAAGGACAAAAAGGGAATCCAAAACTAGAGATAACCATGAGAGAGAATACCCAAGAGTCAACCCATCATGACAAGCCCATGATGCCAGGAAACCAAAAGGATAGACCCAGGGTGACCAGAGCAACCCCAATATGCCGGCAAGGAGACTAGTAAGGACACCTTCAGTCAGGGATAAGTCAGCAAGAAAGACAAGCTCCCTGGATTCGCGGGATGTCCTAAAATGACATTATGAGGGATACCCAACAATGAAACCCATACTAGAAACACCACCCTAAAGAGATGTGAGCCATAAAGAGCAGGGAAGGTCGAGAAATAGGGAGTCCACTTGAATCCAAGTAGAGAAATCCCTTAAAATAACTTCTCAAAAGATGGGCAGCAGGCAGATAATAACGTGACAGCCAGAAGAAGGATGACCACCCGAAACCAGCAAGGTCAGCTAAGGCATTCCTACTTTTTTCTACTTGTTGGTACTAGTCCTCCACCATGGAGGAGGGACTCCATTCACCAGTTCTGAGTTGAGAACAATCAAGGAACCCCACCCAACGAACAGAAGAAACCCTAGAGCCGCACAAAAGAAGATTCACTACAGCAAGGAATCCTCGACCAGAGATGACACTAGAAGATACAAAAAAGAAGAAACTGAGACAACACAAACCCAATGCCCAGGCAAAAAACCCTAAACCACATAAAAGAGTTCCTCTGCAATGAGTAATCCTTCAATACTGGCAGAGTCATGGACAGAGACCACAGTAATCATGTATCAACAAGGAAAATAAGGGAAAGGAACCTCGAAAAGAGAAAGCCGAGCCATTGTTCCTCATAGTGGCTTTAAAGAACACCGAGACCTCTCTTACTCCATCATTGGATATGGCTATGGTTAGGAGGTTCTTCTGCATGATAATATTGTATGACTTAATAAGGATGGCATCCTTGGCAGGTTTGGCCACAAATTTATTCAGTTTTTAGTAGCCACATTGGCTATGGACTCAATAGCTATTTTCCTATCTTGGTTGATATTGGTTGCTTCAAAATTCATTTTCTTAGATGGTTTTGCATTGTTATTATTCAGTTTTTAGTAGCCACATTGGCTATGGACTCAATAGCTAGTTGCCTATCTTGGTTGACATTGGCCACTTCAAAATTCATTTTCTTAGATGGTTTTGCATTGTTCCATTAATCAAATGAAAGCGAGTTTTAGTGCTTCGTGAGTTTCATAGTGGTATGGAAGATGTACTAACATTTATTCAAGGTTGCACTTGTATCTTTCTCAAGATTAGCTATAACCTTTTTGGCATTATATATAGATTTATAATACTTTTTGCCTCTTTTACACTTATATTGGGAATTTTGGGAGGTGCATCTATCATTGATTGTTTCCAGCCAATAACTTTGTCAACACATTCTTGAATTGCTCCCAAATCAAGCTCTTGATCTCTTGCTCTCTATATTATGTAGTTTTTCCAAGTCATTGTGCTTTGCTAGGTGTGAACTTGTTCTTACAGCTACAACTACACACTAAACACATGAATTTGCATGCGTTGTGTAGAGAGGCTAAGTTTCATAGTGCTTCCTTTCTCTGTGTGTAACTGTTCATTGTCCTCATGCAAGACTATGTTCTTGTTTTGTAGGGTCATGATCTTAGCCTTTAGAGTACTTATTTTTCTTTTGTGACTTGCAACTTCCTTAACTAGGTTGGAAACATTGAATTCCATGACCATAGTGCTTGCCACATTCTCTATTTCCGTAGCTTCTGCGTCTCTCCCCATGCACATAAAACTAAAACCTTTGTTATGACATCCATTGATTATTGTTATGATATCTTGCCTTTGATGAGTCCTTTTTACGATTTACTTCTTCTTACCATCAAATATGCAGGATCACAAAAAGGCCATTGAATCCTCCTTTGAAAGCGTGAAGTGTCCAAAACCAAGCTTCATTTCCAACAAGGCCATTGAATCTTCCTTTGAAAGCGTGAAGTGTCCAAAACCAAGATCCAACAATGAGAAGTGTACTCCCATTTTATGGATAGCATTGGTGCTAGTTCCAACTTGCATAGATTGGGGAGTCTAAGGTTCATTCATATTGTCTCCCCTATAGATTGTTCTTCATTGTCTTAATGTTGCTCTTGCTCCTGCTTCTTTTTTAGCCTTTTATCTTCTTCTATTCTTTCCGCTTCCTGTTCTTCTCTCTCTTTTCTGGTAGCTCTTCTTCCTCTTCTCTTACATTGGCCTGCTTCTTGCTCTATCTTCTTTTCTTCTTGTTATATTTGATTCCTTGTTTGATTTTTCTTCATTTGCTTTGATAGTAGATGAATCCTATTTACCTTTGCCTAACCTTTGGGAAAATTCCTCCAATGTCCGAACTCTTCTGTCAATTTATTTATCTTGAAAAACCTCATGTGTGTTTGTACCAACAAATGAACTTGCACAAGTCACAATGCCATTTCAGTAATTTAAGTGGAACATTTCTTCTACAGATATTTTTGCTGAAATGAAGAACAATCAGTTCCATTCTTATTGGGTAGCGAGTTGAGGAAAAAGATCTAGTTAAACAATTGACAAATAAATGCCAAATCGCCATAAGAAACTTACATATGAAGCACAGACTCATGAGAATGAAGGACCTACCTAGCAAGTGAGTGGGTATTTAATGTTGAGATGGCATGCTTTCCTTCGTTGAGGGTGATAGTATGTGCTCTATTCACTTCGAAAAGCCTCTGCAATTCACTTTTGGAAAGCTCACTATGGTGCTTAGAACAAATAAACAATCGAGTTGTCTAACTAGGGAATGCTTTTTTCTCTATTTACGACTGGTTTTTATCTGTTTTTGTCCATAAATCTTCACGGAATTTTCAAAACATGCAAAAATATTGCCATATCTTACAAAGTGTGGGTGTTTGGGGGTTTTCCTATCACGTGATTTCATTTCTGCACTTAAAATCACCCAACAAATAACATAAATTACAAGATTTTGTGAGTTAAATTCACCGGATTCTGGCTAAAAATTAGCCGAAAAGTCAAAATCGCCCCCTAGTTAGACAGCTCCATAAACAATGACCCCTTTGATGTCATTTTTTCCCCTTTGAAAACCAGTGGCACGTGCGAGTGTTTTCACTTTTTTCGTTTTTGCTTTTTCCTACATTTATATTGGCATGGTAAACAATTTTCCAACTGACACATAAATGATGGGATGAGTTTTCTTCGCTGATTTATTAATTATGTAAAATTTTCATTTCCCCGTGATACATTCAAAGGGGGATACAACTGAAAATTTTTGGACTTAACATTCAATGGTTAAATGATGTCTCAGGAGCCCATAGGGGCAGAGCAAGTGGTAAAGGTGAAATGGTTGTAAATGGAAGGTCTTGTGTTCAAATCCCCCCAAATTGATCCGTGCGCCATGGTTTGGGCTCTATGGATGCACCTATGTGTATAGTGGTAGCGAGATTGGATCCTTTGACCCTGTGTCACGCTAGTACCAACCGCGTCCCTAGTTGCCAATTCCCCTGGTAAAAAAATTAAAAAAATGTTTTAGGCTAAAGGCATTGACAAAGATTGATCGTTTCTTAGTGACTTAAACCAATTAAAACTCACTTGTCTTGTAAATATCAGTGAGGAAAAGTGATTTTATCACAAATGTGTTGACGATGAAATCAATTTAGGAGAGCGATTCAAAAAGTGCTTTCTCTGTTGACATGTTGGCAGGATAAAGTCTTTTCTTGGCCTACAAGTCAGCAGAGAAATATCGTTTTAACATGAAACTTTTGGTTAGTAAAAATTTTTTAAGTCCTTTTTCGGTTGATACATCAACACAAAAGAGATTTTTAGATTGAAGATGATCGTAATGAAAATTGTTTTTTAAAAGAAGTGAAAACTTGGAAATAAATTTTTCTAAATTTTTTCAAGTGGTCACTTTGCTTTAGTGTCAATCCATAGGATTTTGAAGTAGGTGGTTGCGAGTGAAGATAAAAATTGAGATCAAACACAAGTGTGGAAAGCTAAATCCTTTCACCTAAGTCACTAGACTCATAAAATTAGGTTGAATGTTCAATTTAGAAAAATATATCAGGTGACTAAGGGTCTTCTTAATCACTTAAAAGCATTTAACATGATGAGATAGGTCAAGGGGGGAGCAATGAAACTAGTTAAAAATGCACCAAGTTGATCTATCATATAAGGAATAATAAGAAAACTACCCAACAAAAAATACCAACTAAAATGCGTGATAGTCAAGCTGAAATTGATGGAGCATGGCTAAGGGAGAGTGCGTTTGGGCCATTCATCATTGAAAAATATAAGTGGGGCCCTAAGTTACATGAATCAGGGAGATGTTTAGGTCTCAACAAATGGTGACACACTGGGTGAAGCCAACATCTTTGTTGTAGTAGTTGTGAGAGAACTCTAAAGCGTAAAGAAATAATCCTATTTCTCTAGTAACTAAGGCGTTTAGCAGGTCATTATAAGGCGTTTAGCAGGTCATTAGTCGCTGTGAACTTCTATTGCAAGATAAGCAATGATCATACCTGCACATCCATTTTGAGAAACCAAATCCACTTTGTTGAAGAAAAATAATAATGAGATTCATTTTTTTGTAGCATGGATCAATAATTTGAGTTGTTATGTGGGTCCAAGGGTTTGATAGATTTTGGATTAAAATATTTTCACCAAAAACTATTTGATACCCTCATATGTTACTCCAATTCCCTTGAGAGTTCATAGCACCAATGGAGTCACCATGGCATCACAAATATTGCCACATTGACAGTGAGTGTCTATATCCCTAGTAGAGTTATCCATGTATCCCTTTTCTAATTGAACTTCCTTTCCCAACTTTTTCACTTATTTGGATGTCCATAAATAAAATATGGATGAGGGAATCAATGGTCTTGCAACACTTACTAAAGTATTTTCCTTCTATTGAGATCGAGCTAAGCTATTAAGTACCTGGGTATGTGTATGTCTCTTCATCGTTTGACTCTTGGAATTTTGAATTTTCACCCTTCTCATGATCAAATTTTAATGTGTCAATAGGTCAATACAACACATTAGATCTGTGTTCAAATTGGATGTGAGGAAGAGCATGACCAACTACTAGGAGTGTCCCTAGTCCAACCACTGACACTACATTTTCCTCATTCCTTGGACTCACAACATGAATCTTTATACTTTTTTGACCAATTCATAGAACAACACAGGATTCTGAAGTTTGCACTCCATGATAAATCACCACCTATTGTTTAGCAAGTCAAGGAATCAAGTAGGTGATGTAATAGGAAAATAAATAATCAAAACTCACACATGCACGGGAAATAAAAACTAAATTTAAGCAACCT
Source organism: Pseudotsuga menziesii (assembly GCA_001517045.1). Lineage (NCBI taxonomy): Eukaryota > Viridiplantae > Streptophyta > Pinopsida > Pinales > Pinaceae > Pseudotsuga > Pseudotsuga menziesii. The sequence continues at coordinate 446,488 of LPNX010435825.1, read as the reverse complement.
AAACCTACGAAAGTGGAAAATACTACATAGACTAATATATACAAGCTAGATACCGTGTTATGGGAACTAACTAAAGTAGCTCTTCAAAACTTTCCCATTAACAAGAAGGAGATATTCATCCTCTCCCAAATTTGTTAATCACTATAGACCATAACCAATATTTCTCTACTTTGTATGGGCCAAGCCACATGTGTTGGAACTTGGTTTGTCTCCCTTTAGCTTCATTTAGCTTATTCCACTTTAACATCAAGTTCCATACTCCTTCTAGGTTGTTGAATTTTTGTCAAACCACCTCTTGACTATTTGCTTGCGAGTAACAAATTTATCTTTATCTATTTCCCGTTCCTCTTCTAATTGTAGTAGGAGAATGATTTGACCTTGAATGGATAGATAATTTTGTCTGTAATGTCCCCATTCAAATAATTGTATAGCAGGAAAATTCCATCAATCCTACTAGTTCCCTAGGTTGGGTGGAAACATTGGGAAGTGAATAAGGGAGCTAATAAATGGTGTTTAGACATTAGAAGGAATAAATATTTATTTAATGGAGTTAATTAAATGAATGCAAGTGAAAAATGAAATGGATATGGAGAATGGATACACATGGAGACTATGGGGCCCACTCAAGCTAGAATTCCTATGTTAAATGGCATCCTCCTCTTGCAATCTTGAATCTATGGGAAGCCTACTATTTTTGGATGGATTATAAGGTTAATATACTTGTCCATATACTTCATAGGTCGAATTTGGGATGAATTGTAACTTACATGGGGAGAGGAAGAGCCAAATGGGAGTTTCATGGTCACTTGGCTAGATTCCCCTTACATTTATGACATTTATGACACCAATGATGGAGATTCTATGACAGTTATCACACAAGTCAGATATGAAGGCTGACATATGATATATATGACATGTCAGTCCTAAATATAGCATCTTAGAGGGTGCTCATGGGAGTTGGAGAAGGCCAAGAGGCTCCTACTTGAATTTGGGAGAAGAGGGAAGGTGAAGAGAGAGGCCACATGGCATAGCATGAGCAGCCACACCAATTAGACTTGGATTTGGTTTATGAATGGATTTGGAACCTTAGAATACCAATAATTTTTATAAAATACAGGGATCAGCCATGAGAAGGCCCTTTTGACCATTTGTGAAAATTGTTATTGTGAAGAGAGAGATCTAGTGGATGACTAGTTCATGCCTTAGCCAATTTTGAGGGTGAAATATTCCCATCCTAGTTGGTGTTTGGAGAGGTCACTTAGGTCTTTCAAGGAGATTAAATGGAGTCATAAGTTACAGGTGCAAGCTACAACAACTTGTGGACATATCAAGTTCAACTTGTTCTTCATTTCATCTCAAGTTTTCTCACCATAATTTAGCTGTATGGAGTGAGGCGCACTTGGTGAGCAATTCATCTCTTTGAGGGAGATTCTTGTTGGGTGTTATAATGTCTAAATTAATTCTCCAGATATTCAATTATCGACCGAGGTTTGTAATATTAGAGTTGATACAAAATATATGCAAAGGTAGAAAGGTTCCTACGGTGTTATGGCAATATTTTAATAAAGAAAAGATCGAAAGATCTTTTAAAATGAAAAACCGAGTCAAACTCTGGAAATTAAACTATCAAGGTAACTAGGCTGGGACACATGTACTAGATTAGAGTAGTATCAAGCTATACTACTCTATTCTATCAACCATAAACTATGTATTTTATAAATAACACTATTCTAAGAAAGTAAACTACTTCTTTATAGTCTACTAACTATTCTGCTTCTTAATCTGTGAATTAGGAAGGTTTAGAACATAATGAAAAATCTTACAAATGATAATATTATGATTATTCAATTAATCTAAGAAACCCAATAACTAAACTATACTATTGTTTTGACAAATATACAGTGATTGAACCAATTTATCTAGCTCCACTCTCCTTGATTGTTCTGAGGATCTGCATTCATGGTTATCGGTATTGGAGAAGGAGGTGTATCGAAATGGCTTTCGAAAGAAGTAAAGAAACTGAATCGAATTAGATCTAACTTAACTTCCACAAATATATGAAAACTAAGTAATGTCCAAGTACAGGTAATAGTAAACATTGTGGTTTATTCCATAAGCAAATGACTTTAATATAAAAGGATACTATGAATAAATAACCTATTAATTAAGAAACAAAACTCTTTTAGTAATTACTTGAAAGTTAAAGGTATACTTTTCTTATACGAAACACATGTGAGGAGAATATGACTTAGAAACAAGTAGAAAACTTAATAAAAGAAGCAAGTAGAAAACTTAATAAAAAAATTGATAAGAACCAAGTAGAAAACTTAATAAAGAAAACTTGATAAAGAAACAAGTAGAAAACTTAATAAAGAAAACTTCTCTAGTTCCGATTCTACGAATCTTTTCGGTAACCACACAGTGAAGGGAATAGGTCCTATGCTATGATCTATTTACAAAGTACTAGCTTGTTTCTCTAGAAATTCACATGTTTAATACTAGATTCAATATACACAAAGATAAATTATACTAAGCTAAAGATATAATTACCAAACGTTACAACAGTAGTGAATGAAAAAGAATCAGAAACAAAAGAGACAAAACAAATCACAACTCAACACATACTAAGGTAAAAAAGAAATTAAATATAGGGATGGAACTTAATAGATACTTTAATTAATTTAGATTAAGGTCCTAATTATAGATATAATCATTGTCTGATTACAAACATAACATAATTTGAAAGCCAAAGAAACAAAAATTTAAACAGGTTTAAGACAAAATGGGAAATAGTAAAGGCTGGACGTAGGACTGAATGGCGGACTAAACGGACAGTTTGGATGACAGGCTGAACGAACAGTCTAAATGACTGTTTGTACAAGGAAAACAATGGAAAATATGGAAATAAATAGCCTAGATGATCTAAATATCAGCTGATTTCATGCACATGAGAATAAGATGCATAAAGGATAGTGATTGACCCAATCCAGTAATTAAAGTAACAATGGAATGACTTATGCTAATTCATGATTATAGAGAAACTATGGTTTATTTCATTATGTAATAACTAAGGTATAATCAAAGTAAATCTACAGCGGAATGAGAATTGACATAACTAAACATACTGTAAATAGAACCTGAGATATGAAAGCAATTCAACTCTATGTAATTACCAATATAAAACTAAACTACAAACTGGAAAAAGACTGGAAAGGAAAGTAGAGATAAACTATGCGTGTGACCGGTTGTTTTAATTTAGGAAATATAAACTATACTAACAACACATCATTACTAATAATGTAATATATGCTTCAAAAAATAAAGGGATGGACAATGTAAACTAACATGAAACCAATTTGCATAAATAAAACAGTAATTGAAACTACTTATCTACGAGAAAGAAGATAATAAGAACACAAAGGAATGGAAACCACTGGTTGTTGAGGGGCCCTCTCAACAATCAGGGTGGTGTGCTAATCAATCACTCATAGGAACCAGAACATGTATACACAACGAAAATAGAACTTATATTAATGTACAGAACATAGTTTTTATAGTGTCAACGGACAAATTACAAATAAGCTAACTTCTGCTCTCGCTTGGAGGCGACTATATATAATGTTTACAAGGATGAGCAGGTCAACCCTTTTAGTGGTCGAACGCTCCTAAAATAGTCGGTCTTAATGGAAAACAAACAACCACACGACAGTGCGCAGTATTACTCCTGCTATCTCATTCGCCGGTTCTCCTCACGCATCCTGCAGCACATAGATTCTTGTGGATGTGGCCTTTGATCATTGTGTCAAACGGTGAAAGCAGGGTGGTAAGCCTTCTCAGAGTGAGGACCATCATAACATCAACACATGGAAAACAAATCAGCTGGAAACCGTTTCATACTTTAACTGCTTAGGAATATGTCGACTAACAACACGCGGGCTGATCGGGAGGCTGAATGGCAAGCTGGATATGCTCTATGCATATCTAGCGTGAATGCATGCCCAATGTTAGCACATGTATAGACTATGATATGCAAAACAATTCATATATCAGACATATTTCCTATTATAATTGAATTGCTTAGTAAAATCAGAAAATAATAAAAATAAACCAAGACTTGCATAAATTCCAAATGCGTTCATACCTGGGGCTGAATGATGAGCTGTATGACAAGAAATATGTCAAAATGGCGAAAAAATAGATGTTAGAAGAGTAAATTACCAGACAAAGATAGTGACAAAATCGGGATCAACGCTCCCCCAAACAGGAGAGATGCTAGGCCCCCCTGAGCAAAAAATGGAGTTAGGAAGAAGGCAGAGCTGCGTCAGCAGCTGCCTTCGACTCAACTAATGAGACAGGGGAATTAAACTTCAACTTTTTGGCTTGTGCTTTTAAAACAACATGACACTCCTGTCGAGAGTTATGTGAAGAAGCAAAGGCCTTGTTAAGGTCCTTGATAGTTCTAACTTGAAGATGCAATTCCTTATTCTCTTGTCGAAGATATGCAATTATCTTAGTGTACTCGTCATTGCGACTTGCCAATCGTGCCAATTCCCGAGTTAATTGGTCTATAGTTGGTTGATGAGGAGTGGATGGTTTTGTGGGATGCTTGAATTCTGGGGGTGGACTCAATTCCCTGGATGGTGTCTCAATATCAATAGAGGGAATTTGTTTTTCAAGGCTCATGCTCTGAACAGGTGTAGGGATAGTCTCATGAGCAACATCTTTGAGCAGTTCGACTGAAACACTAGCCAATGTGAACAAAGGTGAATCAGTGACGGGGTTATCCACTTTGGGTTCACTATCTGGATGATCGGTCTAAACAACGGGTTGAACCATGATCTGGATGATGGGATGAACAGTGGATTGGATAGATTTTTCCTTATGTTTCCTGGTGCGAGCTTAGGGAAAAGGTAAAAATTCAGCAGACACGAGTTTGGTGGGAGTAGGTGATCGAGTAGGGGAACTTGCCTCTGGTATATCATCATCAATGTCGACAATTTTGGGGCTGTTATTCTCTGTGGAAGGGTTTTGACTGGATTCATAGTTACGGGCATGCTTGGGGTGTTTTTGAATATCTAGGTGAGGGTTTAGGACTTTAAACACAAAATTATTCCAAGTTTGAATCCTTTCTTTGAGATGATGAAAGATTAGGAGTTTAATCAAACTATGGTGATACAAACTGCCCTTAGGGTTAATTGTGTTCTTGCTAACCCGACTCGACATTTTCTCCAAACTATTGAGAAAATAAAATGGGAAATTGAGGAACTGCTGATTAACAAAATGGGCTAGTAAGCAAAGATGATAGGCTTTGAAAACATTGAACTTACCCTTGTAGGTGATGAGGCAGATAATAATGATTAGAGGGTTGATATATTCTTTCTTAATCCACTCATTTGACGGCTTAAATGATAATTTTATGCTCAAACCTTCTTTTGTGTTAGAATAATAAAAACCACATTCCCATACTTAGAATATATTTATAAACTTCACGATTAAATTCCTAAAGACTAGGTAGTTGGCCGCAACTTGCAATTATGGTCAACACTTGCCATGTTTGCAGCAAGGGGTGCCTTACGCATGTTCTGGATATGATTCTGCTAACTTTATTGACTACCCAGATTAGTAACTGCACATTTCCTTCCTTTGTTAGTTTTAGACTGTTTTTGCAATATTAAAGCAGAAAGGGTAAAATCTAGTCACATGGAAACTGCCTATCTTTTGCCCAAATCATCCTCCATCTTTTTCTCTCCTTTTTGGAATGACTTAGTTGAATTTCCATCACTCATTAGCTATCCTATCTGACCTATCTAATTCTATCTCTCTGTGACTGGATTGGAAAGTGCTTTATACACCTAAGGGTTTTTTTCTAGTTTTAGTAAGCCCGCTTTATGAGCTAATCTAAGTTTCCTCCCTGGAAATTACATTTTCCATTATAAGGATGTATTAACTATGTAATAATATCATTCATCAATGCAATCATTCATTGATTGATCATTATTTAATTAGATCTTCAATCTTCATGAATTTTCATTATTATTCTTCTCTCTTTATGCTAATTCTTTGCAATTCTCTATGAGGTTAATTGTGTGCCTAGTCCTTAGATTGTTTAAGGAATTCTTGTTTCCATAAAGGATTTATAATTCTCACATGGTATTAGAGCTATAAGATATCATTAATTAATCCTCCATTTCATATTTTCATGTTTATTTTGTAGGTACAAATTCAATATGGATTTGAGAGTATCAGTTCCTCTTCTTGATCCATCCACAAACTATTCAGAGTGGAAATTGAAGATGATTGCATCACTAAAGGAAAATAATCTCTATGAGATATCTATTGGAGACAGAAAAAAGTATTATGAAGAGTCTTATGACTGGTTGAATGACTGTGATAGATATTTTGAAACTATGTGTATTTCTATTTCTCCAAGCATGCACTACCTTATTGATTATGTTAAACACCCAAAGGATCGTTGTACAACATTGGATAGAATTCTTGTCAAGCAAAATAAGGGTCATGAAAGAAATTTGGAGAGAACATCTAGCACCTCAGTGGTTTCTCTTTCTCAATAAGTCTCGGCATCTACAGCCTTTGATGAATTTGTTCATAATGAAGAAGTCACTCATACAGTTCTTATTGCTACCATTCTCTTTTATTCAAATGCTTCCTCTTCATATCAAGAAGAAAATATTGAAGAACCATCTTTTTCTGTATCTCTGGAAGTTGAAGAACCTGATTCATCTTGCTTTGAGGATATCAATGAAGAATAAGTGACTAATTGATATTCCGTTACCATTTTTGATGATTCACTCACACATTCAATGTTCTTTATGTCTTCTATCATGGATTCTGATATCCATATGCTAGATCTTTCACACCTTTTCCATACCTCTCTCCTTGATGGTACACAACTCAGTGTCTTCCTGGATGCCTGCTTAGCTATATTAAGTCCTATATGTGACATAACACTCACCATACTTGATCCCATATGCTTCTGCAACTCCTTCTTGGTTCCTGGCACTTATTCTCAGATCCTCCTTAAATATTTTGACATCTCTCCCTATCCTCCTTCAACACTTCTACCATAGACGATTCTTTATCAGTTTATGCTCTAGAATATGATCTCTCTTCTTTCCACGAGTCTATTGATGTGCTAGTTTGTGTTCCTGTGTATACTTTGGAAGCTATATCAACCTATGGAGTCTCTGCATTCACACTCCCTAATCCTAAGCCTTCTCATTTTTCCTAGATGGTCACTTGCACACTTCCTCTCAGTGTAAATAAAGTTGGAGACCTTATGCATTCGCTTGGACACATATTTCACCTATGTGGATATGATTTTATCTCTACTGGTTTGACGTCCAAGTCATCACATAATCTTGGAGCTGATTACAACTCTCAATAACTTTCAGTCCTTCTTACACATCATTTGATCTCGGTTGTTCTACAAGGTCCAAGTTTCCATTCTACAATTGTTTATGTTCTTGATCTAGGTGAGCATATTTCTCTTCTTCCCAAGAAGAAGATTCCTCTTGACACCAACATTTATTTTGGAGAATTAGCGACAAGAGTTCAACATTTTTGGTTTACCTTTCATGTCCTTTCTTGAGGGAGAATTTTCCCCATGTGGTTTTGCCTCTTTCTTCAGTTCTCTGGAAAAATAAATTGTAAAGGGTGACCATAGCCTTGTTTCTAGGCCATATATATATATATATATGATATTTTTCATATATTCCACCATAAATTCAGGCTTAAAGGGGGGCGTTATAATAATAAAAAACCCATTCCCATACTTAGGATATATTTATTGATCTTCATGATTAATTTCCTAGGTTGTAGACTAGGTAGTTGGCCTTCACTTGCAATTTTGGTCAAAACTTTCCATGTTTACACCGAAGAGTGCCTTCAACATATTATGGGTAATATTCCTCCAGCTTTATTGACTATCTATATTAGTAATTGCGCATTCCCTCCTTTCTTAGTTTTAGACTTTTTTTTGTAGATCTAAAGTGGAAACGGTAAAATCTAGTCACATGGAAACTGCCTATCTTTTTCCCAACTCATCCTCCATCTTTTTATCTCATTTTGGCATGATTTAGTTGAATTTCCATTACTCATTAACTAGCCTATCTCACCTAGATAATTCTAGCTCTCCTTGACTAGATTGGAAAGTGCTTTATACACCTAAGGGGTTTTTTCTGGCTTTAGTAAGCCCGCTTTATGAGCTAGTCTGATTTGCCTCCTTATAAATTATATTTTCCTTTATAAGGATGTATTACCTATTTAATAATTTCATTCATCAATAAATCAATAATTCATTGATTATTCTTTAATGAGAGCTTCATTGTTCATGAGTGTTCATTTTTCTTCTTCTCTCTTTATGCTAATTCTCTGCAATTCTCTGTGAGGTTAATTGTGTGCCTAGATCCTTAGCTTGTTTATGGAACTCTTGTTGCCATCAAGGATTTAGAATTATGAAACTTTGAACCCATATTCCATATTCTACACACTGATACCTTTCAAATGTTCCAAAAATCACCTCAAACGGGGTCTGTATGAAGACGTTTTCCTCCCATAAGTTGACCTTTCTAGTCGAGCATCGTGTTACCGAGTGGATTCTGTGTTAGATTTCATTTCTTACACATGAGGAGCTAGTCAAGTGTGGAATTAAAAAAATTCTATAAGGTGAAAAACCGTAACTCTAATTGGGAGTTGTCGCATGCAAAAACCCTATAATTGACCCTACATGGCTATTGGTCCATGATAACTACCCGACGGTTAGGAGAAGAAGGGGTTCCATTATTTTGATGTTATGTATTATTCCATACTTGAGAAACAACATGAGAGTGGAAAATAGAGAATAATAGAGGAAGTGGTAGATCTAGTAGTATCCATTTTGGGCGCAAAGTCATAGGTAACTGAATAGAGATTACCACTTTCTTTGTATTTGTACTACATATTAGAGAAGAAAAGAGAAAGGCATAGTCCTCATTTCTAGATGAGTTTTCTCCCATAGAGGATTTTCCTAAGGTATACCTTGTGTTATTTTTGGTTTGTGTATTTCTTTGCTCAGGTTATTTTCCTCTCAGTTGTAGTTATTTAATAAACTAATTAAAAAAGAACTAATTTGTAAGATTTGTTGTGACAAGCTGCTCCAATGGAATATCCACGATAGTTTACGGATCAGTTAGTTGATTAAATGTTGGTTGTGGAGCTCGATCTTCCATATTTAGAGGTGTTATAATTCAGTTTTGTTTGTACCCGAATTTTACTATACACTCATCCCAGCAGGGGGGTGCAGGGCCCAACTTCCCCAAGAAACGGGGTTCGGGGGTGAAGCCCTTGAAAGAAAGTTTTGGTATGTTTGTTGGCCAACAGCCTACAGGCCCATGGTATTGGGTGACCCATATTATTTTTCCATGGTAATTCCCCTATAAAAGGAAAGCATTGCAATACAAATGTCTATTGTATTGTATAATTATAGAACAATATCTATGATTGTGTTAGAGAGACTTGTGAGAGAGTGAAGAGGAAGTGCATCGAGGTTGTTGCAGGTTGTATCCCTTCATTTTGTTGGACGATATAATAATAAAGGACTAGAAATTTCTATGTGGACATAGCCCATATTGGGTGAACCATCTCATATCCGTGTCTCTCTTATAATTTGTTTTAATATTTGCATCTTATTTATTGTTTATTTCTATTTCTCTCCGATCTTGTTTTTCTAACATTTGGTATTAGATCCAAAAGGTTTAATTGGTTGGTAAAATCGCACAAAATAAGGGATCTTGGTTCGAGTGGGAGCAATGGCAAAAGAAGGAAAGTTTAGGGTCGATAAATTTAACGACCAAAACTACCATTTATGGAAGATGAAAATTGAGGACTATATGTACTAGAAGGATCTATACCTACCGTTGGGAAGAAAAAAAACAATTGGTGACTATGAAGGAAGAAGAATGGGAGGTTCTTGACAGAAAGAAATGGAGAAAAATACGACTGTTCCTGGCTTCGTCGGTGGATATCAATATTTTGAAATAAAATACAATGGAGGGTGTGATGAGCGCAATGGATAAGTTCTATGAAAAACCCTCGACTTCCAACAAGGTATTTTTAATGAAGCATTTTTTTAATATGGATATGTCAGAAGGTGGATTTGTTGCTGACCATTTAAATGGGTTTAATACGATTATTAGTCAGCTAAGTTCTGCAAAAGTGAAATTTGATGATGAGGTTATGGCTCTTCTAATCCTATGCTCATTGCTAGAAAGTTGGAATGGCTTGGTCATGGATGTAAGTAACTATGTCCTTGGTTCAAACACTCTTAAATTTGATGATGTTGTTGATGTTATTCTTAGTGAGGAAATGCAAAGAAAAAGCACAGGTGAGACATCAGGTAATGCGTTGACCATGGAGAGCAGGGGAAGACAAAGGGAGAGAGGAAGGAACCAAGATAATCGCAACAAGTCTAGAAAGGGTTGATCAAAGTATACACTAGGAAAGATAGAGTGTTGGAACTGTGGTAAGAGAGGACATCTAAAGAATGATTGCAGAGCTCCAAAGAAGAAAGGATACGAACAACAAGAGACTAATCAAGAAGAAAACATAATAGGTGATGTGGTACAAGATTCTTTAATTCTTGCATTAGATAATACTAGTGATTACTGGGTAGTAGATTCAGTGGCTTCATGTCATGCTATACTCCATAAGAAATTATTTCATGATTATGTTCCAGGTGATTTTGCACATGTTTTATTGGGGGATGATGAACCATGTAAAATTGTTGGAATGGGTAAGGTACATATTAAGTTAAAAAATGGACATGAATGGATAATGAAATATGTAAGGAATATTCCTTCTATGAAAATAAATTGGATCTCAACAGGGCAGTTGGGAGACAATAGTTGTTTATCTACGTTTGGAAAAACGTGGTGGAATATCACTAAAGGAGAACTGGTAATAGAAAAAGGAGATAGGATAGGTACGTTGTATTTATGCCCTCATAATATTGATTATTCTATCTTTGTATCTTCCATAGAAACAGGTGCAGCACTATGGCATCATAGGCTTGGCCACATGAGTGAGAAGGGGAGGTAGATTCTTCACTCAAGGAAATTCCTTCCAGATATGAAACAGGTAAGTTTGGAATGATGTGAAAACCGTGTTTGTGGAAAACATAAGAGAGTTAGATTTCTCAGGGTTGGGAAACAAAAGAAGAGTGAAAAGTTAGAGCTTGTGCATACATATGTATGGGGACCGACTCAGGTACAATCTCTCAGTGGCTCTCGTTATTATGTTACTTTTATTAATGATGTAACTAGAAAAACTTAGGTTTATTACATTAGACAAAAACATGATGTGTTTGCTACTTTTAAGAAGTGGAAAGCTTTAGTTGAGAATGAGACAAGAGAAAAGTTGAAATGTGTCAAATATGATAATGGAGGTGAATACTGCAGCAAGGAGTTTGAAAGTTACTGTTCATACAATGAGATTCATGACGAGAAGACAGTCCATGGAACACCACAAGAAAATGGTGTGTCAGAAAGGATGAATTGAATGATCATGGAGTGCTCAAGGTGTATGATATTACATGCAGGGTTTGCCTTACAGTTTTGGGATGAGACTGTAGATAACGTTATTTATTTAGTAAACAGAGAGAATTCAAGCGCTTTATATGGTGGAATTCCAGAGGATACATGGACAGGTAAAAAGGTAAACTACTCATTTCTAAGAAATTTTGGTTGTGAAACATTTATCCATGTTGTTAAAGAAAATAGAACAAAGCTTGAGGCGAAATCCAAGAAATGTACCTTTATTGGATACAAGGTTGATGATTTTGGTTATCACTTATGGGATTATGAAAATCACAAAATAATTAGGAGTAGAGATGTGGTATTCAATTAAAATGTTATGTATAAAGATCAGTTGCAAGGAAATAAATAAGAAAAGGAAAACATAGAGTAAACAATGCTTGAGGAAATCAAAGAAAATGAAGTTCCAAAGGCACCTGAAAATCAAGAGAAACAACATGTACATCAAACTTCTACACATGTAAGAATATTTACCAGGTTAAGTAGACCCCCTGAACGATTCTCTCTTTCAATGTATTATTTATTGATGACTGATTCTGGTGAACCAGAGTGTTATGAAAAGGAAATGCAGGTAGAAACTAGAAGGAAGTGGGAGCAATGCATGAATGAGGAGATGGACTCATTGGTATGAAACCAGAATTGGGATTTGGTTGATTTTGCTGCAGGGAAAAGAGCATTGAAAAATAAATGGGTTTACAGGTTGAAGGAAGAAGATGGAGGAAAGAAGCAGTACACAGCTAGACTTGTTGTAAATGGGTTTGCACAAAAGAAAGGTATAGATTTTGATGAAATGTTTTCTCCTGTTTTTAAAATGAATTCAATTAGGACTATTTTAATTCTAGTGGTGGTAGAATATTTGCACCTTGAATAGTTAGATGTAAAATCAAAATTTATCAATGGGGATTTGGGGGAATATATTTATATGCAAAAATCACAGGGGTATGAGGTCAAAGGGAAGGAGAATTTGGTTTGTAGGTTGAACAATATCTTGTAAGGCACAAAGCAAGCTCCAAGGCAGTGGTATTTAAATTTTGATAAGTTTATGATAGAACATTGTTATAGTAGATCCCATTCTGACCACTGTGTTTATTTAGAGAGGATAGAGAATGGAATATATTTTATCTTGTTATTGTATGTGGATGAAATGCTTGTTGCAGGGTCTAACATGCAGGATATAAATGTGCTCAAAAGGAACCTATCTAAATCATTTGCGATGAAGGATTTGGGTGCTACAAAGAAAATCCTTGGTATGAGAATAACAAGAGATTGGAAAAATCACAAATTGACATTGTCTCAAGGTGAGTACATAGAAAATGTGTTGGATAGGTTTAGAATGCAAAACCAGTTAGTACACCTTTGGCCATCCATTTCAAAATAAGTAAGGATATGTGTTCCAAGACACAGGAGGAGATATAATACATGTCCAAAGTTCCCTATTCACCAGTCGTTGGAAACTTGATGTATGCCATCGTGTGCACAAGACCATATATTCCACATGTAGTGGGAATTGTGAGCAGGTATATGAACAATCCAGATAAAGAGCATTGGACGACAATACAATGGATTTTCAGGTATTTGAGAGGTACCACTTCTTATGCATTATGTTTTGGAGGTTTAAACATTGTTCTACATGGATATGTTGATGCAGATATGGATGGTGATAAATACAACAAGAGGATCACCAAAGGGAATGTTTTTAATTTTGGTGGGACACCAATAAGTTGGATTTCAAAACTGCAAAAGGTTGTTGCACTTCCAATAATGGAAGCATAGTATGTTGCTTCTATAGAGGATAGTACAGAGATGATTTGGTAGCAGAGGTTGATGGAGGAATTGGGTAAGAAGAAGGAGAATAGAAGGTTGTATAGTAACAACCAAAGTGCCATCCATACTGCAAGGAAATCAAACTTTCATTTGAAGAATAAACATATACAACTCAAGTACCATTTCATAAGATCTGTTCTAGAATATGATTTGTTAAAGTTGGAAAAGATACAGATTAGCCAGAATCCTGCAGACATGTTGAAAAATGTAGTAACTAGAGAGAAAATGAGTTCTTGATCGGTTTAAGTTGGCCCTCAAGCATGAAGATGAATAAGATAAAATTTCCAAGTCCAAGGTTCAGAGAATAGTCCAACAAGTGCAACAACAGTGGAGTTGTTGTGATCAGTTTCCAAGTGGGATATTGTTGGTTGTGGAGCCTGATCTTCTAGATTCAGAGATGTTATTGTTCAGTCGTGTTTGTACCCCAGTTTTACTTTACACTCATCCTAGCAAGGGGGTGCGGGGGTAGAACCCCCAAGATAAATTTTTGGGATGTTTATTGGCCAACAATTTACAGCCCCATGGTATTGGGTGATCCCTAGTATTTTCCCATGGTAATTCCCCTATAAAGTGAAAGCATTGTAATACAAAAGTATATTGCATTGTAGCATTGTAAAACAATCTCTATGATTGGGTGAGAGAGAATGTGAGAGAGTGAAGAGAAAGTGTAACGAGGTTTCTTTAGGTTGTATCCGTTCATTTTTTTGGATGATATAATAATAAAGGATTGGAAATTTCTGTGTGGATGTATTCCATCTTGGGTGAACCACATTATATCTATGTCTCTCTTGTAATGTGATTTTATATTTGAATCTTGTTTATTGTTTATTGTTATTGCTACGCGATCTTGTTTTTATAACAATAACACAAGATGATTCCTCTTTTTAATGAAAATTCAATTAATTTCAAAGAGGGAAAATATGAAGCATTATAAAAAACCAAGATTGATGGGATACCAAACTTGGTAATCAACTATTGTTCAACGAAATTGTTGACGACTGCTTCATTTACCTTAACCAAGGGAGACTTCAACCCATCTTGTGAAATAATCAATGGTTGTTAAGATGTACTTGTGCTATTTTAAGGAATTTGGGTTGTTATATATTATTATGTCCATACTCCATTGCTGAAATGTTTCATTAATTTTTATTGGTTCCAATGGGATACATGTTTCTTTTAACACCCAATACTAGTTTGGATGACTTTGCATTTTTTGTACTTAAGCATGGGCATATTTGAATGGCATGGACCAATAACGTCATGCCCTTAAAATATTGTTTGTGGTGTTTTCCTCAGCAAAGTGTTCTCCAATAGGTTCATCTTGTAGTTTTTGAGGATCTTGTAAGAATCTCACTTTTATAGACATCTCAGGTACACAACATTATATTTTTTTAAATAGAATTCCATTTATAAAGATACATTATGTTTATTTGATCGTTAATGCCCTATTTTTCTTGGAGTTCAAGTTAATGGGGGTTGTGCCATTTTGTATAAATTGCACCAAATTTGTGTACCATGAACTCTCTATGGTTGGAAGGAACATAAATTCTTGGGCATATAATGACATTTCATTCTCCCATCTCTCAGTTATGATTCTTCTACTGGATCCATTGCTTATGTTTTTATTCTACATGATCCTTGGCCTCTCAATGTCTTGGCTAGATTTAATTCCAGGTCATATTTTTGTATAATAGTAATATGGTTTCCTCTTCTTTCCCCTAGAACCTTTTGGATGAATGGTGACCTGACCGTTGGGTGTGCTATGATGACTTTAGTTCTATTTTTTAAATATAAGGAATGAACTAATTTATAGCTTTGAATAATGTGAAGGCATGCTTATCAACAAACAAGTAGTTTAGTTTATCCCCTTGCAGATCGATGCTCATAAAATAAAATTGGCATTTCCATTCCCCTGGTCATCTTCCTGAGTAAGAACTACTACTACTAATAGAGTAGTCATATGCCAAGATATACAATAAAGTATCTATTGAAGTATGGAATTTATAGTGTTGTTGCAACAACAATTGTATATTTGACATTTGCAAATTCTTCCTTTTCGATATGGTTCCACTTGAAAGAAACTTCCTTCTTGATCATTTTCTACATAAGTTTGATTATTTTAGAAAAATCAGGTACAAATATTTTGACAAAGTTTATTTTGGTTGAAGAAGGACTACATTTCCTTCTTATTTATTGGTCTTAGGATTTGACTAATAGGTTTGGCTCTTTTCAGATCAATAATATTCCCTTATTTGGAAATAATGTGCCTTAAGGTCTTTCCTTCTACAATAGAAAAAAAATCTCTTCTTGGGGTTTAAGTGTTTATGTATTTGTAACTTCGGAATATATTCTGATGTATATTATCATTGTATGTTGTTGTACCCCCACTGGGGATTTTTTTACCCCCTTGCAAGATGTCTTAATTTTGTCTAGAACTTGAGGTACAACCTCCGTTGTAAGTCAAGGCAATAGTCCCCAGTGTAACGCCATGTAATGTGTATTTGGAGTCTCTTTGGGAGAAGTTGACCATGTTAGGGAAAACAAGTGGGCCCCGGCATTATGTTTGGTCAGACACTTAAAAGGTATAAACAGGGAGGCTTTATCCCTNGAGAGAGAGAGAGAGAGAGAGAGAGAGAGAGAGAGAGAGAGAGAGAGGAGAGACAAATAGCTATTGAATACTTCTTATTACTGCTTTTGATCATCTTACTATTCTAAAGAAGTTTGCAGGGTTTTCTACTTTATGGTTTCCCAAGTGAAAATATTTGTGTCTTATGTATCTCTTATATCTTATGCATCTAATTGTACTCGTTATTCTTGCAGACAAAGATCCTAATCAAGCTAATACGATCTAGAAAAACTAACATGTTATCAGAGCCTCTTTGAAAGAAGGTACTCTGTAGCTGCAGAAACTAGGGATTCCTAGTTCAAGGTGTTCTCTCCACACATCATTAAGAAAAGAGAACCAGGATAACTTGCCTCAGTAGGGCACATATTTTGTTGGAAACAGTTTTAGAATTGAAGAAGTTTCATTTTTGACCCTATCACTGGTGCTAGGAAGTACCAGGGCATCAAGTTTTGGAGGATTCCCACCTCAGTTTTCTGAAAGTGTCCTAGCTAGGAAAATCACCTCAAGGATGCACATATTTTTGTCCAAACAGAATTCCCAAACTCCAATTTTATAAAATTAGGGTTTCTCCAACAAACCCTAGGTTACCCAACTTCGGAACTAGACCAAACACCTCAAAGCGGTAAGATATAAATCTTTGCTATTTCCATTTGAGGTTCTCATTTGAAAATATGACTCATCATACTTAGCTTGAGTACAAGCTTGGAGGGGATGCTAACTTTCGAGCATGGAAGTACATAATCTCCCTGATCCTTGAAGAGAATGATTTGGATTAGTACATAAATGGAGAAGTTCCAGAACTAGAGGGATATGAGGCTAAGGATTCTCATAAGAGAAGCATGGCTAAATATAAGAGAATCATTTCATATTCTATTAAGGATCACCTCATCCCCCATGTGTCATCATTCAAGACACCAAAATAAGTGTACGATGCTTTCACAAAGATGTTCAAAGGGAAGAACATCAACCGAAATATGACTTTGAGGAACCAATTAAAGAATGTGAAGATACAGAACTCCAAGACTATATAGTCTTACTTCATAAGGGTTTCTCAAATCAAAGAACAACTTGAAGCGGTTGAAGAATGTCGAAGAAGGAGAATTGGTAATGACTACCTTGAATGGTCTCTATAGATCAGGAGGCTCATTCATTCAAGGAATTTGTGCAAGAAGGAAGCTGATCTCTTTTATAAGAATTCGAGAAGAGTGTGCACAAGAAGAAGCTAGACTTGTGACAAGAGAATAAAATATGGGAGAAACTAACGATCAAGCTCTCACAGTTCACACTAGGAAGAACTTCAAGAAGAAGGAGAAGAAGGAGAAATTTCATCACAACAAGAAGAAGGAAAAGAAAAAAATACCAAAAGAGATACTTCAAATGTTTGATGCTATACTTGTGATGAAAAGGGACACTTTACAAGAGATTTCCCAATCAGGAAAAGGAGACACCATGCTCATGTTTCCCAAGCTGATGAACCAATAGACAAAAGATTCAGACTAGAGAAGGCTGATTCATATGAAGGGTATGTGCTAATCTCAACACTTACTGGCACTATCTCACATGGAAGAAAATATTGTCTTGTGGATAGTGGAGCTTCTATACATATGATGGGATACAAGGAATCATCCAATTAATATGTCTGAACATGACTCACCTCAGAAGGTGAAACTTAGGGATGATTATCAATACCTCATAAAAGGGAATGTAGAAGATTCATACAACCTTGACTCCAAGAAATATTTAAAGATGAAGGATGTGCTTTATGTTCCAGGATTGAAGAATAATCTTCTCTCCATTTATGCACTAGATGTAAAAGGGATTATGGTTTATTTTGTAGATGGCCAAGTTCTGATGTGGCTCAGAGGAAATACAATAGAGGATGCAACAGTGATTGGAGAAGAAGACAGAGACTTGTACAAGACGAAGGGATAGCATGAACAAGAATTGGTTCATGAATCGATTGAACCAAGTGAACTATGGAACAGAATGATTGCACATGTGCAATACAAGGAACTATCAATGGCTAGCAAAGCAGGCTCAAGAATACCAGAGATCCAGGAAAAACATGAAGGAATTTGCAAAGGATGTGCATAAGGAAATAATGTGAAGAAGAAATTTCCTAGCAGTGAGAGCAAGGCTAAAGGAATACTGGAGATAATACACTCAGATATATGTGGTCCTATTTCCTCTAGTTCATTAAGCCGGTATGTGTACTTTGTTTCCTTTATAGATGATTTCTCATGTAAGACTTGGATATAGTTCTTGAAATGGAAAAGTGAAGTTTTCAGTAAGTTCAAGGAATATAAGGCCTTGGTAGAGAACCAAATGGATAGGAAGATCAAGAATCTACGGTTAGATAATTGCAGAGAGTTCACTTCAGAAGAATTCAATGAACTCTGCAGAGAGTCTGGCATTATGAGGGAGTTTATCACTACATACAATCCTCAACAGAATGGGGTTGCAGAACGAAAGAACCGAACCATCATGGAGGCAACAAAAGCTATGTTGCATGATCAGGATCTTCCAATGCACCTTTGGGTGGAGGAAACAAGAACAACTATATATGTACATAAGCATACTCCTCATCGAGTACCTGAAAACATGACTCATGAAGATAAT
This sequence comes from Pseudotsuga menziesii, assembly GCA_001517045.1. Classification (NCBI taxonomy): domain Eukaryota; kingdom Viridiplantae; phylum Streptophyta; class Pinopsida; order Pinales; family Pinaceae; genus Pseudotsuga; species Pseudotsuga menziesii. Next base: position 427,831 of record LPNX010435825.1, on the reverse strand, counting down.
TTCTCAGGATAGAGACTAGAAGTCATCCATGTGAGAATATTTGGATTCCCAGTGTACATATATATACCAAATGAGAAAAGGACCAAGATTGATCCTTCTGGGAGGAATGGTATATTCGTAGGATACAATGATACATCAAATGCCTACTGAATATAATTCCCAGGATTCAAGAATATTGACATAAGTAGATATGTAACATTTCATGAAGACTCGACATAGTTCAGATCTAGGAGGACACCCATTAAGGTGGTAGAGGAACCTGAAGAGATGAGAGGTTGAGATATGGAAATTGGAGAAGAAATTCCTGGTAACCATGAAGATCACGACATGACAAAACCATAAGGGCCAGTACAGACATTCCTTGAGAAGGACTCCCACAAGAGAAAACCAACATAGGCATGGGAGCTCATACAAGAAGCTGAAAGGTATGGTGCTCCATAGGGAATACATAGAGAGAAAAAAGGGCAAGGCCCTACAATAGCTATGTGGCTCTGTTGTGTGACATCATTGACAGAGAACCTTCCACCTATGAAGAGGCCATCGAAAGTAAATAATGGAAGGATGCGATGATCGATGAATATCAGTCGATCATGAAGAATGATGTCTGGGATATTGTTACGAGACCAGAAAAGAAGTATGTCATAACTTCGAAGTGGATCTACAAGATCAAGCATGTTGCATATGGCATCATCGAGAAATATGAGGCAAGATTCATAGCATGAGGCTTCTCATAGAAAGAAGGCATAGACTACGAAGGCACATTTTTTAGTCATGAAAATGTACACTTCCATTAGAACCATACTTTCTTTGGAAACAATTATGAAAGGGAAAATACACCAGATGGATGGGTGAAAACACAAAGTTGGGAAACAATTTCATGACAATTGAATTTTTTTTGTTATAATTTCCAGTTTCTTGGCTAAGAAAAAAATCAACATATTTTTTCGGCTAAGAGTTGTAATATTTCTCGGACGATAAATTAACCATGGTTAAAATTCTCTTGCCCGAGAGTTCTTCCATAGTTAGACAATTTTTCGGTCGATAATATTAAACTTTCTCGTTCGAGAGTATAGCCATATTTTTGATATTAAATTCTTGGATAACTTTCTCGATCGAGAGTTTAGGTTCCTTTTAAACTCTTGGATGAGAAATGTTTAACTATATAAATGCAAACCCTCCCCCGCTAAGTCGATCATCATCATCATTTTCGAGCTTGCTACCATATTTTTCTTTTTTGGGGACCCATTTAATGTTTCCATATGCATTTCGAGAGCCATTACCTGCATATTGAGATTGAGAGTGAGCATTAGAGCCAACTACATAGGCATAGAGAAGAGTAGAGGTTCCTGTTCCTGCTCGGGTTTAAGCCCCATATACTGTTTGAAAGCAACCCTCTTTGGAAGCTACAAGGAGGCATCTTCCAGATCATGTATACAAGGCCAAGAGGTCCCTATTAGTTCCTATTCATTGTTGCTCATTTCCATAGTCCAACCCCTTAAACTATGGCCAGTGGCTCTATAACCTTGCCCGAAATTGTGAGGGGAAGGGGTCAAACACGTAGGGGAGACCTTACCTAGATAATGGGCTCAATTAGGACTGGGAATTGGAGAACTAGAGTTCCACCTCATGCCATGACGAAGGGAAGGCCTTGGGAAGAGGACCACCAGGTTTGAATTTTATATCTTAATACATGTTTTGATTCTTTACAATGTAGTGGGGATAATTGAAAATAAATAACTCTGAGAATGTCTCTCACAATGTAGGATATTATTTTGCAATTTTTGGTTATTGTAGTGAGATATTGGTGAATTGAGTTGTTTGTGAAAAACTGTGACCTTTTACTCGAACGTAGACAAGCCCAATAGAAATTGTGCAAAACCGTGGTTCGAACCTTCAATATATGCAATATAGTGCCAACTCCCTACCTTTGCAATGTAGATTTGGAGCCTTCCATGTAACATGGATGCTTATTTTGTTTCATTATAGAGAGTTATAGACCCATCTCTATCCTGAAGAAACCCAACTGGATAATAATTGATTTCCCATATTGTAACACGATATTTTATCTAAGATCCTAGTAGAGTGTTTTTCCTTTATTTAGATATTTCAGGACATCTTGGGGATGATTACTCCCCAAAATCCCATTTCATCATGATCCAGGACTCAACAAACTACAGATTGAACTACAAAGAGTCAAGGAAGAAACCACAGCCCGATGAAAGCACCTATTCTTCCAGGGATAGCTCCTCTCTACTCATTTGTATGGAGATGATGCATTTTACTGTAACTCTATAACTATTATGATGAATGAATACTAGCTAGCCTAGCCCATGTTGTTCCTTGAAGTAGGATGATGATATTAGTTGATTCTATTTACTATTATTCAAACACATTGAATTAGTTGCACTTGGGTGAGGAATTACCTAAACAACAGTGGAGGGAAACCATGTATGTTAGAGTGTCTTTTAGTCATAATGGCCATGCTTTATGAGCCTTATAAAACCCTTAGTATTATCACTGCACTTTGGCTTCGCCAATAGTAGGGTTTAGCATCTACCCAGAGTAGTAGGATTTAGTATCTCCCCTTTGATACCTTTCTTCGACTCCCTTTAAGCAATGAAGGAAATAAATTCTCTTACATGAAATACTGCCCTAACTCAACTATAACTCTTTCTACCTACCTTCATTAAAGCTTCACTCTCACTAGCTTTCTATTGCTACAGCTCTTGCTCCTACCTAGCAAGATTTACCTATTTAAAAAGTAGCATATAACTATATTGAGGTGCTTACACCTTTGCTTCACTCCCAAGAACATGTGAAATTGCTTTAACAATAGGATTTTGTCGGAGCGTGCGCTTAGCACATAGATCTCAAATTGATATACTTTCCATTATGGCTAGCGGTTTCTAGATGGGAAGTATAAGTTAACATCGTGTGGGGAGTTGAAAACACAAGCAACCAAGTGGGGGTTGATGTATTCCTTTGGGCCTGTCCATTTTAGGTTGTTCTTCCTAGATTCTGAATCTAAGCCTTGGTTTCTCTTTTGTTCTATTATCTAAGCCCCCAAATTTCCACAGTTATTGAGGGATTTCACAATGAGTTCCAATCCCAGAGGACAGTATGATTGCGGTGATGATGATGAATGGGAGCCAACCGAGCCCAACTCAGATTTTAGCTCTCTGGTGGTAATGGAGGGGTGTAATTGATTGCATCTTCCAATAGATGAGGGGATTGTTTACTTATTAGGAACAACTATTAGATGAGGGAGGCAATATTGTACTATTATGTTGTATGGTTCAATATGATGCAATTTCAATTGATCATTCCATGAATAATCATTGTACTTGAATGTATTTAAGAAAACATTGACTAGTTTTTTTTCTTCTATGACCCTCTATTAAGTAATCATCCAACTATTGCATTTTTGTATGCATGTTTCTATATCCATAAACACAGAGGTCCTATTCCTAATTCCTAGTAATCTTAGGGCCTATGTAGAGAGTTCATTTATTACCCATTTTTCAACTCTTTCTATCTTATTGCTACGATGTGCCTCTTTTTGTTTGTTATCAAGGTACTTGGTGACTTGCTTTTGCAAAGTATCAAAATCTAGATAAAATTGGAGGTGGACTGTAAATGATGGAAAATCATTGAAGATATATCCTCAGACTATGTTTTTAACCTCCTTCAAGGTTTTTACCATTGTATATTTATTCAAGGATTCTTCATGCTTTGTCTTCCATGTTTTTATTACTTCTTTTAATACCACAAATTGTTTTTTTTTCCATGTGCCACTTGTTCTCTACCTCATCCAACTTTTGGACCTAATTATTGATTTTTTTCTTTATCTTTTTATCCAATAATTCTATTATGATCACTATCATATCACTTTTATCTTCTTTTTCTTTCCATTCAACCACATCCCTCATCAATTGATCAATTTGTTGGTGCATTTTTGACATTGATTCTGTAGATGGGGGTGGATGACTAACTAAGATGGTTAGTTCTCTCTCTTTGTGGGTCCCAACGATCACCTATTTCAGGGAAGCATTTGATGCATTGGAATCTTCTAACTTGAATATGACATTAGCTATATTTCCTTTAACAACCTCAAAATCAATAATTCTATTTTCTATCACTTGGTTTTGTGTTGGCAATGAAGCATTCTCCCTACTCAAAAAATTCAATTCATCTGCTAATTTCTTCCTTTATTCCAACATATATTAGGTAACTGGAAAAGGAGGGTGCATTTTCAAAATACCAAGTTCCTCTATTCTCTCATACTTTTATGGTATGAGAGAAAATATGTCAGCTGATTCTTGTTTCCACTTTCCAACATAAGTCAAAATACCCTACAAATTATCTTTCTATACTTCTACTGATTCCACTCTATCATTCACAAATTGATTCCTTATTTTTATGGAATCTAAACGCTTCTTATAACTTTCATTGGATGAAGCATATTTGAGGCATTTATCATAAACTATGTTTCCTTACCATTGAGCCATTGAGACATCATCCTCAAGTGGGATTCAAGTTGTCTTAAAGGTGACTTAAAAATATATATCTAGTCATGTGGTTGCATATCCCCATAGGTATTTTGATCCAAAGGATATAGAGTGGTGAACATAAATTTCCATGTTTTAGTTTTATACCTAGGTGCCTTCATAATTTATGCCTAGGTGTCAAGTTTGTCAGTTCAGGTGATTGGCCCTTGGTTTTACATTATTATTCTATTCTCCTCCTTTAATATATCCACTAGGCCATAACTCTCAAGGGGATAAATGAAATTATCCCATGAGGTATGGTACCCTATTTATTCATAAGAACTTCCAACATGCATAGTGGTCACTTCTTCACAAGATGCACCAGATAAAATGTTAAACAATTTAGAAGGAGAGGGAGAGGGTAGAATATAAGGTGAGGAAACCTCATTTTTTGGGTATTTTTTGGCTCAAGAACTTATTGCTCTCCACTTTTTTATGGCTATTTCCTTGGATATTCCACCATGGCCCTCTTTTGCTCAAGTTATTACTAGATCTACTCTTCTTCTGCCTTTTTTTTTCAACACATTTTAGTGGATTAAATATGTCGCTCGAGGAATAATTGTATTAAAAAATTCCTATTCAATCAATTATTTGTTCTTATTATAGTGTTGCTTCTTCCTCCTCACGAACCATGTACACCAAAATCTCTTATCTTTCCTATACAGTGTTGTCTAGTTGTTTACTTTTTCCTATTGGTTGTAGGAACTAAGGTCCCATATTCTAAACCAAGGGGAAAATTGTATTGGAATTATTAGTTTCTAGATGAGGATTGAGAAGGAGGCATGCCTTGAATTATTGTACCAAATTGTTGAGAGATAAGGGATAGGGGGTGAAGGTTGAGAATCTGTCATTCTTTCTAACTAGGGGTGTACTTTCCTGTACTCCCAACCCTATTCCATTTAGAATTTCAACCAATTTGACTATTTCCTTTATTGCTTAGCCTCCTTTTCCTAGCTTCCCTTCACCTAAAATCCCCATATATTGCATGATGAGGATGGCCTTTGTATAGGGAAATAACTCTTATGACTAGAGAGAAACAATTTCTTTAAGAGGTACATATATTCCTTGTCCATCCTTCTCTACCAACTCTTTCGTTGACATAGTATACCATTTTTCATCTCTGATCTTATCCTTATCTTCATCTTCATCATCATGGGTATCATCATACATTTTTCAAAAATATTCATCTTGACGGATAGCCTCATTCTCCACCAATATTCCCCTCTTTTGTTCCTATTGAATTTGTCAGGGTGGAGATTAGCATACCTTAAGTTTGAGGGGATTTAAATTTATGTATTCTTTGGTAACTATACCGCCTAATGGCTTGTAGAAATTGTAATATGGTGGTGAATCGAGTTGTTTGTGTTCCGTATTTGGGAATACTTGGGCCACAACCTTTAATGTATAATATTTTAACTTTAGAATGGATCCACCTCCTCATATGTGTCTTTAGTATACATCCTTTCAATTTCAGGTCTGGAGTCATGACCCTGGGGTATTGGTTGGTTTCTACCCTTCTCAACCCCCAACAAGAAGTGTGGGTCATATCGTTTGGTCCAATGGGATTTTAATTTGTTTCAGGGACTCAAGTGAATCCTTGATGCATCTTTGATCATTTGTAACATACCCTCCCATGGACATAGGAAAATTCAACTTGGTATTCTTCTTGGTCCTCATAAAATGGATGTCATCCATCTCTACCATCTCACTAATGTATTCTAATACAAACACCCTAGGTGTAAGTAGATTAGGAAATATGTGGGGTGTTGAATATGTCCCATACAACCTAATTATTATGAAATATGCATTGATTGGATTCATCATTCAATCCCCTACCATCGCTGCAAGACATGCATTGTATTCCAAATTTTTGTTCATTGATAGTTGTTATGAAAGATAACGAATTAACTATCTCTACTACAGAAAATATTATTGAATTTTTAAATGTTTGAACTCAAATTCAAACAAAATTTATTGACACACCTATCATTTTTTGGTGATAGGCCGTCATTATGTAGAACGATGTTGATATCTCATCTTTTAGGGGTGATTATGAACACTGCTTTGTCTAATAAATATTGACAAGTGTATGGTTAGGATCTTCCCAATCATTGTAGTCCCTAAGAAACAGACTGCTCAAGTCCAAAACTCAAGTAACAGTTTGCTCCAGCAGTTAACATTCTAATAATACTTGGAATGTGCATGCAAAGTGCTTAGTAAAAAATTCAAGTATGTCAAGAAATAATCTTATCCTCAATTAACAGTTGTAATACCTCATAAATGTGATTGTGAACATGTAAGGCATATGTGAAATTCTATGAAAGTGAGGTTTACCAACAACAACAATTATGTGGGCATGCTAGTCGTAGAAATATTATAACAAGAATGAGAACAAATCACAAGTTATGGTGTGGTACCATCAGTGCTAGACCAAGACATGTGATGTAGTCAGGTATATTCGATTGTTAATCTGAAATATATTTATCTTGTTGGACACATTTTGACATGCTTTTAATGTGAGAATTTATCATCATGCACAAGTGCACAATGTTAAATTTAGAAAATTTAAATTTGACATGTTTTTTAATCTGAGGAAAATTCTTATCATGCACAACTTCACAACTTCAGGGTGAAGAAAACTTGGCTACTATGCATCGACACACCCCGAGGTCATCGTCATGTAATTCAATTGTTATTCAATTCATGCTCAAGTATATATAAAGATAAATCTTCTTTTACACATCTTTCTAATATCTTGTTGTGCTTAGGTGGTGGCTCTCACCATGACAAATTTCTGTCTAAGGGGTCTATAGGGGCCGGTGGACAAAGACAAAGGACACGCTTAGTGTCTTGTTCTTCAGATATGCCATCACCAAGTAGAGATTGTTTACATAAATTTTGACTAGAATTCTTGTTTGACATGTTTTTTCATGTGTGGAAAATTCTTATCATGCACAACTTCACAACTTTAAGGTGAAGAAAACTTGGCTACGATGCAACCGCACTCCCCGAGGTCATTGTCAGGTAAATGAAATTGTTATTCAATTCATACTCAAGTCTATATAAACATAAATATTCTTTTACACATGTTTCTAAGATCTTGTTGTGCACAGGTGGTGGCTCTTAGCATGACATACATCTGTTTGAGGGGTCTAATGGGGCCTGTGGAAAAACACATAGGATTCCATCCCCAGGTAGAGATTGTTTACATACATTTTGACTAGAATTCTTGTTTGACATGTTTTTTAATATGTGGAAAATTCTTGTCATGCACAGATTTACAGCTTCATGGTGAAGAAAACTTGGCTACTATGCATCCACACTCCCTGAGGTCATCGCTAGGTAAATTCAATTGTTATTCAATTCATGCTCAATTTTATATAAACATAAATATTCTTTTACACATATTTCTAAGATCTTGTTGTGCACAGGTGGTGGCTCTTAGCATGATATGCGTCTTTCTGAGGGGTTTACAGGGGCTGGTGGACAAACACATAGGATTCCATTTCCAGATAGAGATTGTTTACATACATTTATGACTATAATTCTTGTTTGACATGTTTTTTAATATGTGGAAAATTCTTATCATGCACAGATTCACAGCTTCAAGGTGAAGCAAACTTGGCTACAATGCAACCACACTCCCTGAGGTCATCGTCAGGTAAATTCCATTGTTATTCAATTCATTCTCAAGTCTATATAAACATAAATATTCTTTTACACATCTTTCTAAGATCTTGTTGTGCACATGTGGTGGATCTCTGCATAACAGACGTTTGTCTGAGGGGTCTACAGGGGCCAATGGACAAACATATAGGATGTCATTTCTAGGTAGAGATTGTTTACATACATTCTGACTATAATTCTTGTTTGATATGTTTTTTAATATGTGGAAAATTCTTATCTTGCACAACTTCACAGCTTCAGGGTGAAGCAAACTTGGATACTACGTAGCCACACTCCTTGAGGTCATCGTCAGGTAATTAAATTTTTATTCAATTCATGCTCAAGTCTATATTAACAAAAATATTCTTTTACACATCTTTCTAAGATCTTGTTACATGCACATGTGGTGGATCTCACCATGACAGACGTATGTCTAAGGGGTCTACAGGGATCGGTGGACAAACACATAGGACATGCATAGTGTCTTATTCTTTAGATATGCCATTGACATGTAGAGATTGTTTACATACAAACTAACTAGAATTTTTTTTTGACATGATTGTTTTAACAATAATGATGGGGCAGAAGAGGTTCCATCAGGTTTTTATAATGAACACACTTTATTTAAATGTGTATAATTTGATTGAAAAATTATATATATATATATATATATTGGTTTTAATACTTTCACGTGCATTTTAATTCTTACAGGGGTTGCTGCTCCCGATCCTAATCCACCTCCTAAGACAAGGAGATGTCATCGGGTGCATCAATATGTTCGCAATGACATATAGAAACCTCTTTACATTCATCTTAGACATGTTCTTGAGGAGACTCCTTGGGAAGACAAAATTTCTATGCTAACTGTGGAAGAGATGAAGGAGCATTCCTTGATATTGCAGGAAGAACTTGATTGTTCAAATATCTCTTTTGGTACTCAATAGTGTCTCCAGATTATTTTGCACAATCTGAATAATTTGATCAAGACATATATTGGGGTTGGACCATCAACCCATATTTTTCATGACATGATGCATAGGAGGTGATTTTCAGTGATGGGTTGCCACACGTTTGAAGAAATAAAAAAAGATGTGACAAAAGAAATGGTCTTTTCATGTTTTGACTTGCGGCCTGAAGAAAAAAAATGTCTGAAGATTGCAAGATTCAATGATCCACTAATTGCACCACATATTTATTCGAGGTTCCTGTGTGCATATAGGAAGTTCCCAAATAATGATGAGGTTCCTTAGTATTTTGTTAAGATGCTGATTGTAGAGTTCTAGTTTCACATGGACCCCGACTATACAGATGCAGGATCCAGTTTCTATGGTGATGGAAAAGGTCATACATATGAACGAACTGATGCACGCCAAGATGTTAAATATAGGATTTTGATGCCTTAGTTAGTACAACCAAATCCTAGATTCATTTCTTTTCCAGAGGTGTTGGAACTGACATCCCAAATAGCAAGAGGGGTGAGGGAAGAGATAAAAGAGCGTGTTGGGGCTGCATTGGTAGGGGTGGAAATCGGCCTATATACTATTTCATCTCCATCCAGTATGGATGAAGGCCCATTTGATGATTATTCTGATGATCACTTGAAAATTATGAGTCGATTAGAGCTTGAGCAATATGCAACTCACTGTAGAGACAATTATAAGCGAGTCGTCGCTCGACAAAATCAAAATAGAGGCATGGTACATAAGTATGCTATAATATATGAAATTTATTAAATGAAATATAATGTTTTTATTCTCCAAATATAATGCCAATAAATTATATGAAATTTATGCATTATACAAAATTCATGAATGATGATGACTTTGATGATACGAATTTTCTTGACCCAGAAGAAACAAAGGCTAGTGGCACAAATAGAGATGTTGAGGAAATTCTAGTTTCACAATTTCCACCGGGGACGTAGGTATGGATATTTATTTTTGATAATATTTAATTAGTTTTGGTATATTTTGTCCCCAAAATTATATATATATATATATATATAAATATAATTTCATTTTGACTTTTCATCCCATAGAAAACTAGGATCCATTGGTGTTCCGGTCTGAAGGTTGAGATGGATTTGCTCTAGTTGTAAATCAATAGTGTTCCAGATTCATTGTATGTACTCTTCATCTCATTCTATAAAAGAGAAGGAAGAAGTATAGGTTTATTTATTTAGTTTTAAATTGAGCAGCTAGCAATTTATTGTGTTTCCATTATATTTTTCTATAGTATGTGTTTTATAAATTCTAGAATTAATTACAAAGTGTAGTCTTGAGTAGCCTTAAATTTACTGCTATTTAGTTTCTTGTACAATTTTTCAGTCATGTTTTTTTGACATTCTTCCATATGGTTTGTTGGACTTGCACCCCCATTTGCTTGAGCTTAGTGTCATCCCTTGGTGGACCTCTTGCTCATTATTTTTCAACTTATCGACCATTTACACATGGATGGAGGGTCTTGCACACTTATTGAGATCAAGGAACAATGTTTGAGGTGGACCACTTATGGATTATTTTATGGTTGGTTAATGCTTAGAGCTTTGTGCCCCCTTAAAGGTTATTATATTCAATTTTTTCCTTCGAGGTTTAGTGCATTCCTTGAGGAGGATTCCTAGAACACATTTAGAGATATGGGTGCACATATTAAGGAATCCTACACATGTATCCTCGTCCTTCACAATTGGAAGCTTGGGAACACATATTCATGTAGTTAGTTGGTGATTTGACCTATTCCCAGGGTTGCTTGCTTATGGGGGTTTCACTCATAGTCTTATTCACTCATGCACTAGCATTGGATAATGTTTTGAGCCCACACGTGTGGACATTTTGAGCTGGTATGTACTTTTTTATGATAGTTGGTTGGGATTATAGTTTTTGGAGTTTTCATAGAGGTAAAACCCTAGTATTGGGGTGGTTTTCTTTGGCTTATGCATAACTAAATTCTTCTACAAAAACTAACATTCATCAAAGCTCAAATACCTTCACATAGACTATAAGAGCACCAACATCAGAGCACCAAGATGGGATGTGGGCACAACACCAACACCAGAGCACCAAGATGGGATGTGGGCACATCACCAACACCAGAGAGGAATTATTGTCTCTTTGGGTTCTAATATTTTTTTGCAAAAGAGATTGGAATTCCCTCTCTCCATGTATACGAAGAATCTTCTATAATCATTGATTGGGATAATGATAAGGCAACTCTCTTTTCCCTCTATCTGGATGGTTGGCGTGACAACATTACGGAGATGAAGGCCTTCTTTCACACTTTAGACTTTCATCATGTCTTTAGAGAACACAATAAGAGGAAAGATAATTTATCCAAGGAAGTCTTCCCCATGGATGCATGCCTACTTTCCTTCACTGAATATTATGAGGAAATAACTATTGGGTAAGATAAGCTACAACTCTTCTCCTTAGAGGAAATTTCACCTCAAAATGGGCCTCGTAAAAAAAATTAATAAAATAATACTTAAAATAATAAAATAATATTTATTAATTTTGGAGGAAGAAAAGAAAAAAACTATTTTTTTGTTTGTATTTTCGACATATCTCCCCGTGTTTTTACTCAAATTTCGATTGGGAGAGCTCATTGGATGCGGAATTAAATTCCACATCCAACGAGTACCCACTTGGCATACTTTTGACGAACCCCGCTACCCCCAAAACAAGAAATACCTGAAAAAAACGTGATGATGAGGATGCATGCCTACTTTCCTTCACTGAATATTATGAGGAAATAACTATTGGGTAAGATAAGCTACAACTCTTCTCCTTAGAGGAAATTTCACCANAAATACCTGAAAAAAACGTGATGATGATGTCATCATCACATTTTTTTCAGGTATTTCTTGTTTTGGGGGTAGCGGGGTCCGTCAAAAGTATGCCAAGTGGGTACTCGTTGGATGTGGAATTTAATTCCACATCCAATGAGATCTCTCGTTCAAAATTTGAGTAAAAACAAGGGGAGATATGTCGAAAATACAAACCAAAAAATTAGTTTTTTTAATGATACCTATCCCCAAATTTATATTAAAAAAGTGTTTAAGACCTATACGGTATTTCAAATTTAAATAAATTTCATTGGCTAACACATGATGACATGGAATTTGAGTTAAAGTTAAAAGGCCCATTTGAGTTGAAATTTCCTGTAATTAGTAGAGCTTGTACCTCCTAATATTCAACCTTTTGATTGCTTTATTTTCGAGTATGGATGGTTGAGTCTTTTAGCATCATATTGGATGTCTTGAGGTTGACATTGTTTCTCCTCTGAGGGTATTGATATTAGTACACTTCCTCAAGCACTTTCTTGGATACACTGAACTGGGCTCTTTATGTTTCCTCCTTAGACATGTTTGAATGATCTATCTTGTAAAAGTTGGTTGATGTTTTTCCTCAGAGTTCACAGAATGATCTCTCTTTCTTGCATTGTACCTAACCATGTGTCTTTAGTCTTTGTTTTCTTGGGTCTGAAACCTTTGTTTGCAACTGTCCATATTCTCTTCTATCATCACATCTTTAGGCATCAAATCGTTACGTTAAAAAAATTCATGAGGCAATTGATGATAATGAGCTGGAAAGAGTATTTAGTCAGTGTGGGACGATCACTTCAGCAAAACTAATGTGGGATGAAAAGGGACTCAGTAGAGGATTTGGATTTGTTTGCTTTACCACTTCAGAAAAGCAAATAAATCTATGGCATAATTATCTGGTAATAATTTCATTTGTTGATATGAATCACCTGAGTCTCTCATCATTCATCTATTATTAAAATGGCTCTCTCTTTAATTTTGAGTGCACATGCAGGTTATATGTTGCATAGTAAATGTCTTTATGTAGCTATTGCTCAATGCAAGGAGGCTAGGCACATGTATTTGCAAGCCCTTTTTTCCCACACTATTCCACCCCCCTTTGGATGTGGAGGGGCTTCTGTTCAGTGTGTATTATATCAAGCTATGCATTATCCACCAAATTCTGGTGTTGTCTCACATTTTCCTCAACCTCAGGGCACCACATACCCCCATAATTTTGGCTTAGGACCAACAGTATGGAGGTCATCAAGTGGTTTGGTCACCCCACAAAGGAGTGGTTTCCAACATATGCCAATTGATGGGTAAGAATTCATTTGCTAAATTGGAATTCTTGAATCTGGTATACATATATATATTTATTATTCTTATTACATTATGATTGTGGCTTCTAATATAGTTTGCAATGTATTTATGATAGATTCCAAATAACCCTATGCAACAAAGGAACCCTAGAGGATTCATAAATGGATCCATGATTCTTCAGCCAGATCAACCAATGGCTTATGTGACACCAATGCAACAACATACCATGTAGACAACTACATACCAAGATATGGATGGAAATCAATAAGTAATGCAATCTGAATGTTCTAGCCTTGATTTAAATATAGAATGTTCAAGTTGGTAAAAATTATATTTTTCCTTTATGGTGTAATGTATTTTCTTTAAAATTTATATTTTTCATTTACGTTGTAATTTATTTTCTTTATTTTTGATCTTGTTTTCACCATAAGCTTTATTAATTTGGAACTCGAGGAAGAATTAAATTGTTATGTGGCTATTTTTTGTTTTATGGAATGTTGTGGTGAAGCAGGGTCCTTGGGTATCCTGGGGCTACAAGATACACACCAAATGGTAGACCTTGCCAAATGAACATCATGACACATAATTTAGTCCCCAAGGATGGTTTTGCATCCCAAACTAGAACGAATGGGTCTCCCTCTATTGCTAGAGCAAGTTCCGTAGTAGAAACAAATCAAGAAGAGGAGGTATGGAGCAGTGTGGAGGGTGCTTCAACACCACAACAATACAAGCACATGCTTGGGAGGCTCTGTTTCCTCTTGCTCAACATTTGGAAACCTATAAAATTATGTTGTTTTATATTTCATAGGGTTTTTTGGTTCCTTTAAACCCATGTAGAACCTAGACCATGATGATTAAGCTAATGAAGTATTTGTCTACAGTTGTAAATTGCAGGTAAAATTACTTGGATGATCTTGGAAATGGACAATAATGAGTTGTTGCCTATGTTGGAGTCTAATGATTCCTTTGTTGCCAAAGTGGAGGAAGCAGTCCAGTACAAGTTGTAGTTTTGTAGTTTAAAAGTATTACATTTTTTTATATGTACATGATTTTGATTTTTTGGGATATAAAGTTGACAAATTGAAAACATGATGTTTCAATTTAAAACATTAAATCAATGTAAATGATTGTATTGTTATTGAATGGGCTATAATGTTATTGGTAGTGTTATTGAATGGGCTATTGTATACAATGTTATTAGTTAGTTATGGGATTAATTTTTAAATTTAATATGATTGAAGAATATTGTTGTAAAAGAACATAAAATTTATGCTAGAAAGTTGCTATTGGACTTTAATATATTCATAAAAAGAATTGTCCTATGGCATTGTTTCCAAGACTGGTACTTGATAACAAATGTTTCCTTCTAAGAAAAAAGTCAAGTCACGTTTCATGTTTCCTTGATAACATATGTTTCCTTCAACATTATCAAGTATTGATATGGTTGAGTTTCAAATGATAAGTTAATTTGAGTTTCAAAATGAACAAGTATATTTTGTAGTTCACTTTAAATATTTTTTTCAACTAGGATTCTTTAGTAGCCAAGACTAAATTTCTTAAGGTAGTGGATAGTGCATATATAAATGACATGTTAATAATTATATTCTATTTGGATAAGTAATGTGTAATTATTTCAATATTTTAGTTTGGGGTCCATAAGAAAAGGGGTTATGTTGTAATATATCTTGTTGATTTTGAGGCATGTGAAAGGGCCTTGTGTGCATAGTCTTGACATAAATATGAAAAAAATATTGTTCGCAACATTTATATTAATGAATGAGAAAACATAAATTTGTAAAATTCATTTATAATTAAAGGTTTGGAACAATTGCCTAGACATGTACTTTGGTATTTATGATTCCTTGGTTATGCAAAGAAACTTAGTTTGGTGTACATATTAAGTGACGTAATCGAGCGATCTATTCAATGCCATTGTTGATTACAATATGTGGTATTTGTCTTCATTTAATTGCAACTATGAAATTAATGAAAATGCATGTTATTGTTAAATGGGAGGAGTAGATATCACTAATGTTACATTATCATAATGTAATAAAATAATAGAAACATAAATTATTGGTTCAATGGCCATTTGTAATTGGTCAGTACCATTTGTTTTAGGATGGAAAAGAAATGAGGCACAAAACAATGAAATTTATCATTTTAGAATTCTTCACAACATGTTATATTTCATAATCACTTTTCTAGTTTCATATGAGAAAAACAAGTGATAACATACACAACCACACAATTTAACAATTTAACAAATTTAGGAAACATTTTATCATCACTAGAAATTTCACTATTTGTAAACATAATGTTTTGATCAAGTAGGAACTATTTTTTTCATTGAATTATACGTTAATTGTTACTTTGAAATATTATTTCATAACAAAGATCCTTATGGTATTTAAACTACACAACACATGATTACCGATTCAACATTGGGAAATTGTTTTCGAGTATGTTTAGATAAAGTTTAGTAAGGAATTTTTCTTCACTGTGGTATTTAATGACGCTATTTCAAAATTGTGGTTATTACAATCTTGTGAATTCTCTCCTTATGTAACTTAACAATACCATCAACATTTTTTTAAATCTACAAGATGTAAAGTGCTCCGTACAAAAAACCCATGAACAGTTCAATGATGTGAAGTGGTAGATGCACAATGTTGTGATAGTATCATTTAGTGAATACACACATGATATTGACATATATCAATCAATCATCTTAATTTATGTGCTAACCTAATATTTGGATAATTAATAAAAAAACACACACCTTCAATGTAAATCCATAGTCACTAGTAGGCAAATCACAAACAGAAGGAGGTAATTTGAAATGTGTAAATGTATTATCACAAATAAGAAAATCACAAACATGGTGAGGGATTTTGAGAATTATACATGTATCCCTTAATTTTTGTAAACTTGTGTATAGATTACTTATGTGTAAATATTTGAAATAAGGTTTATGTTGGTAAAATACTATAATTTATCCTAGGACAAGCTAATTAACATAACCACCAATTAAAATTTTCCTTCATTATACATGGGCATTATATACATGCCATTGGATATAGAACTTGGATTTTCTACAAAATTCCTTAAGAGTAATTGGTGCAAGTTTGATACGCATAATTCAAAATAGGTTGTTAATCTTCAATTGAAGTGATTCTTTGATAAAAATGTATTATCCAAAGGCAACTTCAAAATGAATTACTTTTCTACTTGATTCGTATTAAAAGATAATTAGTTTTGTAGGAAAATAGTCACCAATAAACCTATGCAAGAGAAACAATGGTAACATATTTTAAAGAAAATCATAGAGAACATATGCACAATACAATATATTGGTATTTCACAACAACATTCAACCCCAATTTATGAAGTGGGATAAAAGTACAATGGATATAAGCCATGGGTCGAAACCACCCTCAACACATAAAATCCAAAAAAATATTAGACACTCTCTGATGAACCCCCTAAACCCCCCCCCCAACAAATCACGACTTTCCTTCATGTACATCATGAGTGTCTTGTCGTTGAAATTAAAAGAACAACTTTCATTTAAAAGATTAAAAGAACAATGGTCACCTATTTGTTTGAAATTATTCAAGTGTTTTGTGTGTTGATTTTTGCTTTAAATCTTGCTTTGCAAACTCATTCTTGCTAATTTGTGATTTGTTTTAATGAAAAAACACATAAAGAGAAGATTCATTAATGTGATCATTGTCATATAATGGTGAAGTTACAAGTTCAATATGAGACTTGAGTTATCATAGGATATGCTGTTAGAAAGAGCTTCTCTTAGTTTCAAGAATTATATATATTCTCTACTGATGAGGCCAACTACGTGAAGGTGGAAGCTCATTTACCCCTCCCCTACCCACCCACCCTAGATTCAAAGAACAAAAATTCATCAACCTTGATGTGTTCTTGATTCATATGAGATGTTCCATTGGCATATTATAAAGAATGGCATTATGATCTCCTATCAACAATTTCCATTGTCAATGCTTGGAATTTTTCCTACTCTTCACTGCCTTCAACTGCGACTGGGATGCTATGACCAAATGACTGTATTGAGCACATATAAAATCTGACTCGTAGTCTTGAAAAATAATATGTTCTTTACATTTACTTATGCAAAGAAATGTCCCATTAAAACCATTGAACCCACTCCATACATATAATTTGACGGGTCTTTAAATTCTTTCATCAACATGCTTTTCGACTTAGTGCATCTCAATAAATAATAATACACTTTTTCTGGATTATCTACCGGTGCAATGACAACAAATGCATCACCTTCTCTAACCAAATCAGAAACATGATCATAATCTTTGTCAATGACAACCGCTTCATTGTCGCGCTCTACATCTATGATATTTCCAAATGGGGGCAATGGTGTCAATTCTTGGTGTCTCTATGGTTTCAAAAATTTGTTAGTTTGGTTTTGAAACTCATCCAATGACTCTAAATCATCAATACATGTAAGACAAAAGCAATAGTACTTCCGTTTCTTGATTGTGTGTATATTTGTCATTTTCTTTCTCCTAATGGAGTGTAAGCCCCTTATTTCGGGATTGCAGTACAATTATGTGGCATTGATCTTTCAACATCGCCCATTGCAATATTCCAAAAACCTTCTCACATTACCCATGATTTCATTGAATTCATGGATCAAATTTTGTTTGCACCAATTAACAACATCGTTTGAATTTGCAAAGCGAGAAGTAGAGTGATTCATTTGATATCTCCTAAGTGCACATTTCACATAGGCCCCAACACCATCATGTTCTCCTTTTCCATGTCCCATTTCAAAAAGATTCCATGTGTGGCGAACATCCACGTTTCTATGAAGACGAGACAAACATAAGAATGATCGCCCTGATTTGAACTGACCACCACAAGCATTTGACCACACCCAATGTTCTTTAAAAGTGACCCTTCCTCTTGATAATTATTTATAAAGAATACCAAAACAATGCTGGACAAAACATGTATCATGTGTATGATCATCACTGATGTAGAAATGATACTCCTTAATCATTTCATGATTATTTTCATTGCTATCAAAACCATCAACATCAATCTTTGCATGTCTATACATAATATGCACAAGTATAGATACCTAATATGAATGATAATACTCACCCTGTATCTCCTTTTGCGAAGTGAAAGTGTAATTTTTAGCAAAATCGACAAGGGATAATATTGTTCCTTTTCGAAAAACATCTTGTGATTGCTTGAAGTGTAAGTCCTGCCATCATGCTGAGTGAGCGTGATTAATATATTTATATATTTGATCCCTTAACAAATTCATAAAATATGTCAAAGAGATATCACTTTCAACTAAATTAAGCTTTCTTGATGTTGTTGTTGAATCTGTAACAAGAGTATAATCAACATAGTCATATCTCTTCCATTTCACAATGTAATTTGACAATTGAGGATCGTTTGCATCAATGGGGTAGTTAGCATTAAAAAGGGCCAAATCAGAACATTCCTCACATTTTTTTTTACCTCTGACACATTGTTTCTTATAGAATACTTGATAATTCTCTTGCGCATATAATATTTTAGATACAAATTGATGAACACTTGAAGGAGGGGGCTTATTTGGCCAGCACTGCATGCCAAAATTTAGAAATGTCTCATAATATAATTTGAATTCTACATGGAATCGACAACAACATGTGTCGAGAACAACGATAGGCCTGACATACCATCATTTAAGCCTCACAAATTTGTTAAGGGAAATATTCGCATCAACATTACTCTACATAAAAGTTTTGAACATTTCCACTTCAGTGATCTCTGTTATGTGTTTGGCATGAGTTTCATAGTTTCGATATACGCCATCACACAACATCCTTTTCATTTGGTTAGACACAAGAGTTTAAATGCCAAAACTCTTTCACCCTAACCCTCACATTATATGGAAGTCTATCTTGATAAGGTTGCATACAGACAACACCCCAACATGCAACTTCATCATCCTCATCTAATTGAACCCTAAATTTTTTATGCTTCCATAAACTTTTTCTTGTTGTTTTTAACATTCTTGCAGTCATAGACATTTCTTAGACATTTTCGCTTTAACAATCTATGTAACAATTGAGCTTATTCTATGACAGAAATACCTTCAAAATATTATTTGACAATATTTTTTGCTATATAATGAGATGTATGATCAGGCATTAGAGGTCCCATTTCTTCAGTTTTACTTGAATCCATATTCTCCAAAAACTTATTGTCAATGACGATATTGTTGCAGATTCTAATTAATCTCTGTGAATTGGTAAGTGTGGTAGGATGTCGACCCTGCATAAAAATAAATATAAATTTATAATATTGTGAACTTTCAAATCAAATGTATATATATATATATATCGACGGTCTCAATATCGATGCCACCCATATTTTGCTCCACATTTTTCATTTCCTCGTCACCTCCATGTTCTTCGTTTCTTTCATCAACGTGTTCTTCGACAATCTGCATTCCTTCATCACCACCATGTTGCAAGTTCACATTTTGCATTTCTTCGTCACCTCCATGTGCCTCCATGTTTCTTTCCATTTCTCTTTTTTCTCTTAACTTTCTCACGTTTTCGTGCTTTATCTCTTTCTTTGCCTCTCCATTAGTTCTGGTTCGATCATATTTTGTTTCACGATTCCTTAGGTTTCCCATGTTGAAAGAATTAAAAACATAAAATACAATGCATGAAAAGATATGAGAATTGAGAGTTATCCATGTTGAAAAAGAAAGAACAGTATTGACCCAACAAGAGTAATATGTTAAGCACTCTTGTACGCAAAATTTACCAATTTGTTGAATGTGGTTGTCATTGATGTCAAAGGAGTTCAGTAATGACAAAGGAGTAACCAAGGACATGATGGTAGGGCCAAAATCATTGAAAGACAAATGAATGACAAAGGAAGTGATGACATGGAAAGTATGATGATGTGGTATGTGTGATGAGGCTGGAAAGACATGTGATGGTGTCCTGGTGCTATAATTAAGTCAATGTTGAAATATGACATCATTCTGGAAAAGAATTCCAAGTTTTTGAAACTTTTGAAATTGACCAAGTATGGAAAAATTAGTCAAAACTGCTTTAAGAGAATGCCCGCTATAATCCAGGGTTTGGATAAAATGCATGCACCATGATACCAGGCTATAGCTTGTTGAAGTGGCTATCTAGTCATGGTATCAGTTTACCTTAACCACTTCTGAGGATAAAATTATAGGTCTACCAAAAGAGGATTTTGCACCAGAGAAAGTAAAATTACCTAAGTAGTCTAAGGAAAATTCGCACCATAAATCATAGGTTAAAGTAAATTCCTGCAGCATATGGTCAGGTTGTAGTCTGTTGATTTTTCTACCTAAATATGATCTCAGTTTTCATTAAGAATGTTTGAAGAATAAGTTATGTATATTCCAAAATAGGGTTTCAGGATAAACTTTGCAGAAAGTCTTGAAAATGCCTGTGTTGGAAAACTGGCTCGGGTGGCCTTGGGAAAATGCCCTCCATAACTAATGGGTGAATGATAAAAATAATTTGAAACTACCATGCTCTATATTATCAAGAAGGATATCTCTCCATAGTCTTAGTTTTCATAGAATGTGTTTGATGACAAAATCAACAGCTTGCCAAAAAAGGGGTTCAAGTTGTTTTTACACCAAAGTAGCAAATCTGCGTAAGTGGCCTCGAGGAAACTCTTGCCATATCTTGTGGGTTGAAGAAAATTCCTGCACCATATGGTCATCATGTAGATGGGTGTTTTGTCTACTTGACCACATATTCACATTGACATAAAATTTCCTAAGGAAAAAGTTATGGATCTGCCAAAATAGGGTTTCAGGATAAACTTTGGAGAAAGTCCTGAAAATGATTGTTGGAAAACTGGCTCAGATGGCCTTGGGAAAATTCCCGCCGTACCTAATGGGTGAATGATAAAAATAATATGAAACTACCATGCTCTATCTTGTCACAAAGGATATATATCCATAGTCTTAGTTTTCACAGAAGGTGTTTGATAAAATTAACAGCCTGCCAAAACAAGGGCTTAAGTTTTTTTACACCAAAGTAGCAAATATGCCTAAGTGGCCTCAAGGAATTTCCCACCATAGCTTGTGGGTCAAATAAAATTCCCGCACCATATGGTTATCGTGTAGATGGGTGTTTTGTCTACCTGAACATGTCTTCACATTGACTTGAAAGTGCATGAGGAAGAAGTTATGGATCTTCCAAAATAGTGTTTCAAGATAAACTTTGGAGAAAGTCCTGAAAATGAATAAGTGTTGGAAAGCTAGCTCAGGTGGCCTTGGGAAAATTCCTGCTGTACCTAATGGGTGCATGATAAAAATAATCTAAAACTACCATGCTCTATATTGTCAAGAAGGATATCTTTGCATAGTCTTAGTTTTCATAGAAGGTGTTTGACGAAAAAATTAACAGCCTGCCAAAACAGGGGTTAAAGAAAATACATTTTTAAGAAAAATATCCTTCTGGCCTTATGAACTTGGATAATGCGAACTCTCAGCTGAAATATGGATATACGAATTCTTGACTGAACAATGGATATGCGAACTCTTGACTAAAATATGGATATTCAAACTCTCGATTGAGAAATTGTGCAAAACTATTTCGGTCGAGAGATTATATATACAACTCTCGGCGAATCAATCGTGGAATCCCTCGGAATCACGGGAATTTAATGTGTCGTCTCCTAAGAGATTCTGGAGGCATTATGTGACAAAAAACTCGGCTGAGATATGTTTTAAACTTTCGGATGAGAGTTTAAAATAACTTTCGGTTGAGAGTTTTAATTAACTCTAGGTTAATTTTAGAGCGGAAATAAGTACTCTCACCCGAGATATTTTAAATTTTTTTGCCAAGAGTTTCTGGTCAACAATTCCAACACCGTTTATGTAGTTTTCAGAAATGTGTCACTTTAACAAGGTTGAAACACCGCAAAACATGATAATTACGTGTCGAAGTTTATATGAGTAGATTCATCATTCAATCTACTTTCTCATCATATAAAATTTTTTGAATTTCATTTAGGATTTCTATTTTTTTCTAAACTTTATCATTAAAAAATTTAGTGACTTAAAAATCAGTGCCAATGAAAATTCAATATCATCATGATGACGAAGCCAAAAAATATAAAAAATCACAAGGATGTTCCTTGCAGTGTCCTCTTCAAAACGGTGCTTTTGGTGTTTTGGATAAGAGTCACATTTGAAACAAAATGCAAAGACAAAAACATGTGTCAATACGGCACCATTTTTTGTACATATGTTATTTCGATAAATAATAAAAATTAGTGTATAAGTATGAAAATACTCAACATATAGTCCATTCACAAGTGCAATCTATGTAGATTATGAGCAAACATTTTGTTTCCTTAAAATTAATAGCTATCTCTAAGAAAAATGTGGTGCATATAGGTCACTCATTATTCATACTTAAGATATTAAAGTATATGTCATTGGTGGACGTCAAATTTTCCCCACTATATGTCGATAACATTTTTTTAAAATATGAGTACGTAGCTAATTCAATTCTCTAAAACTTGTGTGTTTACTTCAAGGTGAAATTCCTAAGGGAGATATCGGTTTGAAGGGGTTGAAGTTGAAAAACATAAAATTTTGCAGTTTGTTTTGTCAAAAAACATGCAAACGTGTTTCCCAACTTCATGTTTTCACCCGGATGTCAAGACAACTTTCTTGAATGGTGTAGTTGAGGAGGAAGTGTACGTGGAATAGCCACTAGGATTCAAGACACATGATAGGAAGACCCATGTGTGCAAATTGAAGAAGGGATTGTATGGATTGGAACAAGCACCGATGGAATGGTACGATAGGATAGATAGCTTCCTGATGAGCGTGGGATTTACCAAGAGTAAAGTAGATTCCAACCTCTAATTCAAGGTGGAAGACATAATACCAGTGATACTCCTGCAATATGTTGATGACTTGTTTCTAACAAGTGAATATGAACTCATTTAATATACAAAGAGGAGACTTGCTATGGAGTTCGAGATGAAATACCTAGGTATGATGCACTAATTCTTAGGCATGAAGGTGTGGCACGATGCAGATGGGATATTTCTTGGTCAAGGAAAATATGTAGTGGAGATTCTAAAGAGATTTAGAATGATGGACTGCAAGGAAATGTCCACACCTATGGAATCTAACTTGAAGCTTCTAAGTGATGCTTCATTTGAGATGGTTAATGCCATGATGTATCGTTAGATGATTGGCTCATTGATGTATCCAATGAATACAAGACTAGATAGATTATTTGTGGTGAACATCCCGATCCAGTTCCTGAAGGATTCGAGACATGTTCACCTAATAGATGCAAAGCATATACTGAGTTACCTAAAAGGTATGGTGGATTATGGTCTCAAATATGATGCAAATTAGAAGATTAACCTACATGGTTATGTTGATTTAGATTGGGAAGGTAGTGCCACTGATAGGAAGAGCACCTTAGGTTTCTGATTCAATTTGGGATATAGCATGATCTTTTGGTTCAATAGGAAGCAATCATGTGTGGTGTTGAGTACAACCGAGGCAGAGTATGTTTCCCCTTTCTCGACTAGTTGCGAGGTAGTGTGGCTTCGAAAGATATTGTTTGACTTGTTTGATTTCCAATTGGATGTGACTTGTATATTCCGCGACAATCAAAGTTGCGTGAAGCTCTTGAAAAATCCAGTGTTCCAGGACAAGTCGAAGCAAATCGATATCAAGTTACGCTATATCAGGGATATGGTGCAGAGTGGAGCAGTGAATCTCCAGTACATGGCAACGGATGAGCAGATAGACGATGTTTTGACTAAGCCTCTTGCGAGAGTGAAGTTTGAGTACTGTAGAGAAATACTTGGTGTGATCCAAATCAAGATCCCTCGAAAGAGTGAGTGACGTGCTCTAGCATAGCTACAAAGATAGGTTGTATGAGTGCGAAATCCTGGCGAAGCTCGTAGGTTACTTAGACGTAGTCATCCCTGTAGGTTTTCCTTGGAAGTAATTAGTCCCAACAAAGCTCCTAGGTTATCCTTGGATGTAATCAGTCTTGATATGTTACAGAAACATAATATCTCACATGCGAAATGAGACAGGTTGTCCGAGCGATAAAAATCCTGGTGCAACAGGATGATCATACGTAATCATTCATGTAGGGTTTCCTCAGATGTAATCAGTTCCGATGAAGCTCGTAGGTTATCCTTGGACATAATCAGTCCTGAGACGGGCTATCCGAATGTAAAAATGAGAGCTGGAATGGTACACAAGTTATTCAGTTGTAATACGCCTTGTGAGTTGTCTGAGTGTAAAAATGAGACCTAGCGTGGTGCACAGGTTACTCTGATGTAATATGACCCAAAGGTTATTTGAATGGAAAATATACTGGACATAGGTTGTTTAGATGTAATTCCTTGATGTTGACCTAGAACGTAAAAAGTCCTGATCCAGCAGGTTGTTGGGTCGTAATCAGTCCTTACAAATATATCCATATATGTGTGTTCCCATGTTGAGATGATAAGGCCACAAAGCATGAGAGGTGCACCTAAGCGGTTCTCTGATAGAACGCAGGTCGATCGTGGATGCTTTTTATGTTTTGTTTTGTTTTGTTTTGTGAAGGAAAAAAGAGATGATCTAGATATGACAAGAAGAAGGTAGAAGACGCAGGTTATTTCTGTGGCAATGTAAAGAAGGTCCCAAATATTTCCTACGTGATGGCTTGCTCGATATGTGATGAAGACCTATCAGAGGACTAGGCCTACATCTAACATGAAAAAGGGATGTCTCTATAGAAACTTATGATGATAGATAGTATGGTATGATGATCAAATAATAAGATGATGATGGTAGTAGATACGATGATGACTCTATGAATTCGTGATGATGACTCTATGATGAATACTTCACCATATGTGTTTATGACTGTGAAGAAAGGGAATACCTTCCTAGTTAAGAGGGAGTGTTGATGGATTTGTATCTTCATAATATATTCTGATGTATATTATTATTATATGTTGTTGTACACCCATTGGGGATGTGTTTACCCCATTGCGGGGTGTCTTAATTGTGTCTATACCTTGAGGTACAACCTCTGTTGTAAGTTGGGGAAATAGTCACCAGTGTAACATCATGTAATGTGTATTTGGAGTATCTATGGGAGAAGTTGGCCTTGTTAGGGAAGACAAGTGGACCCCAGTATTATGTTTGGTGAGTCACTTAAAGGGTATAAATAGGGAGGTGCTTTCCCTCATTTATACACACCTCAAACTCTCAAGTTCGCATGACAAAGATAGAGAGACAAAGGGAAGAGAGATAGATAGCTGTTGAATACTCCTTATTACTGCTTTTGATCATCTTACTATTCTCAAGAAGATTGCAGGGTTTTCTCCTTTATGGTTTGTAGGGTTTTCTCCTTATTATTGTTATAGCACAAAATGACACATCTATGCCTATGACCACTTTCCTATGTTTTCGTCGCATGTCAACACTTCCATGATGACACTTCATGAAAAGTCATTGAAAGTCACTGAAAAAACACCTAACTTAGAGGAATCATATATTGAGTTTTGTAACTCCGTTTGACCTCATCTATACACTGTTGGAAAGGTATTTCAGTTAGCTAAAACGTTTTAGAAGACACCAAAGTCTGAAAATGCCTAGAAATACCCTAAAAATGAGTTTTTTTATGTGTACGTAACTTTCCTTAAGGCAAACCCGCGTACGTACGCGACTTGCCCTATATAATACCTGCGTACGTACACGAATTGCTATATATAATAGTCACATACACCTTATGTACACAAATTTCTATATTGGCAACCCGCTTATGCCTCCTCGTGTATGCGACTGTTGTTTCTGCAACCCGCGTACGCCTCCTGAAAATGTCAAAAAACACGTCTTTTGAATTTCGGGTAGTTTGGGTAGTTATGCAACTGACTCCTTCAGTTGTAACTACTTTATCTTCACCCCTAACTCTTCCTTAAGCATATAAATATAGGTAGGGAGGTCCATGAGAGGGGACTTGAATCTTTTCATTGTTATACTGGAGGAATTGGAGCTCTCTTCGCCCACACCTTTGCCCTAGAAGCATTCTCCTCGTGTTGCAGAGCTTGGAGGCTGAGTTCCTTNCAAGGTTTCATGAGGTGCCAAACTTGAAGAGAAGGTATACTTGTACTTGTTTTCAAGATTAATAAAGATGTGATGTCCTTCTTCTTCCCAAATAATTGTTTAATGTGTGATTGAATCTCTGTTTATGATCATATTATGATGTGAATCAGATTATTATTTCAGGTTTATTTGATTATCATTGCTTTATATGTGGTCATATTGGCTTGAGGAAGGTATAGTTCGTTTTGTAGATCTCTTGGAGCAAGAGGAGCAAGAACAAGATTGAAGGGCTGCTTGGATCAACCTTCGTTTGGCTAAGGTATGAACCATTCCAATCTCTGAATCTTGTTTATATTTGCTTGCAGAACCATTTGCATCTCTCTTTCCACCCCAGTACATCGATGGCCTCTTAAACCCTAGCCATAGGATACTTTCCTTTACAACAGAACTGGTGACTCCGCTGGGGAGAGCCTTGTATGTTTGGGCTTTCTCTATCTTTCTTTCAGTCTTTTGCATTGTTTTAGGTCCTTCTTGCCAATTAGGAACACTTTATAAGTCTGATAGCACACTTCCCCTACCTTCCTAAGGTAGTTTTTGACCTTTTTTGGAATATTTTCCACCCATACGCGACTTGCAGACTAAACAGTCGCGTGTCTGGTTTGGTACACACGACTGTTTATACTGTCAAGCTGCTTATGATACACGAATTGCCAGTAATACAACCCACATGTGATTGTATACATGACTTGCTGTATTTTCAACCCGCGTATGACACATGACCTGTCTTTAGTACAACCCACGTGTGCCCCTAAAACAGTGTTTTTCCCCATCCAACCTCTACAAGTCATGTTGGATCCATCCACCTAGCCTCTGTAGTTCATGCTGGGGGCACACACTCAAATGCTACAAATCATGTTGATCCTAACCACTCAGCCTCTGTTGTTCATGTTGGTGGTGCCCGTCCAACCTCTACAAGTCATGTTGGACCTAGTCTCTCAGCCTCTACAAGTCATGCTGGGGGCAGTCTCTCAACCTCTGCAAGTCATGCTGGGGGAAGTCTCTCAGCCTCTGTGGTTCATGCTGAAGGAAATCCATCAACCACTATGAGTCATGTTGACACTGTTGAAAAGACTACCCATTCAAAACACAATCCCAAGTTTCCTTGTAAGGTTTGTGAGGGAGACCACCTTACTTATAAATGCCCTTCTATCGTGGAGGTGCGAAGAGTTTGGTTTCATGGCCATCCCATTTTTGAACATCCTGAAGTATCTCAACAACTAGCCTCTCTTAGTCAAGTTGAACCCAGTCACCCAGCCTCTGTAGTTCATGCTGGGGGAAAACTCTCAACCTCTGTAGGTCATGTTGAGAGCAAAAATTCAGCCACTGCTAGTCATGTTGACAATGTTGAGAAAACTAGTCCTCCGAAGTGCAAACTTAAGTTCCCTTGTAAACTATGCGAGGGAGATCATCTTACTCACCAGTGCCTTGCTATCGCAGAGGTGCAAAGAGTGTGGTCCAAGACTCAAGATTTTCCTTCTCCTGAACAACCTATAGTTTTTCAACAACCTACTCAACCTTTGGTTGATCAAGTGGTTGAACCAATCTCAGATTTGGTCGATTCCACTCTTCTTTCAGAGAGTGATCCTGATGTGATTGAACCAATGTCATATTTGGTCAATCCCACTCTCCCTTCAGAGAGTGACTTTCATGAAGCGGTTGAATTGAATTCAGTATCGATCAATCCCACTCTTCCTTTGGAGAGTGAAGTGTCTGCTAGTCACATTTTCTTCACTTCCAGTTTAGAACTTATTGAACAAGGAGGAACTGAACTCGTTTTGGATCAAACCCCACCAAGCTCTCGGATTGCATCCTTTGATTGGGATAGCCTAGTTGATCCATGCCTTCCTTCTGATGCACCTTTTCAGATAAAGGTCAAAGTTGAACCATACACGATTGCTCATTGTATTGTTGATGAAGGAGCCTCATTTAGTATTTTTTCTGCTCGTGCTTGGTGAGGCATGGGATCTCCCAGCCTTGTGTTGTCTGCTAGTCAGTTACTGGCGTTTGATAGAAGAACTTGTATAGCCTTGGGAATTCTTTCTCAAACAACTGTTACTTTGGGTGGGAAGACCGTCTTAGTTGACTTCATGGTGATAGAAGACCCCTTGGACATTAATATGCTCCTTGGATGTGATTATGTCTATCCCATGTAAGCTATGGTGTCAACATTCTTTCGTGTGATGTACTTTAATCATGGTGAAGAAATTGTCACTATCGATCAGTTGGGTTTTCTTGATCCATCTCCTGAACCAACTAGAGACCACGTCTTTCCTTTATTGGTTCCCAATGTTTCTATAGACACTACCCTACCACAGGTGAGCTATGTGGCCTCATGTCCTTTGCATTCAATTGCTACTAAGAAGTAGCCTCTTTTTTCTTGCTTACCTTCTCGGGACTTGGTCCCAGCAGTTGACCAGGTGAGTCATCTTCTACAGACTGTGGAGCCTTATCTCCACTCTGTCAATCCATTTGAAAGTTTAGACATGTGTCCTATTTCGGATGAACTCCTTCCTTCGGATGAAGTATTCCTAGAGTCTTTGATACAGTCTGACCTTCTTTTGGATGTTGGTTCAGTTGTGACTAATTATAACCCTGATTTTCCTCGTAGTCATGACCTTTCTTCTTATGTTGGTCTTGTTGAGTCTTTTGACTCTTCCTTCGAACAACAAGTCAGTGATCCTAATGAGTGTGAGTTTTCTTATGAATTTTTCAGCCCCTGTGATACTGAATTTGTTCTTGCAAACTTTGTAACCCTTGTTGATTTTTTCTCTCCTTCTGAGGTTGATCTTACTGATTATAAATCCTCGAGCATTGGTTCTATAGAATCTTCTTCAGTTGATTATTCCTTGACTTTACCTTTTATAGAAGATAGCAAAGTCACACGTGTTTCTACCAAAGTGACCCGCATTGGATCATTTCTTCTGAATATGATTCTGATGTTGTTGTTTCTTGGAGACAGGATTTTTAGTTCGATTCACAACTATTTACTGGCCTTGTCTTGTTGTTCAAATTGTAACTGCATTTGCATGTATCCTGCTCGCGCTTTTGAGCCTGATGCCGGTTTCCACGCTTTTAGCTTGTTGTATAAGCCCGTATCTTTGTTCTCATCATCACTAAGCCTTGTATCATTTTTCTTTTGCAACTTAACACCCTTTACCTTGAGGAGACGTTCCCTGAGTGTCCTTATCTTGCTCATTTTCCTTGCATTATGCATAGGTTTTTTCCTTGCACTTGGAACTAGTTTCGCTTGCCTATGACACTCGTCTCCTCGCATTTAGAGCATTCTTTCTGCTCTCCTTCAAGCTTGTTAAAAATAGTAAGGAGGCCGCGAGTTGACTTTTCTGGACTCGTTAAAACTTCACGGGAAAGATTTTGAGTTTCTTTAGGCCAAAGTATGACTCCTCAAAATAGACTTGACTACCGAGTAAACTTGTCTGTTTAGGCTCGTTAAGAATATGTGAATGGGAATCCACATTGGTGGTAGGTTATCACTTTCTTGGACCATGTGGAATAATATGAGAAAGGAACACTCTCTTTTCTTTGGAATTGAGAAGAGTATTCTTAGGAATAGGTTTATCACTTTTCCGGACCTTAGGGACTAAAATTACGGAAAAGTAACCCCCAACATGAGCTTAGTTTTCTCTTTTTCATGCTATGGACCAAAACATGAAAAAGATTTCGAGTGTACTTTATGTATTTGTCATGCTTGTTAAACCTTAAAGAACAAAGCATCGAGTTTATTGTTGTAAGCCCCATTTCTCATAATCAAATGGATCTTTCTGAGTGATCTTGCCTTCCTTCACACTAGTAAAACTCAGGATATATGCTGCTTTTGAAGGAGCATTGGGTAGGTGGTAATTTAACCTTTTTCAGACCTTCCTGACTAAATACGAAAAAGGTGTGCCTTACTTCTTCGGAAGCTAAGAGAGTTCTTCTGTGGTTTGTTTTATACTTTTCCGGCCTCAGGAGACTAAATTGTATGAAAAATGACCCCCCTGGAGTCTTCTTTGGAGTTTTCAAACTCTCTAAACTAAGAAAACACCATCGAGCATGTACTAGTTCGGGCTCGTAAAATCCACGAATCAATGCTTTATCAAGAATTCTTCTTTCTTTTCTGTGAGCTTGCCAAAAAT
>LPNX010435825.1:369886-382247 GCA_001517045.1 Pseudotsuga menziesii | reverse complement strand
CCCAAAAACAAGAAATACCTGAAAAAATGTGATGATGACATCATCATCACATTTTTTCAGGTATTTCTTGTTTTTGGGGTAGCAAGGTCCATCAAAAGTATGTAGTGTGGGTACTCGTTGGATGCAGAATCAAATTCCGCATCCAACGAGCTCTCTCGATCGAAATTTGAGTAAAAACACATGGAGATATGTCGAAAATACGAACACAAAAGTAGTTTTTCTCTTTCTTCCTCCAAAATTAATCAATATTATTTTATTATTTTAACTATTATTTTATTATTTTCCTTAGGAGGCCCATTTTAGACCCCAAAATTCCTGTAATGGATAGAGAGACAAAAGGAAGAGAGACAGATAGCTGTTGAATACTCCTTATTACTGCTTTTGATCATCTTACTATTCTGAAGAAGTTTGCAGGGTTTTCTCCTTTATGGTTTCCCTGGTGAAAATATTTTTTTCTTGTGTATCTCTTATATCTTATGCATCTAGTTGCACTTGTTATTATTTTAGACAAATATCCTAATGAAGCTAATAATATCTAGAAAAACTAAAGGAAATACCGTATTTCCTACACCTTTCCAACATCTGTTTGACGTTATGGATGTTATCTTTTATTTTCTTAGAATACATTGTGATGTTGTCTAAGTAGAATGCCACACTCTAATTTGGTAGTCCACAAAATGTTATCCCATGGATCACCAAAATGTGGCTCTTGCATTAACTCGTTCAAATGGCAACCGATGATAGTAAGAAATGTTCCCCATTTTGTTTAGAATATGGTCTTGAATCGACGCTCTTAAGCCACAAGTGCTTGGTTGTACCCAAATAAACTATCGAGCAAAGAAAACATATCAAAACTTGATACCCATTGCAAATTTTGCTCCAACGTGATAGTTATCTTTGTTTGATATGTTGAGAATCCTAAAGTTGATGTATAACCTAGTTTATCTTGATTTCTTACAATCATGTACTAGATTTGCAGGCTAGATAAAGTGACATACATTGAAGATTATTTTTGCATCCAACAACTTCTTTAATTTTTTTTATGTATCAAGGGCTCTAGCATTAAATGAAATTTCCTTAAGTTTTGTTGGAATGTCTTACACATTCCTTGAGCAGTATAAAATGGTGAATAATACTGGTATCATATGTGTTCAAGTATTTGTAAGACCACATAAATACATAAATATATTGTTTGAGAAAGTGAATGAATTCCTACTTCTCTGTTGGTGAACAACAAGTCTCCATATTAATTCTCTTTGGGTTTTTAGTAGTGGCCAAATTTAGTGCCTTTTGATGATTTGAGGAACTGTTGGTCTTCATATTAACATGCCCACAAAAGTTTCCTTGTAGGTCAAACAATTTTTCCAATGTCACAACTCATCTTGGCATTGAGTTGCTTTTGTATCCTTTCCTGGTATTTTTTTAGGGACTCATCATCATTGATTACAACCTCCTTGAAGGTTCCCTCATTTTCCAAAAAAAAGAGTTCTTTGATGATAATCATTGAATATTCTCTAGTTATTTACCTTGTTTGGCACTAATGGGATGAAAAGTAATTCAATGTAGAATCCATTTGTAAAAGGGGACAATTTGGAAGCAACATTAGCTAACATGCCTACAACCACATTTTTTGTACAATGAATGTATGCAATATTAACATAATTGAAATGATTGTTCATATCCCATACGTCGCTTGGTAACTTTTCAAATGAGGTGATAAATACTGACTTAGATCCATAAAAACGTAGAGTCTAAATGTTAGTTTCTATACACATGTCAATTAAATCGACTGTTTCTAATATAATACAATTTCCATTTTCATAAGTTCGAATAAAATGAAGGAGTCTAGGATATTTGTTAGATTCCAAGATTAACCTTCCATTGCATAGTTCTGCATGTTAGTTTCAAGAAATTAACTACCCAAAATCGATTGAGTGAATTGTATGGGTTCATTTGGTCACTCAAGCTTAGTGATTGTGTGTTTCATGTGGGATTCTTAGTTAATCTGTATTTAGTTTTGAATCCCACCCCATGGTAACTATCGATGAGACCTATATGTAGCAAAATACACCTACTATTTTTGTGACCAATCCCTATTAGTAGTAAACAATACGATTAAGGGATATCTACCACAATAATACCAATGTCTCGATATACTTTGGGGTTAGAGGCTACTCTGATCAAGACATCTTTAAGTTCACCTATTACTTTCATATCAAACTTGTTTAATTGAATAATATGAGTAGGAAATTTAGTTGTAGATGCATTAATATTTTGGTTAACAAAAAAATGAATTATATTTGAAGAGTCCCTTGAATCTACTAAACAATTGTGCACATTATGATTGAAGGTTTCAAACATTAGGAGAAAAGGGAGAGTTTGCAATTTAGACTATTTTTTTTATTAAAGCACCATGTGTTGCAATGTTTTTATTTTGGCTCAAGGCTAACATTAAGTAAATGAGATTTTCGTTCGGTTTCCAAATTATCTATTCTTCCTTGATGAGGTTCAGGTGGTGGGGAAAAGGCCTGCAACATAAGGTTATGCTAGTGAGGAATGTTGCAGATGTCAAAAATTGAGATGTTTTCTTTCGTTTTATTTATATATTCCACAACATTGTAATTCATGGATATAGTGGGAGTATTAGGTGTGTTTGTTTTCTTGGTCTAGGTAGTAGATTCAGTGTTATCATGTATGATAGTGGGATGAACTATGAAAGAAGTTGAAAGAATGGGACCCTTTATCTTGAGGGGAAAATCCCTTTGAATATACTAGGAGACTAATGATTCCTCTACTACTTATTCACACCCATTAAGGAATCCAGGGCACATGTCCCATAGAACCATGGTTTCCTCACCAATTGGTCTCTTTTAATTTTTAGGTTTGGTTTCTACCTAACCAAGGGGGTTATTATTCTGGTTCTATCCATCTAGAAACTACTTTACTACCATCGTCATAAATCAGATCTGACAAGGACAAGTATTTTCATAATCTCTTTCATGATGGTATGTACAATAGTTATCCATTCCAATTTCATCTAGATTGAAATTTATCGGCTTAGGGGGTTCCTCGATAGGTTTTCTATAAAAAGGTATGAAAGGCCTTATGTTGGACATACCTTCACTAGAATTCCTCTTCAAATCAGTGACCTCACTTAACAATTTCTTGACTAAGAGGATGAGATGATCAACATCAATGGGCTCTATATCTTGTGTATCATTGTTTTCTTTTGTGGGGGGCTTAGTCAAGATGATTAATTTCTTAGAAAAAGCTATAATAATTTCCTATTTTGCCCCAAGATTCTGGGCCAATCTTGACATTCCTTTTCCTTTTTACGTTTTTAGCTTCCTCAAAATTATCATCCAAGGAAAAGAAGGATGAAAATCCATATAAACCATCAATTGATGCAAGCATAATACATTGAGGAGAAGCAACAACATGTGAGGATTTTTTTTTTTAGTAATGATAGATCTCTTTTATATGCTTTGGTTTTTGGACTCAAGTGCATCTTTCCATATGTATCCACATAGATATTGGTTTGTAAAATATCAACCCTATAATTGTGGGATGGTCTACTTCGGTGATGGTGGTCCTCTAGAAATCGTAGGAAGACATGATATTAGCATTAAGTTGGAAAATTTGAGAGAAAGGAAGCTATGTGACATATGACATGTATTGGATCTATAAAATATTTTTCTCTCAATCAAGATGATGGATAAGATGGGAATATTTTACTACCTTTGGTGATAATCATTGCAAGATTACCAAAGAATCCCTAGTTGTATAAAAACAAGATTCTTATGGGACCATGTATCGTTTGTGTGGTGATACAATGACAAATCATGTAGTAGAAACAAAATTAGGGAATATTCTAGATGCAGTGATGTTGTGTCATCAACGACTTGGAAATATGAGTGAAAAATGTTTTGAAAATTCTACATGACCATGGTATGCTTTTTGTGATAAGTCTTGTAATTTAGATTTGTGTGAGCACTATATTTTTTATAAACAAAAGAGACATAAGCTTACTCTAATCTCTTGTAATTGTTCTAATATTTTACAACTTATTCATTCTGATATATTTGGACTAGTCCCCACTCTATCAATATATGGTGCTATATACTTGGGTGTATTTTCTAAAAAACAAGTTAGAATCCTATGATAAATTTGAGTTCAAGGAACAAATAGGGAAAAGTTGGGACAATACTATTTTATATTTCAGATTTTATAATGGAGGAGTGTATTGCTCCAAGCAATTTGATAAATTTTGTACGCAGGAAGGACTTAAGCACCAACCACAACAAAATTGTGTGGTTGAGCGGATGAATCAAACAATGATATAATATGCAAGAAGTAAGCTTAGCACATTTGAGTTGTATAATGGATTCTGGGAAGAGTCCGTTAATACAACTATTTTTATGATTAACATATCATGTACAAATGTGTTGGATGGAGATATTCTAGAGGAGGATTGGTGTCGTAAGCCAGTTGATTATCCTCATTTGGATATCTTTGGTTGTGATTCATTTTCCCATGTGTTTAAAGAAAAAAGGTACAAACCTAACCCAAAGTCAAGAAAATATATTTTTTCATGATTATGATAATACAACAAAGGGGTATAGACGTGGGATCCTATTGACCATAAGGTAATTACTAGTCGATATGTTGTTTTTATTGAAAAATCCATACAATGAAAGGATGCACAATATGCACCTGAGATTGTACCCATTGAAGTAGAAATGAGTGAAGATTAAAATGCATCTTCTAATAAAAATAATAATAGAAATATGTGCAACCATAACTCAGAAGATCTACATGTCCCAAGAGGCATCCAAAAATGTATTCTTCTTATTTTCAGTCTTCTTGTGTTTTGTTAACTAATGATGGTGAACATACTTTATTTTAGGAAGCTAGATAATATGAGAATCTAGATAAATTCAAGAAATCCATGGATGAATGAAAGAATTACACAAGAATGAAACATGGGATCTTGTGGATCTCACGCCGGGAAGAAAGGCTTTTGGAATCAGGTGCGTGTATAAAGTAAATAAGAACAATGATGGGTTTCTAGAATGTTATAAAGCCCCATTGGTGGAAAAAGTCTATGTACAAAATTAGGCAAAGATTTTAATGAAATACTCTCTCTAGTTGTGAAACTAACTATTATAAGAGTTTTACTTGCACTTTTAACAACACATGATTTAGAGTTGGACCATCTGGATGTGAAAAATATAGTCTTGCATGGTGATACCGAGGAAGAAATGTATATGGATCCGCTCGAAGGATATAAAGAAAGAGGAAAAGCGTGTTTGTTTGCAGACTCAAGAAATATCTATATGGATTGAAACAAGATCCAAGAATGTGGTACATAAAAAATTGACACCTTCATTGGAAGAGCCAAGTTTTTAGTGAAAGTGAAGTTGACTATTGTGCATATTATAAAAGGTTTGATGATGGAAATTTTATTATTTTATTGTTGTGTGTTGATAATATGCTGGTTGTAGGCTTCAACATGAAGAAAATAATAGGTATTAAGTCTCACTTGGCTAGGAAATTTGAAATGAATTATTTATGAGCAACAAATCAAATTCTAGGGATAGAGATACACAAGGACAAGAACATGTAAGAATATTTGGTTAATTCAAAAGTCATATATAAAAAATATTATGCATTGCTTCAATGTATAGAATACAAAACTAGATATTTCCCAAGCAGTGGAGGTTGCTAGTTGATTCATGGAAAATCCCGGTAAGGAGCATTGTAATGTTGTCAAGTGGATACTCAAATATTTAAGGGGCATTTCAAATGTTGCTATTAGGTAAAAATCAACATATTTACAAATTAAAGTTCTTGCATATTATGATTTTGGTGGGGACAAAGATGGATGAAAGTATACTACAATATATACTTTCACTCTAGTTGGTGGAGTTGCAAGCTAGACATCTAAGTTGTAGTTAGTGGTGGCCTTACCAACCACTGAAGAAAAATGTGTGGCAACAACTGAATCCAATAAAGAGGTAATATGGATAAAGCGATTGCTGGATGAAATTAAGATGATATAGGGGAATATTATCTTGCATTGCGGTAATGAAAGTGTCGTTCATTTAGTGACGAATCCATCATTTCATGATCAGACATAACATATTGATATTAAGCACCATTTACTTAGAAAATTGGTGGAAGAAGGTAGGATCCTATTAGAGAAAATTGATACTAAAGATAACACTGCAGATATGTTTACAAAGTTGGTGAAAACATATCATTTTGAATGGTGCAAAACTTCTTTAGGCTAGTTGAAAATTTGATGAATGCCACATCGGGAAATGACACGAGAGTGGAAAACATAGGCAATGAAATTCGTGAATATCGACTTCAAGTGGGAGAATGTTAAGAGGTGAAGTCAACATTCAAATATCTAACATTTTCTTGTATAGTGGTACACACCTATTTCCGCATGTGATTTGTGTGCATTAAGGGGGTCATGGGGGAGGGGATTGTTGTTAGATCCTCTCAGATAGGGAGTGTGGAGGTAGATCCCTTGATGCAAAAATTTATAGATCCCTTCTAGTATATTTCAATTTCTTATGGAACCTTCATATATATTATATAGAGGAGAATCGACTCCTAGAATTATATTAGAAGAGAAGAAAGAATTGTAATATTTTTACCAAATAATAATAAAAGATCAAAGTTACCATTGCCTTGTGGTTTTTCCTAGGCACAAAAAGGTTTCCATGTAAATCTTGTGTTATATTGTTATTGATATTTGCTTCATTTTTTATATTTTTATAACACAACACATTAAGTTTTTTGACATGGATTTACTTAGTCAAGGCATTTTTCATTTTCTTATGGGGAGCCCCCAAACCCTATCATTAAAGGACATGATAATCATATCTTAACTTTGCGGGGATTGACCTTGCTCTAAGGGCCTATGGATAGTTTTTTCTTATTAAGAATGATTAACATAGTCAAGGCATTATTCTTGTGGGGATCCCATAAAACCCAAAAAGTAAAGGACTGGATAATCATATGGTAGCTGACAGACTTTCGAAGGGAGCTGTATCACTTTCTGAAAGTACATTGATTGTGGAAGAATATTTGGAGGGGAAGAAAATCTCTGAAGGCTCCTTGGAGGCCTTCCCACTATAATTTGACGTGTCTTTGTGTCCAGAGTTTTTAGGTAGGTTTCAACATTATGTGGGACAACTATGTTGTTTTAGATTTCCTTTGTGCTTTTTAGCGTTGTAGTTGTAGTGTTTCGTAATTCAAAACTATAATAGTCTAATTGATAGTTTACTGAAAGAATGTAAATTCCATTAAAAATGGGCTTGATAGTCATATATTAACTTTGAATGGGATTGATTTTGCTCTAAGGTCTTATGGATAGTTTTTCTTACCTTTTAAAATTTATCTTTCTGCTTTTGGATTGGCTAGGGTTATTGATTACTTTCTCTCTCATTTGTCACGAGGTTAAAATACTAGCCACTATGAGATCTATATATCATGAACATCTGACTATGCATTATTTTTTCAATCATTATTGGCCTTGCTTTATATATGAGCATAAATCCATATTAAACCCTAATATATCAAGAACCGAAGAGGAATACAATTTCTTTGAGGTGTAATTTTTTATTATCTAACTTTATAACATTACATTATTTAACAATATCTCTTTCGATCTATCACAATATTTCTTTCAATATGGATTGGTTGTAAGAACCAAAAATATTCAAATCATTAAAAGACTTTGCTATGTCTATGCATTTGAAAACAAGATTATGTCTATCACAAAATAAAAACAATTCATTATTTCCTACCTACAACATTTATTAATAGCATTTGTCACCTGGCAGTGGCAATGTTGACAGTTAAACTCTAGTTTGATTTTGATATCATTCATAGACCAATGGAAACTCTTTATACTAAGGTTTTTATAGAAAATTTTCTGTTGACCGATGGAAACTCTATAGAAGAGTGTTATCATTTTCTATTAATTGACCCAGGAATGAATGCATTATCTTCCATAATTTATACTAAGTTTTGAATGCGTTATCTTCCATTTATACTAAGGTTTTTATAGAAAATTATATGTTTTGGTCAAAAGAAAAAGAATACAATGTACATTGTATTTCTATGTTTTGGTAAGTGAAAACAACAAAAACTTGAAATTTTATATTAACATTATTTATTTGGATGATTTCCATCTTTAACCTTAGTTATTTGGATGACTTCCATTCCTCCTGGAGAAGCACCCACCATCACCATGATCTGATCTCTCAATGTCATGATCTCTCACTGCATGCATTTAGTCATTGATAGGTGTGCACATGATCTCTCACTACATGATCACACAAATTATGTCAATTAGCATCATTGCGTACAAGAACGAGTTTGCAAATACCCATACCACATATTTGAAATGCTACTATCTACAATTTGGAGAATCTACTATAAGATTTCCACTGATATTCTACTGATATTGATTAGCTGAGGAGCATGGTTGTACTGTAAGAACCTGCAAAAATACTAATATTAATTAACTAAGGAGCATAGTTGTACTGTACAAACCTAAAAAAGTCTAAGTAAATTAGAAACATGAATTCTTAATATTTTCTAAAAAAGTCTAAGTAAATTAGAAACATGAAATCCTTATTATTTTCTAAATTTCTGAAGATTACTTTTGAAATAGCATGTAGATAAATATTGAACACAACTTCACGGAGTATTTTAGAAAGAATTATTAATTTATGGTTGCCATCTTTCATAAAATTG
Organism: Pseudotsuga menziesii; assembly: GCA_001517045.1. Classification (NCBI taxonomy): domain Eukaryota; kingdom Viridiplantae; phylum Streptophyta; class Pinopsida; order Pinales; family Pinaceae; genus Pseudotsuga; species Pseudotsuga menziesii. Next base: position 373,469 of record LPNX010435825.1, on the reverse strand, counting down.
TTAATTTCTCTTATACTAGTTGTTGACCAACTTCCAATTCATCGACTTTAGAATATCTCAGAACCCATTACTTTAGAACATGATCCTTTCCTATTCCTCTCTGAACTAGCTATTTTGTTTCCACATTCTCATGAATTTTTCAACATGCAAGTGGGAGTCAATATTGAATTTAATTTCTCTTCTACCTACAAAATAGTGTTAGAAAAAAAAAACACAAAATAAAACCTGAAAAATACCTCATGTCTTGATCTGTAACAATTTAACACTTCAACAAACAACCAAACACTTCATCCAAGGAAATAATCACCTTATAACTTCCTCTTACTAGCTAGATCCACAGCTGAAGCATAGCAAAGCAAAGGAGATTAAACAAAAACTAATGAAAGCCAAGTAGGAAGCACATTTTAATTGGTATCGTTAATTGGTATCGCCATGAACATTATCCTACTCACCCTACTTCTACAAATTAGGCCTTACTCCTCTTACTCACTTATTTATTGGTTAAATGTTGGAGTATCTGTACAACCGCATGGTGTAACCGCCGCACCTCTAGGAGTATCCTTGATGATAGGGACTCATGCTTGGTTTCAAATGTTCATCAACATCTGCAGGTTTTGGTGTAATGGAAAACCTTACATGATATCATAACTAACCCGCATTTCCTCTTCAACTTTCAACATTCAATGCTCAAGTCCCTCTCCACCCACCCTTAATTTGTGACTCAATTTTTTTGACCAACAAAAAACATAATCCACAAAAAATTTAATAAGGGATCCAGACTAGACTTTTTTAAACAATTGAAGTTACCATCAATCTTCAAATTAATATCCATGTCAATTAGTCATACCTATCAATCAATATTGGTTTCAAACGAACAAAGGTTGTTGTTTTCACCAACATAGGCAAGCCACTTGCATCAAAATTTGATATTGTCCTAGTTTGGCATGTGCACATCGTTACAAAAACTGTTTTGAATTATACACAACAAAATTGTGAAACGCTCCAAACAAAAATATCCTTCCATTTGGAATAGCTAGGCTTTAAAATCAAAAGGTTGTCAACTATATTTAGGATATTGAATGGCAATTTCATATATAAATGACATAAATTGCTTCGACTCATACACCTTGGACTGGCCCTTCGGTTCTATCTGTCCTTGCATCAACTGAATAAGATCGGAGCATTGTAGTAAGAAGCATTCCCCCACTTCTGAGTTTCCCAAAACACAGAGAGAATGCAAAAGAAAAAAAAACTTTAACCGCGGAGACTTTGTTCCTCTACCAATTGTCTCATATTGCAGGTCAACCTATGGGTACAAAGATGTAGAGAAAACAGAAGGTGTTCCCAACATGCTACATTCAAGCTGATGGCTCACCAAATTTAAGACATAAGGAATGTAGAATCGGTATCATTTGGAAGTCCATCCATGATAGTTGGTACGTGCATGAAACATGCAAATTCCATAGACAACAATTTGTTCAAAGTCCTTAAAGCCCTTGTACTTTTATACTTTCAATGTGGCTTTGATATTATGAAAATAAATAAAAACGATGTTACCTTTTAAGAGTGTTAATTTCAATTACTAACGATATTTTTATAATGTAGAGCATATGAGTGGGCCTACTAGTTAAGAACATGTGTTATCTCCTTGAAATTCAAGTGTTCAAAACCGACGGATAGGCTTCATGATCTTTTTATAATGTTAGCAAAAAATAATGTATACCTAATGAAGAAACCGATTGTTTCCAATAGTTAGTTTTGTATCAATTTTATTCACTCACTTTTCAATCCAGGATGACCAAGTTTCTTAGTTATAATCAAGTTGATATTGATCGAAGTATTGAAATGATTGTATAGTTTGAAATATTTCCTTCTATTGGATCAATTACTTTAACATGTTGAGTAATGAAGCCCATTAATAGTCTCTATTGTCACCAAAGCATAAATTTATACTACAGAGTGAATGCAAAAATATCAATATTCCTTGATTTCATATTCATGTCATTATCGTTGCTCTACAATGTGTTATCATTGACTAAAAATAGTGCTCTCCCTTCTCAAGATTTTATTGACATGATACTCTTCCAATTGTCTACATAAACTTATTTGTTTTCCATGTGTAGTTGTAAGCACCTATTTGGTCTCACTTTTCAAATTCCAAGATTATTGTATACTTTTCAAGAGTTGATACAACATTCTCACCATTATTTTCTTTCACACTATTTGATGGAAATTGCATCTTACCCATTCATTCATTTATAAGAAACTCACAAGTTGGTTTCAATGCCCTACTATTGCCATTGTCTTCTTTCACACTATTTGAAGGAAATTGCATCGACCCATTCATCATTCATTTCTAGGCAAAGGCAACTCCCTACACACTCGCTTTAATGCCCTAATATTAGAACTCATAAATGTTTCCTCCTCATTCCATTACCAATAAATATGAGAAAAATGGAGCCTTTTGATGTCATCCCACAAATCTCACGTATATGGTTACTTTTTCCTTTTACGAGGTATTCGTCTCCATCACATTCAACCTTGAAATGTTGTTTTGCATTATGGCTTACAATAAAAAGGTTCTTCAATCTTGGTACATGATGTTTATCATGCACTTCTTTGGAAGATGGAATCAACATAGAAACATTTGCACTTCTTTGACTCTTCCATTGGGCATTTACATAGAAACATTTTACTTCTCTGACTCTTCCATTGGGCATTTACATATAAACATTTTATTGACCTTCAAACATGTGCAAGACGAACCATTGGTAAACCACTTTTTTTTATTTTTTATGTAAGTGATACGTGCCCTAATATACCTAAGTCTATAAACCATTCATTTTTAGATCCATTTTTGGGCCTTAAACTCTTTGAATTCTTTGCATATATCTTCTTCTTCAACATAATTATTTGAATATTAACTTCTTTACAAATATCTTCTTAAACATAATTAATTATTTGAATGTTTTTCTATCCTTTGACAAATCAAACTTATTTTTCCTATAATATTCTTTATAATGACTAGTTTTGACACAATAAAAACATTGATCTTGTTATGTGAACTTGTTTTCCCTCTTTTGAATCCTCATGTTTGGTGTTGCCTTCCCTTTGAATTATGTTTGGGTTTCCTTGCTAAGCAATGCTTTGTTTTCGTTTCCCTTTTCGCTTTGTTCTAAAAGCATATTCAAAATTTCATTCTCCATCAAAGTTATACTTATTTAAAAGCAGTTGTAGAAGGGGTTTATATGGGATGTTTAGCAAGCTATTCTAACAAGTACTATTTTTAGGAATCTCTTCTAGTGAGACGATAAAGTAAGAGCAAGTTGTTTTGAATTAATCTATTTCCTCAACAAATTACTAAAAGTAATAGCAAGTTGTTAGAAACTATGAATTGATCAATGAATTATTTGACTAGACGAACAAGAGAATCGGAAGCAACATAATGATGCCTATAGCTACATGAACACAATTGCTAGGTAGCTTGATTAAACAATAACTCAAAGATGCTTAGAAACTCATCTATGTTGATAGTAAATTATGTCTCATTATAAGTTATGAATTTAATGAGATAAGTTAGATT
>LPNX010435825.1:268403-369020 GCA_001517045.1 Pseudotsuga menziesii | reverse complement strand
TATATATATATATATATATATATATTTAATATTGGATTAAGAAACACTTCTGTTTTCTTTAATTAAATATTTATGAACTTTTGAAATCAAAGTAAGAGAGACATATAAACTTCTCTATGAATCCTTCTTTCACTTTACATTGGTTTTGTTGGCTTTCAAAACGAGTTACAAATATAGACATTTTTTGAAAACTAGGAAGCCTGCATTTTTGGTGTTGTCATTTTTGACGCACGTTTCTATTGAAGATGGACTCAGCTAAAGAGTCTGAAATGTGCGTCTAGAATGACAACACCAAAAACGCAGGCTTCCTAGTTTTCAAAATAGATTCTTCCTGCGAAAGTCAAAATGAAAAAATATAGACATGTTATAACTCATTTGATTAATTTGTTTTTTAATTGTTCGAATCTCCCTAAGAGGGACACCAGGAACATCTAAACTCTTAACATCACCTAAGGATTGCACTCGGCTTAGACCGCATTAACCTCAACTTGGATGGATTTTGGGTGTCACCTCCTAAGTAAATCACCCCTACGGGGAATTGAACTCGGGTTGCCTTGCAAACGAGACCTAAAACTTAATTGAGTGAGCTAATGAGAATTGACATTTCATTAATTTAGTTTGGTATGATGTCTCTCAATAAATTAAGAAATGTTTTGATTCATTTCATTAATATAGTTTTCTTAGGTGTTCCTTTAGAATGAAAAAATGTTCTAATACATTTCATGAATTTAGGTATGTGCAATTGCTATTTTAACTGTGTTTGTAATTGCACATGTTGGTGATTTTTTTGCCAAGAAAAAAATATCACAATTCATTAATTTTATTAAGATACAATTTTTAACCATATTGTTCATAGGCCACAAAAACGTCGTAGATAAACCAACAACATTTTTAGTGAGATTGTTGTACATAATTCCTTCGTGGTGACTTGCCAAGATAAATTATTAGTACCATATAATTTCATCATAACATCACTGTAAAAACTTCTGCATAACCAAAATAACAAGAAAAACAATCCCTACACTACCCTATAGGCATATATTTTCCTTAAGGTCATGCATCCACCTCCTCAATTGTATTTTTGTCAACATGTTAAAGTAAATATTTGTCTTCTTCCAGCAACAAACCCTTCTTTGATAAGAAATCCCCCTGAGAATTTTTCTCCCGAAAAATGTGGAGAATAGAGATATAATAAAAATGAATCATTAATCTTCTGATATCATCTATGATATGCCTTATGAAAAATGGTTTTGGAATGGATCTTGTTATTTAACCATTAAAAAATAAGTAGAGATTCCCTGTAAACCTGTAAGTGCTTAATCTTAAGGTGGATAGCATGCTTCATAGTCATATGGATGGCAGAAAGTTCCTCCATTTTGTTTGACACAGGGGCAACAACGGCAACAAGTTTGAACCAATGGAAGTTAGAAAAGCAAATCAAATCTCTAGCCCCACCCATACTTGATAGTCTGGATGCAACACCATCAAAATAATACCATGCCATGTTCTTGTCAATCTTCTCTTGTACATTAGTCCTCTTAGATATCAACTTATGAGTCTGTGGAAAGTGATTCATAATAACAAAACTCTTGGCAATGTATACATGAGGATGAACGAAAATGTCTTAAAAATAGGCTTATTGCATGCAATCCAAGCACCCCATATTAGTAAAACATGTAATGCTTTATACTTCTAAAAATTTGGAATCTCAACCCAATTCTACAAGGTGTCATTAAACTCATTCCCATTCCCTACAAACTGTGTATGTTGGAATCATATACATATCACCACATTTCTGTAATATAAGGGAATCTAATGAATAAGTGAGTGGTGTTTCTTCCATCCAAGAAACATACAGAGCATCTACCTGGATAGACAGGTAAAGTTTCATAAGGTGATCTCAAACCGATACCTTTCCAGCAAGTGAAAGCCACGTTAACATATTTGTCTTAAGTGGACATTTTATAACCTAGATATATATCTTCCACCAATCCGGAGGGGGTGTCCTTCATCTTCCCTCAGCATAAGATATCCATATTTAGGCCTATAAGATCCTCCACTTGGACTCTTAGACCAAAGAATGGCATATTCCTCGTCAACCAAGTGAATGTGGAGATCAACAAGTGATTTGATGTATCTATCCCAAATATACTTATCCTCATTTAGAAATCCCAAGTATTCAAAAGATAACCAGACTCGACGATTTGCACTGGAAGCTTGCTGGTCAGAGATATAATGTAAGAAGATAATGCCCAAGTTTGTAAGATGATTTACCATGTGTCCCGGTATCTTGTAGTTAGTATTTTCCAATCCAAGTGTTGTATCCCACTCTAAAAAGCTTACCATTACAAATTTTCCAAGAGATCCAATCCCCAATAATGTTGAAAGCTACAAGAGTATCTTTGCCAAAAATGGAAACCTGTCTACAATGATTTATCAATTATCTAAGCCCATCCATAACAATATTTGGGTGTAAATAATTATGGTGTGTCACCTTAACCCATAAACCATTGTTTGTAAGTTATCTCCATATTCCCTTGGATGCTAAAGCTTTAGAAAAAATATGATGATCTTTAAGGCCCCATCCCCTAAGATGTTTGGGTAGAAATAATGTTTGCCAAGATATCCAATGAAAGGGTCTACTATCAAGATTTTTCTACCATAAGAAATTAAAACCAAGATTTTTTTATCTGAGTGAGAATTCTAGATGGGACATATGCAATCATGGTCCAATAGATAGATAATCCTTCTAGAATGGATTTCAAAAGGATGAAACGACCTTCCTTTGACAATGATAAGTTACACCACTAATTGACTTTACCTTCGATCCTTATCACAAGCCAAGCCCAGTCCGATTTTGTATAAACATTGAGTTTTAGGACAAAACCTAGATAGTTAATACCCATGGAGATATCACAATACTCAAAATGAAACAGATCAGTCATCTAACTAACTTTAGTCTGATTAATATATAATATAGATATGAAGGATTTATAGGGATTGCAAGACATACCTATTGCAACTGAAAAAAATAAATATGATCTCATAGATTTTATGTAGTTCCCTTATAGATCCATTAGAAAACACGCAAATGCCATCAATAAACAACATATGTGTAATATAAACAACACCCCCAAAATGGTAACCTCAAGACACCTGAAATATCTGGTTGTAGTAATGATACAACTAAGTCCTTACATAATAAGGAGAAATAAAAGCGATGCAAGTGGGAAACCCTATTTAATCCCACAACTAGGTCTAAAGAACGAAGAAGCATATCCATTAATTAAAGCAACATAACTTACCAATTGGTCACATGATAAGATCCAATTAACAATAGATAGATAAAATCTAATATTCAAGAGGACCAACTTGAGGAACGTCCAATTGACCCTATGAAGCTTTTTTGAGGCATGCTTTGATAATAACCATTGGTGATTTCCTAGTTTTTGCTGAATGTAGGACTCCTTGTGAAATACCAATTGCATCATTAATTTGACGACTGTTAGAATAATCAACCCATATTATTTACCCACTTAGACATTATTTCATTTATTTTGTCTTATTTTCCTAGTCCATGAGTCCCACCATGTGCAAGTTGTCAATTGCCTATCCATAGAGGTCAAACTTGCCATTATTGACTCATGGAGTGCTTGGGAAAGTCCTGGGAATCAAATCTGCTTTATTCCTGGCCTCCTAGGCGCCCTTTTGCTTTTTCTGCTTTGTTGACTGCTTTTCCAGTTTTTAAAGCACATAAGGAAAGCTAGACTAGGTGAGGTGAACCTGTTTTATTCCCCTTTCATCCTCCACTCTTTCCTCCATGCAAAAGCATGTATGAGCTGCCATTTGACCACTCTTTAGCTTTCCCATGCGCCCTTGCTAATTCGTGGGGTCCTTGATAGATTTGGGATCAGCTTTTTACACCTATGGGGGATTTGCCTATTTTGGGTAAGCCTGCTTTATGCTAGATTTGGATGCTTCCTTATGCATTATATTTGCTCATGTATTCTATATATTCAGCAGCCTATGTTATTACAGGGTTGGCTATTGTACACTCAGTTAATATAATTTTGTGTTACAGCTCCATATTCAGTCTCCATTGTTGATAATTTGCATGATCAATTGTTAATTGCTGTGAGTGAAATTAATCTACTGCAGGCCTGAATTTCTTCAACGAACCTATAAGAAAGCAAACTACTTAGAAGTGATAACATTTGATAGGAAAATATTTAACCTTTCAACCAGAAATTTTGCAGTGATCTTGTACACAACGTTACATCGGAAATATGTTTGAGATCATCCATTCTGTTTACCTTATCAATATTTGGAATCAGAGTTAGAAATGTATAGTTGAAAGAAACAAGTATTCTACCCTTAGTCCGAGACTCCTCAATTACATGAAGTAAGTTAGCTCTGATGATGTCATACATACCTGAATAAAACTCAATTTTCCAACCATCAAGACTAGGACTCTTGTTTGGGTGCATAGATTTGATAACATGCATCAATTCCTCTTTCATGATTGGAGAGATAAGGGTATTATTCTGATCATCTACAATAAGTCTTGGAAAGTGGGCCAAAACCTCCATCTTAGGCATAATAGAGGCATCCTTATCCTCCTTATAAATATCAACAAAAATTTTAACACCAACATTTTCAATATGAGAGAATCCAAATACCGTAATTTTGTTCTCATCCTCTATTTCCCAAATAGAGTTTGTTTGAATCCCGTGTTTTATGAAATTATGAAAATATTTAGTGTTGATGTAACCTTATTGGAGCCACAAGGCTCGAATCTTCAATCACATCGATTTTTCGTCTTGTAATAATATCAATCTCTTTATGGATTCCAATATGAAAATTTGTAATCCTTGCTTAGAGGTTTTGAATCCTTCTAGATTGGTTTGATAGGAACCAACTATTTTTCCTTCAATATTTATAAGCTCCTATTCTTTACGGGCCATGTTTTCTTTTATCCATGAGATGGTTAAGGCTTTCATATTTTTAATATTATTTAGGAAATGGATATCCGTTGAAACTTGTGTATCTTCACCACCGTTAACCCAACTACTATTGACCATATTTTGGAAACCTTCATCTTTGAGCCATCTATCATTAAATTTGAAGGGGGATGGGGATTTGCTTATATCCCCTTTGATTCCCAAGAATATAGTAAAATGGTCAGATACACAGTCTTCACCTACCCACTGTTTGATCAGAGGGGTTGTCATCATCATCTCTTCATTAATAAGAAAACTGTATAACCTCTTAGCAATAGCCTAAACTACAATTCGTTTAATCCTCTAAGTGGGATTGAGGATAGTGGGAGCAATATCTAGAAGAGTCATATCTTCAAATTTCTAAGAAAAAAATTAGATAGGGGGTCTTTTTGACTAGAAGATCCCAATCTCTCTTATTCACCAACAGAGAATTTGAGTTCCCCAACAAGTATAAAATTACTAGCAGAATGGAAACTTGCGCAACTTAGATTGTCCTAAAAATTAACTCTCTAAGAGTGGGGGGAAATAAGTTAAGTATGGTAAAACTGATGCTAAGATCCCTGCAGGTAAATTAAGATCCCAACCCATATGAAATATCCCAACAAGAGTTACACAACATCGATCTAGAATTCCATCCATTGATCACACCACCCGATCGACTTGAAGCATCCAGATAATGGAAATACCACCCAAGGCGAAGCAGTTTCAACAAAGAAATAATAGAGTCCCCAGTAGTCAAAGTATTCTATAATAATAGAAAATCTAGTTTGTTTTGTTCCATAAGTCTCCTTAGGGACAATATTTTAGAGGGTTTCCCTATCCCTCTTATGTTATCAGATATGCACAACATTAGTCAACCCTCGCACTGGGGGTGCATGTTATTAAGGCCATCTTTATAGTTTTCTGTATTCCACCTATAACTTCAATTGCAGGTATAATCCTAGATCTAGCCATGACATATCACATGCCACTTAATCTCCCGGATATACAAACATTGTCTATAATAGAGTTAGACCCGCTACCCATGCTAGGTCCATATTTTATAGTCGAACGTGGTATAAAGTGATATTTGGGTGAGCTCCTATTCTTATTCATAATGGTATGGATAATCACAGATTGAGAGACATGAGGAAGTGGGATAAGAGGAGGTTCAGTAGGCTGACTGTTATCAGATGATCCAGTTGACTGTTGGCGACTTAATGTCTTTGGAATTATTTTAACTTTGGTATTTATGGATCTTCTTATTTTAATTAAGAACATTAAGATCTTTAATTTATCTTTTCATGAAAAATTTTTGTTGCTGTGTGACAATTGGTTTTCTTGTTGTTTAAAAACATAGAACAAAAGGCATGGTTAAATATCAAGGAAACATTGCATCACATGTGTTTCAAAGTGCTCTTGTAGTCTTACTGATTCAATTTGGAAAAAATAAAAAATATTTGTGATTGGGAAAACTTAAGTATAATATTCCCCATAGTGATGTACTAGATTCTATAATTATTACTATATGTCTTAGCACCATGCATTTAAACACCTCCCTGCATTTAAACACCTTGAGAGGATGTATAGCGATTCTTCTTTGTAAATGGTTCAAGTTCCAAACCTAAGAGAATGAATATTCCATGCTTAATGTGGATTGGTTCTTCTAAGCATTGATAAAGGTTGGAGCTAATAAATTACTACCTCAAATGACAACCAATACAAAGCAAGTGTTGAATTCCCTCTCATCCATTTATCCAATTGGTTCTCTTTAATATGTTTGGACTTTATGAAATTGTTAATCCTTGAAACATATGATGGATATTAGTGAGAAAAATTATAGTAAATAAAGTTGACATAATTATACGAGTTTGGTATAGGGAATTACAAGACAGAGTAATGAGATAATGGGCTACAATAGATGCAATTATTAATATCTTGATAAACATGGAAATTAAATTATTCATAGTTTACATAGAAGTAGAATAAAAAAACTAAGGTTGTGTGGGGAATGTTTAACCCTGATCAGTTGTGATCCCTAGGCCGAGATCATCTTCAAGAGGAATAAATCTTGAATTAAAAATGAATCTCTCGATTACATAAATATTCAAAATGATCCAAACATAAATGATGATCCAAAAAAATCAAAGGGAGCATTATTTAAATTGTTGGATGATAGGTTTCTAAGCATCTTTAATTTTGAGCACATCATCTTTATTAATGTTGTGATGAAATTGCTCAATTTCGAGGGCTTCACAAAATTTCCTTTTATTGTAGTGATCAATATTAGCAATGATTTTTCATTTGTCAAAGCAAATGAGATGGATAGAGTCTTGTGAGTGTTTAGTTAGAGCTGATCTTTTAACCTGACCATTCTTACTATTCGTGCAATGTTCTTTGACTCTAGATTGTACATTTCTGCTGATCTCTCCAATATAGTACTTCCCACATGAACTGGGTATGGTGTAAACACCTTTTCACATATTTAGATCAATAGGATATTTTTCATAGTCTATCAATCTCTCAAGTGTCTTTTGAGGAGGATATACAAGCGAAATATTACCTTTTTAAAGGATTTTTTTCATTTTGTATGTGGTTCCTTTAATATAAGGAAGAGTAACGATCCCGATGTTTGATTGATCTTGAGAGCTTGCATGACCATGAATGTTACTGTGTCTCATTTATTTAAGTAATCTAATTTTAATTTTAATGATTTAAGTCATACTATTAATGTGGTGAATACATGATTATGGTTAATACTTTTTGGCCAAAAGTGATGGTGAAAATTCAAATTTTTACTCATTCATTAAATCAAAGCCCTCAAAACTCATATATGCCTTGTCGTGAATTCCGACACACAACAAAAAACAAATTGTAGGGAATTATGTCATCTTCCCACCTATATTTTAGAAAACCAAATTATTTAATATGCCAAAATTTCATTTAATGATAGGTTTGTTCTTATAAATTTCAACAAAATTTACAAGTGGCTTGTATGCACATAAAATAATTTAGTGATAAATGCATAATTTTTAATAAAATTATATATTACTATATTCAACACAAAATACACTTGGGCACACATTTTTTTTTAAGATTTACGATCGAATATATATATATATATATATATATATATATATATATATATATATATATATAGTTAAAAAAATTAATTGCATTTCATACACGTGTGTGCATGCAATTTTTTTTATAGGTTACAAAATTCGAAAAATTAAAAAATACCCTTCTAAAAAGAACACAATGGTATGGAGCATATATATTTTTCGAAATTTTTTCTTATGTAATTTTTATGTTATTGATTTATCTTTCCGCTAATTCGAAGTTGTGGAGATGGTTTTGTGTGTATTTTTTTTAAGTTAGGAACCATATTAAAATAAAAAAAAATAGTGGACAAAAATATTGTGCCAGAGAGCCTCCCATATCAAGAAAACAACTCCCTGCAGAGTTAGTTGGGCCTCTGCAGAGGACAAAACAACCCTTCATCATATTGGCATTATCAAAGGCATAGTATTGTTTGTGAAAAACAAAACCATAATATCAGAGGGTATCACAAGTTCATCATCTACATAACAGAAAATGTTTTGCATCCCTAAAACAAAACAAAAAAAAATAATAGAAATAAGCTACTTGGTAGTTGGCGCTGGTACCTAGTCACAGAGTGGTAACCCTGGGTTCCTCTTTGAATTTGTCCTTGTCTTCGTGGCTTAGTGTAGGTTGATAGGTTCTAGGTTCCTTTCCATCCTCTACCTTAGCCTCATATCTGGTACCGACAACATTCTGCATACTGCATTTTCTTTCATGCTCGGGTTCTTCTTCTTTTATCCTGGTAGTCTCCTTAGTAACAATTGCTTCATCGCTTTTCTCATTGTTCATACTCAAAAATTCCCATGACAGTCCCATCCTTTGCAACAGTCATGAGAAGGGGTAAAGGAAGGAAAAAGGTGAGAGCCACCTCTGCACACCAATCCAAGATTTTTTGGATGTTTTCCTGAATCTTTAACAGCCGCACCTGGTGTTCTTCCCTCGCCTCAATTAGATCATTCTTCAGAAGGAGGAGAGAATTAGTTATTCTAGCAAGCTTCCTTGGGAATCCCGTCTCTGCTTCCCCTTGATCGAGTTCTGTAGCTTTGCCACCTCACCTTCCTCTCCTTCTTGAGCGCACTATATTTTTCTCAGAGAATACCACAAGATTTTCAAGGTTGATAATTGTCCACTGTAAACGGAACATGATATGTCCTCCACCCCCAAGAAGGCCGCACATGAAAAATGCAGGAGGGATGTTGCTCCGAGAAAGCGTTGTAGCTAATAAGCAGAGATCACAATTGATGGGGAGTAAATGACACTCATGTGACCCTGGGCGTCTTATCTCGACCTCATAACCATGTTCAATACAAGGGATGGGTGGTAGTTACATGACCGTCATCTCTCTTGTGTCTACTTGACACCTATTCCCACCCATCCCATCATGCATTAAATGATCCAAACTGTCGATTAACACCCCATCCGAGGATTCTATAATTTGAACTTTCAAAAGAAAATAACAAAAAATTATCATATGAACTTATAAGCTTGCAAATTTTATGCCAATTAATAAGCGATTCATTGACAAATCCATTGGTATGAAGTTCACCATCTAAGGTGTATCTTAGGATAAGTTTTAGGTCAGGTAAAAAGAGCAAAAGAAAAATTTAAAAAGGGGAATAAAAGTATGTTTTAAGGTCCTCGATTGAGCTAATAGCTTATTGAATTTTATAAAAATATTGATTGAGTGTTTGTGCGTAATTTTGAAACATATTGATCGAGGGTTAAAGTGTGGTCAACCGAAAGCTTGACCGAGTTAATTTCTTGATCGAGATATTGTCTCAACCGAGATTTTAAAAGCTCGACCAAGAATACTAAAAATAGATCGATCAAGCTACTTTCCACCAAGTTTTCCATTCATTTCACTTTGCTTCCTTTGCTTTAACCCGAACCCACAAAATACCTACCCAAATTTCACATTTAATAAAGTATACTGTATAAACAAATTTATTAAACACATACAAACTTAAATTTATGAATTGTAACTTGATTTTTAGTTTCTAGAGTCTCTCAAGGTGTATCGTTTTCTAGGATTTCAAAGGAATTTGGACATTTTCATTTCTTATTCACCATTCCAAATGGGAAACAAGAAACGTCGAAGTGCAAAACATGATATTGACCAAATTAATGAAGAAGAAATATGAGAAAAGACCAAAGAAAGGATGAGGTGGCGACGAGCAACATTGAGACAACAACAAGATGATGATGAAGATCAACCTTAGGTGGACCCAACTCCAACTAAGGACAATATCTGTATTTTTCTTATTTCATTCTTCAAATGATAATGATTTCAAACAAGTTTCTTAATTCTTACTGCTTACCTCATTCTTTCAATTATCATGTTTTAAAATTAATTATGTAATTATCATGTTGAAATTAATTGCAAAATTATCATGTTGATTGATTTGTAGTCATTGTATTTTCAAGATATTATATGATTTTTATTGGTCACGCTTATTTTTTATATACTAAATAATGTAGTGAAATGTTCATGTGCATGCATTGAGATTTAATAAATAATATTATTGCATGCTAGTGTAAAACCAACTTATCAATCTAGATGTAACAAAAAGTCTCTTTAAATGTCATCTCACAATCTTAAATTGAAAGTGTGCATGTATTAAATAAATATGTTTACTCACTCTTTTGAAACTTGTTTTAAAAGCAATTGTATCATATTTAGTTATTATTTAACATGTACATGTACATAATAGATAAAATTTAAATTGGATGACTTGTTTTTTTAGTAATGATCAAGTTCATTCTCACTCCACTAAGCAAAGAAATACATTAAAATGTCAACCACAACAACTTAATGCAGCCAACATAATTTCTCCACGGGAGGGCACAAAATAATTTATTAGTATAAGGTAGGATTGTTGGGTTAGGCATACAAATAATGGCCATCAATAATTTCTCACATGAAACATAGTTTTTGTCTATAAGGAATCTTAAAAAACCCTTCATCATCAAGTGGAAAATAATTCCCGAGGAAAGAGGTGTTGCGCTAGAGGAGGTAAGAACCGAGGTAACATGCTTATGTTTTGTCAGGGGGGATACCCACTGCCTCTTTAAAATAGGAAACAAATTACTGTTTGAGGGATAACTTATTTCCTGCCACTTGACGAAGGTTCTTAGTGGTCAAATCATAGGATATCTACCCTATAGGTTATTGTCATGGGATGCTGATAGTACCTGGATTGGAGTTTGTTGGTCGCTGGTACTGCTCCCAGTTCCCATCATTATAACTGATCATTTGTTACCTTTGCAGGCCAACGTCTCTGACAAGTTCACATCCGTCAGCATGAGAGCCTTTGGAAGGCCCAATTACAATTTGAGTGGAAGGATGCTAGGTCATAAGGACCTATTTACATTGACATTTTGGTCAGAGTTGAACTTTTAAAAATTTAATTTGCTTGTGATGTTTGAATGCATTTGAAATTTAGTCATGGGTGACACCATAGTCATTGAATGCTTCTTACTTTGATTCTATTTTTTTTCTTAATTCAAATAAAATTCCCTTATTTTGTCAGAGTTGAACTTTCAAAAATTTAATTTGCTTGTGATGTTTGAATGCATTTGAAATTTATCCATCGGTTAGTCCATAGTATTTGAATGCTTCTTACTTTGATTCTATTTTTTTTCTTAATTCAAACAAAAGTCCCTTATTTGGTCAAAGTTAAACTTTACAAATTTTATTTTGCTTGTGATGTTTGTATGCATTTGAAATATAGTCATGGGAGATATCATAGTCTTTGAATGCTTCTTACTTCGATCCTATTTTTTTCTTAATTCAAACAAAAGCCCCTTATTTTGTCAAAGTTGAACTTTCAAAAATTTATTTTTCTTGTGATTTTTTTCTTGCGTGGTTCACAACCTCAAGAGTCGGTGGTCGAGGCTCACTACATTTATAGTAATAATTCTAGGGAGGCCACCCAAAGGATAATTTCTCCGTCGACTCCATTTTTGGGAGCCTAACCCCGAAGGACCCAAAGAACTGGATTTGAGAGAATTGAACCTCCAACCTTGAAAACTGTGGTCTTGGACTTAGAAAATCCAACCAATTGAGATACCGCTTAGGGATGAAAATTTAATTTAATTTAATTTTCTTGTGATGTTTGAATGCATTTGAAATTTAGCCATGGGTGAGACCATATTCTTTGAATGCTTATTACTTCGATTGCATTTTTTTTAATCGAACAAAAGTCCCTTATTTGGTTAGAGTTTAACTTTCAAAAAATTAAATGGACTATACACAGGAATAGATCCCAATCTACCATCATAGGACCCTATTCCCTCTCACATAGCTTCAAGAGTAATTGGGATTTGTAATGGGTTTGTAAAAGGTGGAGATTGTTTAGAATACCTTATGGATGTTGCCACAAGAGAAGAGTTCAAGAACCTGAGTCATGTTCACACAGTTAGATGGTATGTTAGCAACATTATCAATTTTCATTTTTAACAACAGTCAGTTATCACAGAATATCAAATCCTACATGTATCGCTAAAACATAAAAGACTGAAAGATGCCACAAACCTATTGGGTTTTAAAGATGCTAAAGGTAAAATGCCACATGAAACACTAGAAGAAAACATCTCAAAGGTGTTATCTTTGATCGAAAAATCAAGAAAAATTGATATTTGAGATCCTTGCAAGGAAGTTACAACTATTGTTGTACGACACCAACAAAATCAGGAAATTGAATGGTGTCAACAATTTCAAAATTGCTCCATGTTTTAAGAAAAAAATAACACAACTATATTAAATTCAAGGTTCAGAAAGATGAAAACAATGAAGTTGCTTGTTGGGATGTTATTTGTAGTAAACTCTATCTTGATAGTATCTTTGAAGGCAACAGATAGAAGGTGGTAGAGTTTTGGGACAACCATTCACGTGATATACTAAATTGAAAGCATGTTCCATGTAAATATTTATCCATAGGGATTTACATTGAGAATTGTAAGAATGTTATGGAGATGATGACAAAAGTTTAATTGTTGGAGGAATTTTAAGAGGAAAATCCTAGTGTCGAGATCAATGAACATGTTTGAAAATATAAAACCATTGTATACTAGGACGAACACAATTCATGGCACCTGTTGTTTTTTATAACATGTTGAATTTTAACTCTATTATGACACATTTATAGAATTTGCAAAAGGAACTGGCATGGTGAACTAGATCCTCCCATGGTGCAAGATTTTGTTTCTAATATACTATGCAAAAGGAATCCCGAGGATGCATTTTTCAAAAAAAGATGTGTAGGTGGAAGAAGATGCCCCGAATGTGGTGATTTGGCATTGTTCCATGGACAATTCACATTTGATCAGACACACTCTAATTTTTTAGATATCACAGTTACATGGAAGAGATATGAGAATGTTACCATGGGTGCATCCTCTGCTTTAACTGCACAATCTAAAAGGATCAACTTGCTTAAGGACAAAATTCCTATTCCAGATTTCATGGATAAATTCCAAAATCAGATTTATAAATGTATCAAACACTCACAGGTTTAGGTGGAAAGCTGCTAAATCCAAGCATTCTTATGAGGTGTTTGATCCAAGCACAATATTATAAATGGTAGAATTCACCGAGAACTACACATTTTCTTCCCAAACTGAGATACAAAGTGAGTACTATCGCTTTGACCAAGTGTCAATATTCAGACATGTTTGTACATACATGCTTAGGTGAGCATTGATGGCAGGGATAACACTCCATATTCATGCAATACGATTAAAGAGTACCATTTTTATGTGAGTGATGATCATGAACATGGCACATTGTTTGCTCAAAATTGTTTTGGGATGATTTACAACCCATTCAGAAAGAATTAGGTATCATTTACAAAAAAATGGATTTGGTCATATGGATGTGCACAAATGTTTAAATCATCACATTATTTTTATTGCTTGAGTCACCTTCATAAAGAGACAAGAGTTCGAGATACTCGGATTTTTTTTGAAATAGGGCACATAAAGGGCGAGCATGATGGTTCAAGTGCTTTTGTGAAACAAACACTTAGAAGGTACTAGATGAGCCATGGTGTGTAATGTCCCCATTTTGGATAATAACACTGTAGAAGAAAACCCCTAGCCTTTGAGAACCCCATAGTTCCTAGTGGAGAAATAAATAAATTAATAAGTGTCATGTTGGTATATTAATTTCCATAGTATTTTAATTTATTAAACCATCTAGTAAAATTATATGTTGAAATTATAATATTTGCAATAACATTAATTTTTGTATCAAGTGGATGTGATAGGAGGATGAGGTGGTGCATAAAGCCTTGTGGACCCAATGAGTATTCATTCTAAAAATATTCCATGAGAAAATTAGACAGATCCACAAAGGCAAAAAGATAAAAGAAACACAAAAGAAACTAACCAGAAAAACGTGCACAAAGCAGGAAAAAGCAGGAAAAGCATGTCAGGGAGAAAAGAAGGAAAGTCTAGGAAATCAAAGAGGGAACAGTTTCTAAAATGAATAAAGGCATGTCGATGTGAAAAGAAATAAAAAAGGAGGGCTCAATTTCCAAAGGAAGAAAATCATGTTAGTTGGAAAGGCGGGAAAGAAAGGAAGACAAAGCAGGAAAGTTCCTATTCAACTCATGAGGGTGCATTGGTTGAGGAAAGTGGGACAAATGAAGAGTAAATTCGACCATGAAGCCAAATTTTTCTATAAAATAATTATAGCACACACCTCTCACATATTTTGGCATTTTGAATTTGTGTGTGGGTGATCTTTGATCCTCTCTACTGCTTGGAGATGTGCCCAAGCCAACTGTGGGAGATGTGCCCCATAGTATTGTCCTAGTTTTTCCTTAGTAATTAGAATATTATCATATTCATCCAATTATGGATGATTAGTTTCAGTTCTGTAGATCTGTTTCAACCATGTTTGAGATCTCTTCTCAGTGATTAAAGGCTTCCTATTTGAATTCTTCTCCTCCTTCTCTTCTTTCTCTCTAGTTCTTTAGTTCTTTGAAGAAGAAAATATATGATGATGGATTGATGGATTTCATCCATTAATGGTTTATATTTTCAGGTTTCATTATCATATCCATAGGTGTATGAGTTTCATTGAAAAGTTTTGAAGCTATCCCTTTCAATCCATATGAATTATGGTCTCCAATCTCCCTAGTAATGACGTTCTTGCTAAAGGAGGATACCATTGATTGTCAAGTGAGTTTTATTTCAGCATATATCAGTTATAATTTATTTAATATTTATTCTCTTAAAATTATATGATATTTCAAATTAATCTCACGGAGTTTCATATGAAAGTTTTCTTACCTTCCCTAGATTTTCATGAAACTTTGACTAGTTTTAGTATATATGTCACCAAAAGTTATTAGTAGATACGATTTTTATTTTGTTCAATGTTTAATTTCATTAATACCTCCCTTAATCCCATCCAAGAATAAAAATCATAAGTTGAAACACTCTTCCATCGTTTGGAAAGCTCTGTTTCTAGACTAGTTGAGTTGTCTCGGTAACTAGTTTTGCTAATTTGACACTCAAATAAATTATAGTATTTCCTAAACATTTGGTTTTTAAACTTGCTGGATCATGGATATGGTTTTCATATTTTGTGGTTCCCAATATCCTGGTAGTAGAATTCATCCTGGATGATGCTTGAAATCTAAATGGTCCCAACACAGTGTGCATAGGATTATTGAGATCAAGCATTTCCCTGATTATCTAATTTGAAATTTTGTATTTGTGCACGTTTTATATATACCTGCATATATTATTTTTACCTTATAGAAACAACCATTTTTCCTATGTGAATCTAGATAAACTATTTTTTGTATTAATGTTGTTGAAGGCAATTTTAGTCTCATTCCTAGTACCTAGTTTTGCTTGTTTTATGGATTGTGTATTAAGTTAAGCTAATGATTGAGATAGTGTTACAAAAAAATAAGAAGGGTACATTACAGTGGTATCAAAGCCACTTTCCTCTACTCCCATGGAAAGTAAGCTCTCAATTTCAGAATTGCAGCGATCGGGCTTGTACTAGTAGTTGAAGATGATGACTTTGATCAGTTTATTGAAGATGGAGATGATATATGTTAATGGTGGCTTGAAAATGTAAAGAAACAAGGATGGTTACTTTTGTCACCATATGGAATATCAATATAGTATGGATGAACAACCAATGGATAATCCTAAGAAGAATTTAGCAAATATGATAGATGCAATTGAAAGCATGCCCCACCACTACGAATAGTATCTTTCCTTGGGGAAAGATATTTATAAATCCATTGCTTTCAAAGATTAATTTTATTGCATATTTGGATTTGAGTCCAAGGATGTAGTATATGATTATTCTTTCAAGAGCAACAAACCATCCCTAGAGGAACCAAGTTGTTCCACCTCTCTAAGCAAAGAGGAAGAAGAAGGAACCAAAAGTGAAGATTCATCGAATACATCGACATGTTCAAGAATTATGAGATTCTTTGGTTTTTCTTCAAGAAGAGTCTCCACAAGTGATGATCAAAGTACCATTAAATATGGAGAAACCTTAATTTTCTTTAAATAACATGCTTCGAAAGATATTTCTTGTTCCCCATTACTCCAGGAAGAATATTAAGAGGATCCATGCGCAATTGAAGACCCAACTATTCAACATCTGATTGTTGGCAGTGTCAAAGGTGAAATCACTTCCAGTTTATTTCTTGGTGATATCAAAATAATTCCAAATGATGATTATGTGGTCAATGGTGGTAATACATATTTTGGATCAGATTTAGAAGAAGAACATAGATCAGATCTGAAATCACCATTAGAACTTGATAATGAAGTGGAAGACAAGCATACACTAGTTGGGTGTGAACTAGAGAATTTGGAGGAAGAAATCATGCAAAGGGATGAAAATATCTCAGATCTCTGTGTTCCCTTGGGTGACAATGAAGGGAGGTTTCACATGAGTGAGAAACTAAATCCCACTATCATCATTGAGGAGAACCATGAATTTCCTAGTCTTACAGGTGGGAAAGAAGAACCAAATATTCATGAAGAGGAGTGCAAGTCACTACAAAGTGACTACGGGAGAGACTAAAGTTGTGTAGAATAATATGAAGAGGCACCATGGATAGTTGAAGACCTAACATCCCATCATCAGGTTTCTAGTAGTATGTGAGATGAATTCACTTCTAGCTTCTTTGTGGGTGATTTCAATATCATCCAACAAAGATTGACATTGTTGATGGTCATGGTACATCTTTTGGATCAGATACAAAAGAAGAACATAAACTAGAATTTCGGTCACTACTTGAGCTCCATTGTGAAGTTCAACTCACAGAAGAACAAGAAGAAGAAAAGGATGATGAGGCTAAAATGTTAGGCTCTTCTTAGCTACATGAGGGTTTGGAAGAGAATGAATCATATAGACTAGATTTGTATCTTTTAGCAGACCTCAGAGAAGGAGATCCTTTTGTGAAGAATATTCTTTTTGATCCACACCACTTGGGTGGATCACTAAAGGAGGGTGGAGAGAAGATCAAAGCAGCTAAGGAACTTTTTACTGATGCCAATTTATTGGTGTCAAGATGTTGTTGCAGAGCTTCAGAAGAAGGATTGGAAGCAGAAGATTTCTTGGGATATTTTGAAACTACCAGAGAAGTAGTGGACAAGATGACGGAAATATACATGATCGTGCTATCAGAAAGGAATCATCTTCTTGAGGTAACCAAAATATACCATCATGCACTTAGAAGGGAGTAAGATGAAGCAAAATGGAATGGTAATAATGAATTGGAGGCTGCATATGTTTCTTTGGAGAGAACCCAAAAGGATATTCAAGAGTCAAAGTTACAAATATATCAACTTCAAAAGGAGTTGGATGTACCACAACTTTCATCATGCATGGAAAGAAATGCATCTGGTATGATGGAGGAACTTCATGTGGAGAATAAACATGAAGAAAATTCTTATTTCCAAGTGTTGGTGAAAGGATATGCCATAGAAGATCTTGGCCAAACATTTGAATTGTTGCAAAAATACACTCAAGAAGACATAACATTTAGATATTCAAGTAAATATACTTATTTGTCCATGGATTGAATAGAAAAGTACATAAATAATATGGATGCCCAATGATACACAAGTATTTCCTACATCTATAGGGAGTTGTTTAACATGGATGGATTGGAGGAGAGGCCTTAGGAGATGACTATATGGAGAGAAGAAAACTTTGAAGAAGGTGGTTGATTACGTCTCACATAAATCAGAAATCCAAATATTTTATTCATCCATGGTTTGGGTGGATGAATACATAGCCAATATGGAGATTCATCGAGATAAAAAATATTTTTGCTTCTCTGATAATTCTTTTGGATTTACTGATATTGTCCTTCCCTGTGAGAAACAAAATATATATATTTTGTAGAGATTAGATACCTCAAGTACATATGCACATGAGGAGCATTTTGATTTGCATGTGCTTGAGGAGTTTGAGAGAAAAAAAAATGATGACCAAGCACTTGCACTATTTCAGAGAGATTTGGAGCTGCCTCTTGGTGAAATTTGTATAATTTTGGACGAGGAATGAGATGGTACATTTTATGAACCAATCAAAGGAGTAAAGGATTCATCCACACTCCTGGTGGATAAGTATTATAGAATTTTCAATTTTATTAATGAATTTTCATCCTCTGCACTTTCTACTACAACCATAGCACATGAGGATGATAGCTCGGTGAAGGGATTATTTCTTTTTGTGCCAAGCAAGGAGCATGAGGTTCCCACACTCATCCATAAGGATTTTATGAGAGAACCATCCCCTTCTCAACAGCAACAAAGGAATCCATTTCCTATCTTTGATTCCTTCATTGATGGTGGTGATTGCATGACCAATGGAAGAGAGTTGAGTTATTGGGATTATGCACATTGGAAAGCCACAAGATTTCCATATGGACTTGACAATTGCAGTATTTGTTCATACATGACATGGATGTATAGGTAGTTGTTGTATTATGCACCTTGTATGGTGTACCTTTTTCTTACACCAATGGAGTTTCAACAGACACATCCTACATCTTCTATGAGAAACATGGGAATCAATGGTTGTTGGAGGATGCCTATAGTTTTCTTGGGACATGGGACTCACATCTTTGTCATTACAATGACAAAATTGTGAGCTCCAATACTTGTGTTCATAAGGTCCATAAGAAATTTTATGCTTGGTGGAGAAGGATAATAAGTTTTTGTCCCTACATTGAAGAGTTTCATAAGTCATTGCAAGCCTACATTCACAGTTTTGATTTTTCACTCGAAGTGTTGATCCTCTAGTGTGGTGGTTCGATTTTCACATCCTCATTTTAATTTTCTATGATGATGAATTTTTATTGTTGTTATTGATGTTTGGAATGATGCTAATAAGACCATGGGAACCTGGAATTATTTTAAAAGAAATATTTCCAAAAGGAAAATCATGGAACACTTGGATCCTTACAGAGGAATGAGTGGGATCCATGCATTCTACTAAGTTATCTTAAATGGGTTGAATTTTTTGTTGAAGAGGTGTTAGTCACTGGGGGATGACTATAATCAGAATGGTGCAGTAGAAACATGGTCGGCCTTGGTATTTAGTTTATAACTGAGGATTCAAATTCTAGACAGCGAACAACCTATTTTTAGAATTGAAGTCACTCGTTGTCATCATAGATGGTTGGAGTTGGTTCTTACTTGAGGATAATCAATTTTGGGAGGGGAGGAATGTAATGTCCCCATTTTGGATAATAACACCATAGAATAAAAACCCTAGCCTTTGAGAATCCTATAGTCCCTAGTGGATAAATAAAGTAATTAATAGGGGTCATGTTGGTATATTAATTTCCATAGTATTTTAATTTATTGAATCTTGGGATAAAATTATATGTTGAAATTATAATATTTGCAATAATATGATTTTTTGTATTAAGTTGATGTGACAGGAGGATAAGGTGGCACATGAATCCTTGTGGACCCAATGAGTTTTCATCCTAAAAGGAAACCATGATAAAATTAGAAAATCCCATTAAGGCAGAAAAATATAAAAGAAACACAAAAAAGCCTAGCTAGAAAATCATGCACAAAGAAGGAAAGTGCAGGAAAAACATGTTAATGAGAAAAGAAGGAAAGTTTAGGAAAGAAAGAAGGGAACTATTTATAAAATGAATAAAGGCGTGTCAGTGTGAAAAGAAGGAAACAAGGAGGGCACAATTCCTAAAGGAAGAAAAGCATGTCAGTTGGAAAGGCATGAAAGCAAGGAAGGCAAAGCGGGAATATTTCTATTCAACTCATGAGGGCGCATTGGTTAAGGAAAGTGGGACACATGAAGAGTAAATTTGAAAATTACGCCAATTTTTTCTATAAAATATTTATAGCACACCCCTCACATATTTTGGAATTTTGGAATTTTGAATTTGTGTGCGAGTGAGCTTTGAACCTCTCTAGTGCTTGCAGATGTGCCCAAGCCAATTGTGGGAGATGTGCCCCATGGTATTGTCCTATTTTTTCTTAGTAATTTGAATAGTATCATATGCATCCAATGATGTATTTTTATTTTCAGGTTTTCGGATCCATTTCATCCATGTTCGAGATCTTTTCTCAGTGATTGAAGGATTCCTATTCGAATTCTTCTCCTCCTTCTCTTCTTTCTCTCTAGTTATTTGAAGAAGACAAGATATGATGATGGATTGATGTATTTAATACAATAATGGTGGATATTTTCATCATTTATTATCATATCCATAGGTGTATCAGTTTCATTGTATATTTTTGAAGCTATCCTTTTCAATCCATATGAATTATGGCCTCCAATTCCCCTAGTAATGATGTTTTTTATAAAGGAGGCTACCATTGACTGTCAAGTGAGGTTAATTTAACCTTATATGAGTTATAATTTATGTAATATTTCCTCTCTAAAAATTATATGATATTTTGAATTGATCTCATGAATTTTCATATGAACGTTATCTTACCTTGCCTAGATTTTCATGAAAACTTGACTAGTTTTATTATATCTATCACAAAAAGTTTATTAGTAGAACCAATTTTGATTATGTTAGATGTTTTAGGTCATTAATTACTCCCTTAGTCCCATCCAATAATAAAAATCATAAATCTAAACACTCTTCCATCATTTGGAAAGCACTGTTTCTAGACTAGTTGTGTTGTCTCGGTAACTAGTTTTGCTAATTTGACACCCATATCAATTCTAATATTTCCTAAATCTATGGTTTTGAAACTTGTTGAGATCATGGATCTAATTTTCATATTTTTGGTTTCCCAATATCCTCGTAGTATACTTCATCTTGGTTGATGCTCGAAACTTAAATGGTCCCAACACATTGTGCATAGCATTCTTGAGATCAAGCATTTCCCTGATTGTCTAATATGAAATTTTGTATTTTTTCACCTTTGATATATACTATCAGATATGATATTTACCTTACATAACCAATCACCTATCCTATGTGAAGTTATACAAACTCTTTTGTGCATTAAGGTTGGTGTAGGAAATTCTAGTTTCATTCCTAGTACCTAGTTTTGCTTGTTTTATGAATTGAATATTAAGTTAGCCTACTGCTTGAATTAGTGTGACAAAAAAATCAAAAGGGTACATGACAATGGTATCAGAGCCAATTTCCTCTACTCATGTGGAAATTAATCTCTCAAGTTCAGAGTTGAAGCCATGGTGTTTGTACCAGTAGTTGAAGATGATGACTTTGATCAGTTTGTTGAAGAAGATGATGTGATCTATGTTAATGATGGATTGAAAATGTAAAGAGAAGAGGGTGGTTACTCATGTGACCATATGGAATATGAATATAGTATATTTGAACCACCAATGGATAATCCTAATAAGGATTTAGAAAATATGAAAGATTCAAATTAAAACTTGCCCCAACACTATGAAGACTATCTTTCCTTGGGGGAAGAGATTTGTAATTCCATTGCTTTCAAAGGTTACTTTTATTTCACATTTGTATTTGAGCCCAAGGATGTAGTATATGATTATTCTTTCAAGAGAAACAAACCATACCTATATGAACCAAGTTTTTCCACCTCTTTGAGCAAAGAGGAAGAAGAAGGAACCGAAAGTGAAGATTCATCAAAGCCATCAACATGTTCAAGAATTATGAGATTATTTGGTTTTCTTCAAGAAGAGTCTCCATAAATGATGATCATAGTACCATTAAAGAGGGAGAAACCTCAAGTTTCTTGAAATAATATGCTTTAGAAGTTCTTGCTTGTTCCCCATTACTCCAATAAGAATAGGAAGAGGATCCATGCACAACTGAAGACCCAACAATTCAACATCTGATTGTTGGTAGTGTGGGAGTTGAAATCACTTCCAGTTTCTTTGTTGGTGATCTCAAAATAATTGCAAAGGAGGATGATGTGGTCAATGGTGTTAAGGTATATTTTGGATCAGATCCAAAAGAAGAACATAGATCATATCTAAAATCACCATTTGAACCTCATAATGAAGTGGAAGACAAGCCCACAATAGTTGGGTGTGAACTAGAAAATTTGGAGGAAGAAATCATGTAAAGGGATGAACATAGTTTAGATATCAGTGTTCTCTTGGGTCACAATGAAGGGAGGTTTCACATGAGTGAGAAACTAAATCCCACTATCATCGTTGAGGAGAACCATTAATTTCCTAGTCTTACAGGTGGGAAAGAAGAAACAAAGATCCATGAAGAGGAGCACAAGTCACTACAAAGTGATTGCATGAGAGAAGAAAAATGTGCAAAAGAAGATTAAGAGGAACCATGCATATATGAATACCTTGCATCCCATCATCACGTTGCTAGCAGTATGGGAGATGAATTCACTTGTATCTTCTTTGTGGGTGATTTAAATATCACTCTAATAGAAATTGACACTGTTGATGGTGATGGTACATCTTTTGGATCATATCCAAAAGAAGAACATAAACTAGTATTCCAGCCACTACTTGAGCTCCATTATGAAGTTGAGATCACAAAATAACAAGAAGAAGAAAATGATGATGATGCCAAAATGTTAGACTCTTCTCAGCCACATGATGTTTTGGAAGAGAATGAATCATATAGATTAAATTTAGATATTTTAGTGGACCTCAAAGAAGAAGATACTTTTGTGAAGAATATTCTTTGTGATCCACTCCATTTGGGTGGATAAACAAAGGAGGGTTAAGAGAAGATCAAAGCATCTAAGGAACTTTTTATTGATGTCAATTCCTTGGTGTCAAGATGTTGTTGGAGAGCTTCAGAACAAGGATTGGAAGCAGAAGATTTCTTGGGATATTTTGAAACTCTCAAAGAAGCAGTGGACATGATGAAGGAAATATACATGAACTTTCTCTCACATAGGAACCATATTCTTAAGGTAACCAAAATATACCATCAGGAAGATGAAGCAAAAATTATTGGTAATGAATTGGGGGTTGCATATGTTTCTTTTAAGAGCACCCAAAATGATATTCAAGAGTCAAAGTTGAAAATATATCAAATTCAAAAGGAGTTGGATGTATCACACCTTTCATCTTGCATGCAAAGAAATGCATTGGGTATGATGGAGGAACTTCATGTGGAGAAGAAACATGAAGAAAGTTCTGATTTGCAAGTGTTGGTGAAATGAGATGCCATAGAATATCTTGGCCAAAAAATCAACTTCTTACAGAAAAACATTCAAGAAGACATACCATTTAGATCTACAAGTAAATATACTCATTCATCCATGGATTAGATGTTAAAAAACAGGACCGCAGAGAAATAACAAAAATACAGTTAAATCATTAACAAGATACAAAACACATTAAAACATTACAGAGAGACACAGATATAACATGGTTCACCCAAACTATGGGCTACGTCCACAAAGAAATTGCCACTCATTTTATTACAATCCAGAAAGGTGAAGGGATACAACCTGCAGAAAAACCGCTGCACTTCCTCTTCACGCCCTCATAGTCTCTCTTCTAATACAATACAATACCATACTCAGTCGTTTTACAATGCTTTCTTATATAGGGGAAATCCAATGAGAAAATTCTAGGGTTAACCCAATACCATGGGTCTGCAAAACTGTTGGCCAACACACATCCCAAAAAAAATTCTTGGGGGCTCTGCCCTCGAACCCCCTTTTTTGGGGTGCTACCCAGAACCCCAAGGTAGGGGGAATGAGTGTACAGTACACCTAGGGTACAAACAAAACTAAATAATATCTCTAGATCTGGAAGATTAGGCTCCACAACCAACAATCTCCCACTTGGATACTAATCACAGCAAATACGCCGCTACTGCACTTGTTGGACTATGCTCTGGACCTTGGACTTGGAAAATTTCTTATTTTCACCTTCATGCTTGAAGGCAAACAAAAACCGAGCAGGAACTCAGTTTCTCTCTGGTTACTCCCTTTGTCAACATGTCTACAGGATTCTGGCTAGTATGTATCTTTTCTAGTTTTAACAGTTCTTCATCTAGAACCGATCTTATGAAGTGGTACTTGAGTTTCATATGTTTAGTCCTCAAATGAAAGGATGAGTTCTTTGTAAGATGAATGGAACTCTGGCAGTCACTGTATAGCCTACTATTCTCCTGCTTCTTACCCAATTCTTCCATGAACTTCTGCAACCAAATCATCTCCTTACTAGCCTCTGTAGCAGCAACATACTCTGCTTCTGTTGTTCAAAGTGCAACAACTTGTTGCAGTTTTGAAATACAACTTACTAATATTCCACCCACAATAAATACATACCCTATGGTGCTCCTCCTGCTATCTTTATCACCATCCATATATGCATCAACATATCCCAGTAGAACAATGTCTGAACCTCCAAAACATAATGCATGTGAATTGGTACCTCTCAAATACCTAAGAATCCAATGTACTGCTTTCCAATGCTCTTTACTAGGATTATTCATATACTTGCTCACAAGTCCCACTGCATGTGAAATATCTGGTCTTGTGCACACCATGGCATACATCAAGCTTCCAACCGTTGATGAATAGGGAATCTTGGACATGTAATCTATCTCTTCTTGTGTCTCTGGACACATATCCTTTCTTAGTTTGAAATGGCTCGCCAAAGGTGTACTAACTAGTTTTGCATTCTGCATTCTAAACCTCTGCAACACATTTTCTATGTACTCACCTTGAGACAACATCAATTTGCGATTTTTCATGTCTCTTGTTATTCTCATACCAAGGATTTGCTTTGCAGCACCCAAATCCTTCATTGCAAATGATTTAGCTAGTTTTCTTTTGAGCACATTTATATCCTGCATGTTAGAGGTTGCAACAAGCATGTCATCCACATACAATAACAAGATAATATATCTTCCGTTATCTAGCCTCTTGAAATAAACACAGTGGTCAGAATGACATCTATCATAACCTTGTTCTGTCATAAACTTATCAAATTTCAAATACCATTTCCTTAGAGCTTGCTTCAATCCATACAAGCTCTTCTTCAACCTGCAAACCAAATTCTCCTTCCCTTTGACCTCATACCCTTGTGGTTGCTGCATATAAATCTCTTCCTCCAAATCCCCATGGAGAAAGGTTTTTTTTTACATCTAACTGTTCAAGATGAAAATCCTCTACTGCCACTAGACTTAAAAATAGTTCTAATTGAAGTCATTTTAACAACAGGAGAAAATATTTCATCAAAGTCTATACCTTTCTTTTGTGCAAACCCCTTTACAACAAGTCTAACCTTATACTGCTTCTTGCCTCCATCTTCTTCCTTCAACCTGTAAACCCATTTATTCTGCAATGCCCTTTTTTCTGCATGCAACTTAACCAAATCCCAAGTCTGGTTTCTTACCATTGAGTCCATCTCCTCATGCCTTACTCCTACTTATTTCTAGTTTCTACCTACATTGCTTCTTCATAACATTCTGGTTCACCAAAATCATTCATCAATAAATAATACAGTGAAGGAGAGAATCGTTCAGGGGGTTTACTTAACCTGGTAGACTTTCTTACAATTGTAGGAGTTTCAGGTACCTACTGTTGCTCTTGATTTTTTGGTGCCTTTGGAACTTCTTTCTTTGATTTCATCAAGCACTGTGTACTCTGTGTTTTCCTTTTCTTCTTTCTTTCCCTGCAATTGATCTTTGTACATGGAATTTTCATTGAATACTACATCTCTACTCCTAATGATTTTGTGATTTTTAAGATCCCATAAGAGATAACCAAAATCTTCAACCCCGTATCTAATAAAGGTACATTTCTTGGATTTAGCCTCAAGCTTTGTTCTATCATCTTTATCAATATGGACAAATGCTTCACAACCAAAAGTTCTCAGAAATGAGTATTTTACCTGATTACCTGTCCATTCCTCCTCTGGAATGCCACCGTCCAAAGAACTTGAAGGCCCTCTGTTTATTAAATAAACATCATTGTTTATAGCATCAGCCCAAAACTTTAAGGGTAACCCTGCATGCAATCTCATACACCTTGCACGCTCTGTGATCGTTCTGTTCATCCTCTCTGACACACCATTTTCTTATGGTGTTCCAGGGACTGTCTTCTCTCTATGAATCCCATTGTGTGAATAGTAGCTGTCAAACTCCTTGCTGAAGTATTCGCCTCCATTATCAGATTTGAGACATTTCAACCTTTTTCCTGTCTCATTCTCAGCCAAAGCTTTCCACTTCTTAAAGGTATCAAACACATCATATTTTTGTCTAATGCAATAAACCCAAGTTTTTCTAGTTGCATCATCAATAAAAGTAACATAATAACGAGAGCCACCAAGAGATTGTACCTGAGCTAGTCCCCATACATCTGTATGGACAAGCTCTAACTTTTCACTCTTCTTTTGTTTCCCAACGCAAAGAAATCTAACTCTGTTTTGTTTTCCATAAACATAGTTCTCACAGAATTCCAAACTTACCTGCTTCAGATCTGGAAGCAGTTTCCTTGAGTGGAGAATCTGCATCCCCTTCTCACTCATGTGGCCAAGCATATGATGCCACAACGCTGCACCTATTTTTGTGGAAGCTACCAATATATAATAATTAGTATTATGAGGACATAAATATAACGTACCTACCCTATCTCCTTTTTCTATTACTAGTGATCCTTTAGTGATATTCCGCCATGTTTCTCCAAATGTAGACAAAAAGCCGCTATCTCCCAAATTCCCTGTTGAGATCAAATTTATTTTCATAGCAGGAATGTGCCTTAAATCCTTTAGCAACCATTCACTTCCATTATTTAACTTAATCCGTACCCTACCCTTTCCAACAATTTTACATGGTTCATCATCCCCCAATAAAACATGTCCAAAATCACCTTGAACATAATCATGAAAGAATTTCCTATGGGGTGTAGCATGACATGAAGCCCCTGAATATACTACCCAGTAATCGCTAGTATTATCTAATGCAAGAATCAAAGCATCTTGTAACACATCACCTGCTACATTCGCTTCCTGAGTAGTCTCTTGCTACCTCTCACCTTTCTTCTTTGGTGCTCGGCAATCTTTCTTTAGATGTCCTTTCTTACCACAGTTCCAACACTCTATTTTTTAGAATCTGGACTTAGATCTTCCCTTTTTAAACTTGTTGCAATTTCCTGGGCTCCTTCCTCTCTCATTTTGTCTCCCTCTTCTCTCCATGGTCAATGCATTACTTGATGTCTCACCTGTGCTTTTTCTTCACATTTCCTCGCTAAGAATAACACCAACAACATCATCAAACTTAAGAGTGTTTGAACTAGGGACAGAGTTACTTACAGCCATGACCAAGCTATTCCAGCTTTCTAGAAATGAGCACAAGATTAGAAGAGCCCCCCCTAACCTCATCATCAAAGTTCACTTTTACAGAACTTAACTGACTGGTAAGTGTATTAAACTCATTTAAATGGTCAGCAACAGATCCACCTTCTGACATCTTCATATTAAATAAATGCTTCATTAAAAATACCTTCTTAGAAGTCGAGGGTTTTTCTTAGAGCTTACTCAATGCGCTCATCACACCCTCTATTGTTTTTTCTTTCTAAATATTGAAGGCCACCGATGAAGACAAGCACAACCGTATTATTCCCAGTGCCTTTCTGTCAAGAACCTCCCATTATTCATCCTTCATAGTCGTCAGTTGTTTTTCTTTTCCGCCCAATGGCAGGTATAGATCCTTCTGGTAAAGATAGTCCTCCATTTTCATCTTCCATAACTGGTAGTTTTTGCCATTAAATTTCTCGACCCTAAACTTTCCTTCTTCCTCCATTGCTCCCACTCGAACCAGGAACCCTTCTTTCCTGCAAGTTTACCAACCAAATAAACCTTTTGGCTCTGATACCAATTGTTAGAAAACAAGACCGCAGAGAAATAAAAAATATACATTTAAATCATTAACAAGATGCAAAACACATTAAAACATTACAGAGAGACAGATATATAACATGGTTCACCCAAACGATGGGTTGCATCCATAAAGAAATTTCCAGTCATTTTATTACAGTCCAGAAAGGTGAAGGGATACAACCTATAGCAAAACCACTGCACTTCCTCTTCACGCCCTCATAGTCTCTCTTCTAATACAATACAATACCATACTCAGTGATTTTACAATGATTTCTTTTATAGGGGAAATACAATGGGAAAATTCTAGGGTTAACCCAATACCATGGGTCCGCAAAACTGTTGGCCAACACACATCCAAAACCCAACCCAAGGCAGGGGAAATGAGTGTACAGTACACCTGGGGTACAAACACAACTGAATAATATCTCTGGATCTGGAAGATTAGGCTCCAGAGCCAACATTAGATATAAAAGTACATCACTGAGATGGATGCACAAGTCTTTGCTGCATCTATAGGGAGTTGTTTAACATGCACGGATTGGAGCAGATGCCTTAGGAGCTTCCTATATGGAGGGAATACTTAGCTTTGAAGAAGGTGGCTGATTACATCTCACATAAATCAGCCAGCCAAATATTTTATTTCTTCCATGGATTGGGTGGAAGAATACATAGCCAAGATGGATATTCATCGAGGTAAAAAATATTTTTGTTTTTATGATAATTCTTTTGGATTTATTGATAATGTCTTTCCCTATGAGCAGCAAAAAAGATATATTTTGCATTGATTATATACCTCCAGTACATATGCACATGAGGTGCATTTTGATTTTCATGTGCTTGAGGACTTTGAGAGCAAACAAAATTATGACCAAGCACTTGCTCTATTTTAGAGATATTTGGAGTTTCCTCTTGGTGAAATTTGTATAATTTTGGAGGAGACCCAAGAGGTGCATTTTATGAACCAACCAAACAAGTAAAGGATTCATCCACATTCATGGTAGATGATTACTATATAAGTTTCAATTTGACTCATGACTTTTCATCCTCTGCAGTTTCTACTACAACCATAGCACTTGAGGATGATAGCTCGATGAAGGGATTCTTTCTTTTAGTGCCAAGTAAGGAGCAGGAGGCTCCCATACTCATCCATGGGGATTTGATGAGAGAACCATCCCCTTCTTAGTAGCAACGAAGGAATCCATTTCCTATCTTTGATTCCTCCATTCATGGTGGTGATTGCATAACCAATGGTAGAGAGTTGAGCCATTGAGATTATGCACATGGGAAAGACACAAGATTTCCATATGGACTTGATAGTTGTAGTATTTTTTCATCCATGGCATGGATGGATAGGTACTTGTTGGAGTTATGCACCTTGGAGGATGTACCTTTTTCTTACACAAATGGATTTTTGACAGACATATCCTACATCTTCTGTGAGAAATATGGGAATTTATGGTTGTTGGAGGATACCTACAGTTTTCTTGGGACATGGGCATCACATCTATGTCATTGTAGCGAAAAAATTGTGATCTCCAGTACTTGTGTGCATCTGGAACATAATAAATTTTATGCATGGTGGAGAAGGATCATAAGGTTTTGGCCCTACATTGAAGAGTTGCATAAGTCATTGCAAGGGCCCCCACAGTTTCAATTTTGCACTCTAAGTGTTGATCTTCTAGTGTGGTGGTATGATTTTCACATCCTCATTTTTATTTTTATGATGATGAATTTTTATTGTTGTTATTGATGTTTGGAAGGATGCTGATAAGACGATGGGATCTAGGAATTCTTTGGAATGAAATCTTTCCAAAAGGGGACGGAACATTTGGATGCTTGTAGAGGAGTCAGTGGGATCCAAGCATTTTACTCAGTTATCTTAACTGGGTTGAATATTTGTTGAAGAAAGGTTATAGTCACTGGGGGATGACTATAATTAGAATGATGCAGTATAAACATGGTGGACCTTGGTATTTAAATTGTGAATGAGGACTCCAATTCTAGACAACCAACAACCTATTTTCAGAATTGAAGTCACTAGTTGGCTTCATAGATGGTTGGAGTTGGTTCTTGCTTAAGGTAAAGCAATGTTGGTAGGGGAGGACTGTAATGTCCTCATTTTGGATAATAACACCATAGAAGAAAACTCTTAGCCTTTGAGGATCCCATAGTCCCTAGTGGATAAATAAATTAATTAATAGGGGTCATGTTGGTATATTAATTTCCATAGTCTTTTAATTTATTAAACCTTGGGCTAAGATTGTATGTTGAAATTGTAAGAATTGCAATAATATTTTTTTATTTATTAAGTGGACGTGATAGGAGGATAAGGTGGTGCATGAATCCTTGTGGACCTAATTAGTTTTCATCCTAAAATGCAACCATAAGAAAATTAGAAAGATCCATATAGATAGAAAAATATAAAAGAAACACAAAAGTAGCCAGTGAGAAAAGCATGCACAAAGTAGGAAAGTGCAGGAAAAGCATGTGACTGAGAAAAGAAGGAAATTTTAGGAAAACAAGAAGGGCAGAGTTTATAAAATGAATAAAGGCATGCCATTGTGAAAAGCAGGAAACAAGGAGGGCACAATTTCCAAAGGAAGAAAAAGATGAGAGTTGGAAAGGAGGGAAATAAAGGAAGACAAAGCAGGAAAGTTTATATTCAACTCATGAGGGCGCATTGATTGAGGAAAGTGGGCCACATGAAGAGTAAATTCGACCATGAAGCAAAATTTTTCTAAAAAATTATGATAGCACACCCCTCTCACATATTTTGGCATTTTGAATTTGTGTGTGTGTGAGATTTGAGCCTCTCTAGTGCTTGGAGATGTGTCCAATCGAACTGTGGGGGATGTGCCCCATGGTATTGTCCTAGTTTTTCCTCACTAATTTGAAGAGTATAAGATGCAGCCAATTATAAAGTTTTCTTTTCAGGTATGGATATCCATTTCATCCATGTTCGAGATATCTTCTTAGTGATTGAAGGGTTCCTATTCGAATTCTTCCCCTCCTCTTCTTTCTCCGTAGTTCTTTGAAGAAGGCAAGATATGATGATGGATTGATGGATTTCAGAAATTAATGGTGTATATTTCCAGGTTTTCATATAATATCCATATTTGTATCACTTTCACTAAATATTTTGGAAGCTATCCCTTTCAATCCATATGAATTATGTTCTCCAATCCACCTAGTAATGATGTTTTTGATAAAGGAGGCTACCACTGATTGTCAAGTGAGGTTAATTTAAAAATATATGAGTTATAATTTATGTAATATTTCATCTATGAAAATTATATGATATTTCTAATTGATCTCATGAAGTTTCATATGAAAGTTTTCTTACCTTGCCTAGATTTTCATGAAAAACTAACTAGTTTTAGTATATTTGTCACCAAAAGTTATCAATGGATCCAATTTCAAAATTTTCAAATATTCCATGTAATTAATTACTCCATTAATCCCATCCAAGCATAAAAATCATAATTTTAATCCATCTGTCGTCGTTTGGAAACCTTTGTTTCTAGACTAGTATAGTTGTCCCGATAACTAGTTTTGCTAATTTGACACCCAGATCAATTCTAATATTTCCTAAACCTATTCTTTTGAAAATTTATGATATAAGGGATATGGTTTCCATATTTTTGGGTAACTAGGATCCTGGTAGTAGACTTCATCTTGGTGATGCTTGAAACCTAAATGGTCCTAACACATTGTGCATAGGATTCTTGAGATCAAGCATTTCCTTGATTGTCTAATATGAAATTTTGTATTTGTGCACATATGATATATACTTTCATACCTTCTACTTACCTTACATAACCAACCAATAATCCTATGCGAAGTTAAACAAACTCTTCTATGCATTAAGGTTGATGTAGGCAATTCTAGTACATAGTTTTGCTTATTTTATGAATTGCATATTGAGTTAACCTAATGCTTAAGTTAGAGTGACCAAAAAATAAGAAGGATATATTGCATGGTGCAACCCATCTCAAATCATCTGCAAAATTAGTTGACCAATGCACATTGCATTTGTGACATGAAGGTCACGAATAGGCAAGGCCAGTGCACTAGTAAGATAGTACATTGTGTAGTTGAATATCACATTTTGAATGTTCTTTGAAACATCGTCTTAGCTGAACAATTACATATTTGAGTGTACATTTATTTCAATGCAGGTTCATTTGTAATGTTTCCATTGGTAATGTGAATAGATTCATTCCTTTGTATTGTGAAACAAAACTCAAGACAAGGGAATTACACTCCATTTGGAGTAAGGACATGGGCGACATACTTTCCATAGAAACAAGAAAATATGCATCCTTTTTCAAGTTCTACATCGATATATATTGTTGCAACATTGATACATGTCAAAATGTTGGACATGTGAAACAATGGAAATGTGTCCCTCTTAATCCGAAGGGTCCTCATCCAATTCTGACATGGCAAGAGATGCACATTAAAGATGTCGTGGTATCATTATATCATGATCGAGTTTATGACGTAGTTAAGGAAGGTACACAAGTGAAAATTAGCCATATTTTACTCATTACATACATGTCACATGAATTTATTTGGAATCTTTGATGGAATGTTCAAACTTTCGAACTAGTACTTGAATGTATATACATTTGATTAATTTATTTTTATTTTATGGAAGGTGATTTATTTGTTGTCATTGCATCCCCATGAAATGAAGAGAACATCACTTATTATTTAATTTGTTGTGC
The DNA here is from genome assembly GCA_001517045.1 of Pseudotsuga menziesii. NCBI lineage: Eukaryota > Viridiplantae > Streptophyta > Pinopsida > Pinales > Pinaceae > Pseudotsuga > Pseudotsuga menziesii. Next base: position 335,913 of record LPNX010435825.1, on the reverse strand, counting down.
ACAAATTAAAATTAGATTGGTGCAACCCTATCAATATGGTGATTTCACGTACCAAATTGGTTAGCTAGTTGTAATGGGCCACTTTTTCCAAAAAATTAAAAAACAAGGCAATCACATTATTTAATAAGACTATATTCCCGAGTATATATCTTTCTTGTACAATAATTTGGTGGTGGTATCTCAGATACATATCATGGAAATCAAGGTGAAGAGTAATGAAACAAAGAGATGGAAGATGGTAGATGTTGACCATGACCGTATTATGGAGACTTGCATTCCTATAATGCATTGGCCATAAGAGTGATTTTAATACTATCTAATTTTGTATCAATATTTCACATGGTGTAAATGACCCTATTATCTATCTTATTTTAATTGCAAATGAGATTGTAAGAACTTGTAATTTGCACATGTCTAATTAATAATTTCTTAAAGATTAATTGTACAATTATAATGTGTGCATGTCTAAGTAGTAATTTCTAAAAGAGTAATTATACAATTGTAACTCAATTGAATCTTTTTCATGTACATGTATTAAAGATGATTATTTATTGACATATATTAAAAAAACTTAAGTACATAAATATACTTTCTCTATTGACGATGGCCTACATCCCTTATATAGATGATAGTATGCATCTCGGGCACTCATAGCATATGTAAGGAGATTCTCATGGTAAAAAATCTGAATAATCAACTCGTACACCCACGATAACTTGGGATTTGCAGGTCCAATGCATGGTCTATACCTCTCCTTGTGCATGATCAATGTATCACTTCTTAATGCAATGCGCATGATTCTTGCCATCAAATCCCATGTCTCAACTCTGAGTTGAAATGACTCAAAAACATTATCTAACCTAATAACACTCCATCTAGAAATGTGAACTAGTTGAGGAGGTAGTGATGTACTAGAGGGTCTCTACAATCCCCAAGATGCTCATAAATGCATCCCCACCCAACTCCATAAAAATACGATGGCGTACTCATGTAATCAAGACGCATGTGTAGCCAAAAATTTACATACGCATGTTTGTGTTCATTGTGGAGTCTAAGATTCCTCATTCAAAGGTTGTGTTTCAGTCATGTTTGGATCCCAACACCTAAAGGGGGGTGTGGAGGAGTTACTCCCCTACTATAGTTGTCATGGGGGGGTCTAGGGGGGGTGATGATTGATTGGGAGCCCCCCTTGGTGGGAGTTTTGGGGAAGTGCCACCATAGCAAAAAATAAAAAAAGCATTGTAATGTTGTAATTTCATTGTTATGCAACCAAGTCTTAGAAATAACATAAATAGATTAGAAATAGACAATAAGAGAGTAATCCACACCTTAACAATGAATAATAGAGATAGATATCAATTCTCTTCTAGGGAGGAACCTCCTTACATAATGTACTAAGTAAACAAGACAAGATAAGATACCATGATGACTAAAATGAGAACATCTCCTTCCTATATTTAGGATACAAGGGTGTACAATGAAAACTAATAGACCCACTAATAAACCCAAGCCAACATAAATAATATGCAATGCACCACAATATAGGGGGTAATACATCACGCCATATGGGGTAATATGCCATCATTAAGGGCTTAACATCCCCTCACCTTCAAAAAGTGTCGTCCTCAATGCTGAAGTAGTCTTGGATGTTGTTGTATACATGACTCATCTTCCCATGTTGAATCTTATGCAGGTAAGTTCTTCCATTTAATGAGATACTATGGAATTGATCAATTTTGAAGCTGTGTAATTCTTATTTTAGTGATTTATTTAGTCTCCAAGATGATTTTTCTTTCCCCATAAAGTTTTGGTAATATCGTTTGAACTGGTAGCTTGTCACTGATTACCTTGTTTAAACATTAAACATGGAAAATTGGATGGATACGAGAAGATGCAGGTAGTTCAAATTTGTAGGACATACTACCAATCTTTTGCAACACCTTTTTGGGACCGTAGTATCTAGGTGATAAATTATTATCCTTCTTGGTGTTCTTTAGGGACATTTTTTTGTATGGTTGTAGTCTTAAGAACACCTAATCCCCCACATTAAATATTCATTCACTATGGTGTTGATTTTCTTGTTGTTTCATTCGATTTTGTGCTAGATTCAGGTTGTCCTTTAAGATTTGAAGAACTTGTTATTGATGCTTCATGTGGTCTTCCACTACTTGAAACTTAGAGAAGTCTCATAGTGAAGATCTAATGAATGGTGGATGATAGCCATAAAGTGCCATAAATGGGGTCATTTTTTTCCTGATGTATGGAAGGAAGTGTTATACCACCATCCTGCCAAGGGTAAACACTTGAACCATTGTGTTTGTATATCATCTACAAAACATCAAATATACCCTTCCAAATATTTTTTTATGATCTCTATTTTTCCATCATATTGACAATGATAAGATGAGATATGAGCTGATTGAGTACCCAAACAAGAAAATAAGCCAATCCAAAAATTTCTAGTAAAAATGCGATCCTTGTCACTTACTATAAAATTTGGAGTACCATGTAGTTTTTGGACTGTCTCCATAAAATAATTGGCAACCATGATTTCTTTGAAGGGGTGAGATAGTGCATAGAAGTGTGCATATTTAGTAATTTTATCAACAATCACCATGATGAAATTCTTTCCTTCAAACTTTGGTAAACCCGTGATAAAATCCATCGATGCCTCCTTCCACCTTTGACTTCGAATGGAAAGTTGTTGTAGGAGACTAGGGGTCTTAATTGTTTCCACTTTATTTGTTGGAAAACCAAACATTTGGTCCCAATTTTTTGAACATCAGTTTTAAGACCATTCCAAAAAAAATATTTCCTTACCCTGTGGTAGGTTTTTAAGAAACCTGATTGCCCTCCTATCGGTGAGGAGTGGAATTCAAAAAGTACCTTTTGCTTGAGATTGGAACTCTTACCAAGATATAAGAAATAATTGTACCATAGCAAGTCATCTTTCCACCTAAATGTATTAGAGGCATTGGGATCCTACTGCAACTTTTGAATAAATGTCCATATTTCTTCACCATTTTCCCATTCGTCTCTTGCTTCAGCTATCCAATATGGTTGGATGATCAGGATAACATAGATTAATGCTTCAACATCCTCATCTTTCCTGGAGAGTGCATCTGCGATAACATTTTGCTTTCCCTTTTTGTAGATGATTTCAAAGTCATATCCCAACATCTTTGTCACCCATTTTTGTTGCTCTTCGGAAGATAGCCTTTGTTCCAAGAAGTATTTAAGGCTATCATGATCAGTTTTAACCTTGAAATGTATCCCTATAAGGTAGGGGCACCATTACTTTAAGGCATGCAGTATCACCAACATTTCCTACTCACAAATGGTCTTTTAAAAGTTTTTTCCCTTGATTGGATGACTTGTGAAGGAAAAAGGGTGTCCTTCTTGCATTAGTACAGTTCCATTTCTATTTCCTGAAGCATCACATTCCAAAATAAAGGTTTTTGTGAAGTCTGGTGTCACCAAAACAAGAGATTTAAAAATGGACTCTTTGAGTTGTTGAAAAGCTTGAGTTTCCTCTGGAGTCCAATAAAATGCATCTTTCTTCAGTAACGTTGTTATAGGAGTTGTTATTCTTCGATAGTTTCGAATAAACTTTTGGTAGTACCCTGTCAGAACTAAGAATCTGTGAATATTCTTCAGGGTTTTTGGAATCATCCAGTCCATCATGGATTTAATTTTGTTAGGGTCTACCTTGACACCTTCATGAGATACAATACGACCCAAATACTCTACCTTCTTTATCCCAAAGAAACATTTTGTAAGGTTTTGCATAAAGTTCTTGCTCCTTTAGTAGTTGTAGTACCCTGTCAACATGTTCTTCCCAAGACTTTCTATAAATTAGTATATCATCAAAGAATACCAACACAAATTTTCTAATGAAAGGATTGAAATATGATTCATCAAAACTTGAAAAGTGGAGGGTGCATTTGTGAGACCAAATGGCATGACCAAAAATTCATAATGACCTTCATGAGTTCTGAATAATGTTTTTTGGATGTCTCCATCATTCATTCAAATCTGATGATACCAGGAACAAAGATCCAACTTTGTGAAGACAACCGCTCCATGTAATTCGTCTAACAATTCATCAATGACAAGAATGGGAAACTTATCTTTAATGGTGATCTTATTGAGCTCTCTATAGTTAGGACACGTACGCCATGATGCATATGTCTTGGGTACCATTACCACTGGTTCAGAGTAAGAACTTTGGCTATGCCTAATTATGCCAACCTATAAATTTTCAACAACCATATGCTCAATATCACTCTTTTGGCTATAGGGTTATCAATAATGTTTGATGTTAGGAGGAACAATGCCTGAAATTAAGTGGATAGCATGATCAAAGTCTCAAATAGGTGGAATACCTTTGGGAATATCTTCAAATACCTTATAATTCTTATTAATGACGCCTTGGAGATCTGGGGAGATAGGGAAATTTGAGGTTTGAACATCTAATGAGAATAATTGTGTAACTACACCTTGATGACCCTTTTTTAACAAATTTTTCATACCATTTGAGCTTATCACCTTGCTTGGTTTTCCTGTGATACCATTTAACTCATATTCTTTTCCTTGCCATGAAAATTTCATGTATTTTTTTTTAAATTAAAAGCCATTGTTCCCAATGATTGTAACCATTGGACACCCAAGACACCATAAACACCACCCATTGGGATAGAAATCATTGGACTATTCAATACATATTCCCCATAGACAAATTGATAGAATGGCATTTCCCTGAGCAATTTATAGTTCCTCCATCTGCAATCATTACTTGAAACATTGGTGCTAGATATACAAAGCAATTAAGAACTTTGGCTAATTTATAGTAAATGAAATTATGAGTACTACCAGAATCAATCAACACTATTACCTTCTTCATTTTGATGTATCCCTCGATTTTGAGAGTTTGAGGAGTGCTAATTCTAGCCAATGTATGACAATATATGGTGGGAGTAATTTCTTCCGAAGTATCCTCTTCTATTTCTTCTAAAGTCACCTCTTCTTGATATGCTTCCTCTTCTTTTGGTTCTTCTTCTTCACAATCTATGTAGAGTAATTTCTTTTCACTGCACTTATGTACCTTACTATACTTGTTGTCACAATTAAACCATAATCCTTTTTCTCTTCTTTCATCTAGTTTTTTGGGTGTCAACCTTTGTGGTGGTTTATAAGAGGGAACATTATTTTCTCTGTATGTGTTGGAGAAGGCCTTTCTAGTAGTCATTGCCATATTTTTACTTTCAACCTTACTTGCCATCATGAAAGATTTATCTAGGGATGATGTTTCAAAGAGACACGCCTCATGTTGGATGTTATATTTTAATGTTCCAATAAAGATATCTAACAAATTATATTCTGAAATATTCCTCACTCTGAGACTTAGCTGCTAAAATTGCTTGATGTGCTCTGTAACCGGAACTTTTTGCTTGAGATTTACCAACTCGGTAAATAAGGTGTTTCTATTCATATGCCCATAATGTTCAATCAATTCTTCTGTGGATATATACCAAGAGATAATAGAGTCCTTTTTATGGCCACAAAGCCATTGGTACCATTCAAATTGATTAGGTTCTAAATATAAGGATACAATAGTTACCTTTTGCAAAGAGGGAACATGGTGTAGATCAAAGAATTTCTCCATCTAAAAAATCCACGTGATTGGATCCTTGCCATCAATATTTCTCATGTCAATATTGGGGATAAAGTAGTTTCTTGGACCTGAATTGAACCCATGATGTTGTAGTGAATCATAAACTTTTGAGGACCCCAACTTCCTCCTCTCCAATTGTTTTTCAATTTTTTCTAGACGTGACTGGAATAAGTCCTCTTTTTACTCCTTATCCTCTACATGCAGAATACATCTATGTTTTATATCCTTGATTAATTCCTTCAAGTCTTGAATATCTTCTTTTCTAGCCATCCCTTTGAGATCCTCTTTACTAGCCATCTTATTTTCCAATTTAACTAAGTCAACAATTTTCAGATTTCCTTTAATCATATCTTTCAACTTGGACACTCTAAAAGATATGTCTTCCATTTCATCGTATGTAGGGGATGAATCCTATGGAGGTTTGAGTGGAGTGTGATACTTTCCACTTCCTTTTGGTGTAATTTTTAACAATAAATATATATCACACCCTAGTGTTTACCATAAATATATCCTTCTACTCAAAGTTATTCAAATGCAAAATGACATACCTTTTTCAAACCCTGATTAGAAGACTGCTTTTGGGCCGACTTGTAATTGAGGTGAAATTTAAATTTTGACTCCTCTAGGACCTATGGTGCCTGGATGTCTTCTCTTTCTAATGTCACGGGTCTGACCTAATTTGGATGTTCCAACACAAATTATTGCAAATCTTCCAAAGCTTCTTATTGTTGGCCTATCTAGAAGAGAGAAATTGTACCATATTCCATGTGTCCAATATTTTTTTTGTAGCTGAAAAATATACCACATATACCCTGGCCCACCTCATTTCAGTTGCAACTGGTCTCACTCAATTTGGATATCGGATTCCTTAGATATGACCTTTTTCCCTAAAACACCTATTTTAGACTAGGTTTTGGACTAGTAAAAAACCCTATATTCCTCTGCAATTATCTCCAAAAATGTAATGGATCAGGATCTAAATTTTGGACTGGAGATATTTCAGCTTGTTATAGAAGTAGGTTTTTAACCCCGATCTTCAAATACTTGTATAAAAAACGTTGTAGAGAAAATTCATAGATGACTTATTTTGCAAAAGCCAGTCCCAAGGAAAGAGCTCTGATACCAAATGTTATGCAACCAAGTCCTAGAAATAGCATAAAAAGAGTAGAAATAGACAATAAGAGAGTAATCCACACCTTAACAATGAATAATAGAGATAAATATCAATTATCTTTGATGGAGGAACCTCCTTACACAATGTACTAAGTACACAAGACAAGATAATATACCATGATGAATAAAATAAGAATATTTGCTTCTTATATATAGGATACACATGTGCACAATAAAAACTAATACACCCACTAATAGAGCCAAGCTAACATAAATAATATGCAATGCACCACAATATGGGGGGTAATCACTAGTGGAAAATGAGAGATTAGTGACCAGGAGACCAAAAATTTTGGTCACCACAGTTTTTTTCAAGGGATAAATGACCAAAATTGATAAATTTAAGTGAGCTAACTAAAAAATACCAAGATAAATGACCACTTTTGGTCACAAGATAAAAACCAACTAAAATCGACCAAGATAAATGACCAAATTTGGTCACGAGATATCTAGACTAAAAATGACCACATAACAATTGATCATTTATTTGGCCATTTTTAGTTGTCACTCCGGCAATGAAAAAAATTACAAATTTCACAATGAATTTGTACATTTTACTAAATTCTAACAATGCAGATGGATTTAGAGACCCCTTTTAAAGGAGTCTATAAATCCATCTGCAGTGTTAGAATTTAGTAAATTCTAACATATATATCATATATATTTACACGTCCCTATATTAACAAAATTGAATTAATGCAACCCTGCTATATGTTAATTTGGACATGACCTTGGAAGATAAAAAAACCCACTAAACCTTGGCATACAATGTTAATAATTATAAGGCTAATTTGCACGACCTTGGCACCTTGGCATATAATTAATACAAAATATAAGCTCTAATGAATAATGCACCACACTATATGGGGTAATGTGCCATCATTAAGGGATTAACATTCATAGTCATGAATTGGTCAGTAATGGGTTGTTTATGGTCCCATAGTACTGTAAAGTTAATAATTCCACAATATCTCCAGGCTTAATTGAACCTTACTGTGAAAGAAGAATGAAGGAGATTGATTTACACTGAAAAATTTGTTGGAAAATTCAGTGAAATTGAACATTGAAGAAAACAATCATATGCAACAATAAACTGGTGTCATATTACATTAATATAAGTATAATATTAATATGATACATAAGGATAAATTTGAATTACCCATGAGGAATTTGATTCCATCACTCTAGACATGACTTGACAAGGACTAGAAACCATTGTAGACAAACTAGTGCAACTTCGGGCACCTAAAATAGTCTTCATCCAGTTAGATGACACTAGGAGACAAACATGAGTGCATATCTCCACAAATCATGCAAAGGAGGCTCATGGGGTGATTGCGAGTGAAAAGAATTTGTTCATCGGAGGTTGACTCCACTCCGGAGAGAGCTAACTAAAGGTAGGATTCCCGTAACTAAGTGTGGACTCCTAAAATCTATGGATTTGTCTCTGGAGATCATAAATTGATGCATGAGATCCCATAAAGTGGATAAGGATGCCAAATAACATATCCAATGCACTATTTAAGTGATAAACATTATCTTAAGCTAGTAAACTACTAAACAAACCAAAGTGGACAAGGAGGATTATTGACTAATCCTAACACCCCTCCTTAATCCAAACTTGGACAACTCATACCTGGTAATTGAGACCAAATTCCACCCATACAAAAATAATGAAAAGTAACCACTCAATAACTAAGGAAATGGGGAAAACCACACAAGAACAAATCCCCCCCCCCCACCCCCCCAAAATGAGAAGAACAGGCATTGAAACTGAATCAAACCTTCACACCAAGAAGAGAACCGAGATAAACAAATCTTTTCTCAGTGAAATATTTTGTAAATATGTCTACAACCTTCTCTTCTATAGGGTAGTAATGTAGGATGATAGTCCTATTATGCACTAGTTCCCGGATATAGTGCATATGGACTATAATGTGTTTGGTCTGCTGCTTCTATATTGGTTTGCTGGAGATTTTAATTGCACTTTTATGATCACAGAAAATGTCTACCGAAGGAGAAATGCAACTTCCAAACTCTGTAGAATCCCATCTAACCAAACTCTTTGAATGGAAGCATTTATTGCTCCCCTATACTCTGCCTCAGCTGAAGAGAGTGCAAGAGAAACTTGCTTCTCGCTTGATCAAGAGATTGGTCTCGATCTAAACATGAACACAAAATTCGATGTATATTTTCTATCAGTACTATCTCCTTCTTAGTCTGAGTCAATAAAACCAACCAGATCCAACTGAGCACTAATGGAATAGTGAATCCCAAACTGTTTAGTACCCTATAGATAGTGCAAGATGCACTTTGTTTCCTTCCAATGCAGCTCATGTGGCTCTTGCATGTGCCTTTCAACAACACTTACAACATAATACATGTGTGTTATAGAATGATTGAGGTACAATAAGATACCAATCAACTGTATATAGAGTGTGATGTCAACCAGGGGAGTAGAGCCACCTTCTTCCAATTTGATGCTAGATAGGAAAGGGAAAGATGTTGCTTTGCAATCAGTCATGTCAAATCTTTTGAGAAAATCACATATATATATGGGTTGTGAAAAAATGATACCTGAAGCATTTTGATTTACCTCAAGACCAATAAATCACCTCAGCGGGCCAATATTTTTCATGGAGAAATATTTTCTTAAGGATGACTTGATATCTCTCAATCCAACAAGTGAACCACTAGTGATGATCAAGTCATACACATATAATACAATCAACAACAAAAAACTTCTCTTTTGATGCATGTAGACATTGCAATATGACTTGCACCTTTTGAACTTTTGTGACAATAAGAAGGCATCCATTTTGGCATACCATGCCCTTGGGGATTGTTTGATCCCATAAAATGATCTCCTTAGTTTGTATACCAAGGAAGAGTTTTCAATGTACACCTCAGGTTGTCTCATATAGATATCTTCTTCCAACTCACCATGCAGGAAGGCACTCTTTACATCCATGTGATGTACCTTCCATTTTTTCGAAGCTGCAATGGCCAAAACCAACATTATGGAATCCATTCTTGCAATAGGGGCAAATCTTTCATTATAGTTCATCCCATGAACTTGTGAATACCCCTTTTCCACTAGTCGAGCCTTGTACTTGGTAGTATATTCATATGATTCTAGTTTTGTTTTGTAGATCCATTTTCGTTGGACGAACTTTCTCCCTAGAGGAAGTGGGACATGATCCCATGTCTTGTTGTTATGCAATGATTCATATTCTTCATCCATGGTTTCCTGTCACCTTGGATCATGGAAATCCTCCTTATAGGACTATGGATCATACCACAACATCATGTAGCACCTCTCTGGGAGAAGTGGATTTGTATGACATACTACAAGTTTCTCATCATGAAATTGAGATCCAATTCTCCTTCTGTTAGTTGGGAACATCCCTAGCATTGTTCCCAACAACTTGAATAAGTTTTTGTGCCTATTAGGACTAAGATTAGGAACATGTGATGGATCTATATCTAGATATGTTTGATCCTTATTCTCAATATCAAAATTGGGTTCCACTTGGTCCTAATGTTTGAATTCTAAATCTGAATCATCAGAATAAACATCAACATGTGCAAATAGTTTAGGTAGTGCATTTTTACCCTTCTCATCAATTGAATGCATATCTTGCAATGGATCTTCATTGAACTTGACACTTCTCTCGATGAAGCATATCCATTTTGTAGTCTCCATTATCTTGTAGGATATAGCATCATCTACATATCCCAACAAAATACATTTACTACTATGGGGTTGAAAGGACTTTTTTTTGTCAGACGGGATCCTGGCCCATGATATGGAGAAAAAAACCCTCAAATGTGAGAAATTTGGCTTATGTCCTATGAGTGCTTTGAATGGAGTGACCCCAACAACTGAATTGTGAGGATTCTATTTGTATGAAGCATAGTTCACTTCTTCAGCCCATAGATATGGTGGAATATCCCTTGCTTCAAGCATGCAAGTTTCTATTTATTTCAAAGATCGGTTCTTCCTCTCAACTACACCATTTTGTTGTGGTGTATTGGATTGAATGTTGCATTTTAATTCCTTATGAAGAACATAGTTGCTGAAAATACCTTTTGATGTACTCCCCTCTGTTATCTGATCTGAGTGCTTTGATCTTGTTTCCATGATTGTTCTCAACTAAGGCCTTAAAATTTTTGAAAGTATCAAACACCTCAGAATTCTACTTAAGAAATTTTATCCAGCAATACTTGGAGAAGTCATCTATGAAGGTTGTAAAGTACTTGGATCCATTCATATATGTTGTAGGAATTGGTCCTAAGACATCATTAAGTATCATATTAGGTGTGGAGGCTGCTCTTCTTACTTTCCCAACCTCATACATTTTCTCTATATGTTTCCCTACCACACAACCTTGGTATAGACCTTAAGTGGACTTGATTAGAGGAAATCCTTCAACCATCTCTTCATTATACATCTGTTGGAGGTACTTGAAGTTCAAATGGTTGAATCTCTCATGAAAAAGTCTACTTATCTCATTGGAATGGGTTAGTAGAGCACTTTACTGAGAGTATGGAATAAATTGAGAAAATTCATATGCATTAGAGGCATGGTTTGCAACACCTTTAGCTATCGGCTTCCCAATAGAAAGATATTTGATATATGAATTGTGTCAGGTTCAAAAAAAACTTTCTTAGGTGAACCAATGTGAGTCATATGGTAAACAAACAACAATTTTTTTGCCAAATAAGGTACATGCAGTACATTATTGAACACTCCATGCTCAAATTGAACTAAACCCTTACCAATAGCTTTAATTTGATTATCATCTCCGTGTTGATGTATTTGTAACTTCAGAAGATATTCTGATGCGTATTATCATTGTATGTTGTTGTACCCCCATTGGGGATGTGTCCTAATCCCTTGCAGGATGTTTGAATTGTGTCTAGACCTTGAGGTACAACTTCCATTGTAAGTTAGGGCAATAGTCCCCAGTGTAACATCATGTAATGTGTATTTGGATCCTCTCTTTGGCCCTGTTAGAAAATACATGTGGGCCCCATTCTTATGTTTGGTCAATGAATTGAAAGGGTATAAATAGGGAGGCACTCTCCCTCATTTATACACACCTCACACTCTCAAGTTCACATGAGAGAGAGAGAGAGAAACAAAGGAGGAGATATAGATAGCTTTTGAATACTTCTTATTACTGCTTTTGATCATCTTACTATTCTGAAGAAGTTTGTGAGGTTTCCTCCTTTATGGTTTCACTGGTGAAAATATTTGTGTCTTGTGTATCTTTTATATCTTATGCATCTTACAGTACTTGTTATTCTTTCAGATAAAGATACTAGATAAACTAATTAGATCTAAAGAAAAACTAACATGGTATCACAACCTCTCTGAAAGAAGGCACTATGCAGCTGTGGAAGCTAGGGATTCCTAGTTCAAGGTGTTCTCTCCATAGATCATCAAGAAAATAGGGCTAGGATAACTCCCCTCAGTAGAGCACATCTTTTGATGGAGATAGGTTCTGAATTGGAGAAGTTTCATTTTTTACTTTGTCACTAGTGCGAAGAGGAACTAGGGCATCAAGTTTTGGAGGCTTCCCACCTCATTTTTTAGAAAGTGACCTAGATGAGAAACTCACCTCAAGGAGGCACATCTTTTTGTCGAAACATAATTCCCAAACTCCAAGTTTGGAAAATTAGGGTTTCTCTGACAAACCCTAGGTCATCCTGCTCCGGAACTAGGTCAGACACCTAAAATTGGTAAGATCTAAATCGTTGCTATTTCCATTTGAGGTTCTCATTTTAAAAGATGACTCATCATACTCAGCTTGAGGACAAGATTGGCAGGGATGATAACTTCTGAGCATGGAAGTATAGAATCTCCCTAATCCTTAAAGAGAATTATTTGGATTATTTCATCAATGGAGAAGTTTCAGAACTAGAGGGAGATGAGTCTAATCCTTCTCATAAGAGAAGCATGGCTAAGTCTAAGAGAATCATTGCATATTCTATTAAGGATCACCTAATCCCCCATGTGTCTTCATTCAAGACACTGAAAGAAGTGTATGATTCTTTGACAAAGATGTTCGAAGGGAAGAACATCAATCGGAAGATGACCTTGAGGAAATGGCTAAAGAATGTGAAGATACAAAACTCAAAGACTATTCAGTCTTACTTCATAGGGGTTTCTCAATTCAAAGAACAACATGAAGTGGTTGAAGAAAATGTTGAAGAAGGAGAGATTGCATTGACTACCTTGAATGGTATCCCTAAATCATGGAACTCATTCATTCAAGGGATTTGTGCAAGAAGGAAGTTGGTCTCTTTCAATAGATTTTGAGAAGAATGTGCACAAGAAGAATATAGACTTGTGACAAGAGAAGAAAGTATGGGAGAAACTGACAATCAATCTCTCATGGTTCACATCAGGAAGAAATTCAAGAAGAAGGAAAATAAGGAGAACTTTCATCACAACAAGAATAAGGACAAGAAACCGAAGAAGACTAAAAGTATACTTCAAAAGTTCAATGCTATACTTTTGATGAAAAGGGACACTTTGCAAGAGATTGTCCCATCAAGAAAAAGAGACACCATGCTCATGTTGTTGAAGATGATGAACCAAAAAACAAAATATTTAGACGGGAGAAGGATGATTCAAATGAAGAGTATGTGTTAATCTCAACACTTACTAGCACTATCTCACATGGAAACAGTGATTGGCTTGTGGATAGTGGAGCTTCTAAACATATGACGGGATACAAGGAATAATTCATTAATGTGTCTGAACATGACTCACCTCACAATGTGAAACTTGGGGATTATTATCTATATCCTATAAAAGGGAGTGGTGAAGCTTCATACAAGCTTGACTCCGGGAAATCCTTGAAGATGAAGGATGTGTTATATGTTCCAGGATTGAAGAAGAATCTTCTCTCCATTTCTGCACTAGATACAAAAGGGATTAAGGTTTCTTTTTTCGATGGCCAAGCTCTCATGTGGCCTAGAGGAAAGACAATAGAAGATGTAATAGTTATTGGAGAAGAAGACGAAGGCTTGTATAAGATGAAGGGACATCTTGTACAAGCATTGGTTCATGAGTCGATTAAACCAAGAGAATTATGGCATAGAAGGCTTTCACATGTGCACTACAGGGCACTACCAATGGAAAGCAAAGTAGTCTCAAGACTACTAGAGATACATGAAAAGCATGAAGGAATTTGAAAAGGATGTGCACAATGAAAGAATGTGAAGAAGAAATTTGTTAGCAATGAGAGCAAGGCTAAAGGAATACTAGAGATAGTACACTCAGATGTATGTGGACCTATGTCCTCTATTTCATTAAGAGGGTATGTGTATTGTTTTTCCTTTATAGATGATTTCTCACGTAAGACTTGGATATATTTATTGAAAGGGAAAAGTGAAGTTTTCAGTAAGTTCAATGAATATAAAGCCTTGGTCAAGAACTAGTCAGATAGGAAGATCAAGACTCTACGGTCAGATAATGGTGGTGAGTTCATTTTGGAATAATTCAAGGAACTCTGAAAAGAGTTTGGGATTAATAGGGAGTTGAGCACTCCATACAATACTCAACAGAATGGGGTTGCGGAACGAAAGAGCCAAACCATCATGGAGGAAGCAATAGATATGTTGCATGATTAGGATCTTCCTATGCACCTTTGGGTAGAGGCAGCAAGAACAACTTTGTATGTGCATAACTGTACTCCTCATAGAGTACTTGAAAATAAGACTCTTGAAGAGGATTTCTCAAGAGAGAAACCATAAGTCAACCATTTGAGAATATTTAATTTTCCGGTGTACATACAAATCCCAAAGGATAAAAGACCTAGCTCGATCCTTCTGGGAGGAAGGGTATCTTCGTAGGATATAGTGATACATCAAAGACCTACTGAATATACATCCTAGGATTTAGGAAGATCGACATTGTAGAGATGTAACCTTTGATGAAGACTCGAGATACTTCATACCCAGGAGGTCAAGGAACCTGAAGTGATGAGAGGCTGAGACATGGAAATTGGAGAAGCAATTCCAGAGGAACATGAATATGATGACATGAAAGAAACACAAGAGTCCGTAGAGAGATTCCTTGAGAAGGATTCCCACAAGAGGAAAATAGCATGGGCACAAGATCTCTTAAAAGAATATGAAAGGTATGGTGCTCCATAAGGAGTAATAGATAGAGAAGATGGAAAAGCCATACAATAGCTATTTGGCCTTGCTGTGTGACATCATTGAAAAATATATGTCCACCTATGAAGAGGATACCGAAAAGAAAGAATCAAAGGATGCGATGATTGAGGAATATCAATTGATAATGAAGGATGATGTCTGGGATATTATTATCAAAGTAGAGAGGAAGTATGTCATGACTTCAAAATGGATCTACAAGATAAAGCATGTTGCAGATGGAATCATCGAGAAATACAAGGAGAGATTCGTAGCAAGAGGCTTCTGACAAAAAGAAGGCATAGACTATGAAGAGACATTTGCACCTGTAGCAAGGTACACATCTATTAGGACCATACTTGATTTGGCAGTAGTTATGAAATGGAAAATACACCAGATTGATATCAAGACATCTTTCTTGAATGGTGTAGTCAAGGAGGAAGTGTACGTGGAAAAACCATTGGGATTCTAGACACATGATAGGAAGACCCATGTGTGCAAATTGAAGAAGGCCTTGTATGGATTGAAATAAGCACTGAGGACATGGTACAAAAGGATGGATAGATTTCTGATGAGCTTGGGATTTATCAAGAGTAAAGAAGATTCCAACCTCTACTTCAAGGTTGAAGACAGAAGGCCGGTGATAATCCTGATATATGTCGATGACTTGTTTCTAACAAGTGAAGAGGAACTCATTACAAATGCAAAGAGGATAATTGCTACATAGTTCGAGATGAAAGACCTAGGTATGATGCAATACTTCTTAGGCATGGAGGTGTGGCAGAGTGCGAATGGGATCTTTCTTGGTCAAAGAAAATATGCAGTAGAGATTCTGAAGAGATTCAGAATAATGGACTGCAAGACAATGGCCACAACTATTGCATATAACTTGAAGCTTCTGAGTGATGCTTCATTTGAGAAGTTTGATGCCATGATGTATCATCAGATGATTGTCTCATTGATGTATTTGACGAATAAAAGACCAAATATATTCTTTGCAGTGAACACCCTGAGCCAGTTCCTAACGGATCCAAGACAAGTTCACCTGATAGCTTCAAAGCATATGCTGAAGTATCTAAAAGGTATAGTGGATTATGGGCTCAAATATGATGCAAATCATAATATTAACCTACATGGTTATGTTGATTCAGATTGGGAAGTGTGCGCCAATGATAGGAAGAGCACCTCAGGTTGTTTCTTCAATTTGGGATCAAGCATGATCTTCTAGTTCAATAGGAAGCAATCATGTGTGGCATTTAGTACAACTAGGGAAGAGTATGTTGTCGCTTGCTTAGCTAGTTGCGAGGCAGTGTGGATTCGAAATATACTGCTTGAATTGTTTGATCTCCAGTTTGATGTGACTTGTATATTCTACGAAAATGATATTTGTGTGAAGGTGTCCGAAAAACCTGTGTTTCAGGACAAGTCGAAACACATCGAGATCAAGTTCCACTATATCAGGGATATAGTGCAGAGAGGAGAAGTGAAGCTCCAGTACATGGAAATGGAGGAGCAGATAGCCGATGTGTTGACCAAGCCTCTTGTGAGAGTGAAGTTAAAGTATGTTGGAGAAAGAATTGGTGTGATCCAGATTGATATCGCTTGAAAGAGGGAGTGATATGTTCTAGCATAGCTAGAGAGATAGGTTGTTTGAGAATAAAATCCTGGCGAAGCTCGTAGGTTTCTCATACGTAATCAGTCATGTAGCCTATCCTTAGATGTAATCAGTCCTAGTGAAGTTCGCAGGTTATCCTTAGATGTAATCAGTCTTGATATGATATAGAAGCATAATATATCACATGGGAAATGAGACAGGTTGTTTGAGTGGGAAAATATTGGTGCAGAAGGATGCTCAAACGTAATTAGTCCTGTAGGTTGTCCTTGGATGTAATAATTCCTGGAAAAGCTCGTAGGTTATCTGAGGATGTAATCAGTCCTGTGACTGGTTATCCGAATGTAAAAATGAGACCTGGCATGGTACACAGGTTATTCGGATGTAATATGACCCATGGGTTTTCTGAGTGTAGAATGACGCCTAGAATGGTACGCATGTTACTCAGATGTAATATTCCCTAAAGGTTATCTGAACATAAAATATAATGGACGTAGTTTGTTCAGATGTAATCCCTTGAGGTTGACCTAGAAGGTTATCTGAACATAAAATATAATGGACGTAGTTTGTTCAGATGTAAAAGATCCTAGTGTAGCAGGTTGTTGGGTCATAATTAGTCCTTACATATATATCCATATATGTGTGTTCCCATGTTGAGATGATAAGTTCATGAAGCACGAGAGGTGCACCTAGGAGGTTCTATGATAGAACGCAAGTTGAATGTAGATGCTTTATTTGTTTTGTTTTATCTTGTGCGGGACAAAAGAGATGATCTAGATACGATGAGAAGAAGGTAGAAGACATAGGTTATTGTCGTGGAAATGTAAAGAAGTTCCTAGACAGTTCCTACATGATGGATTGCTTGAGATGTGATGGAGACCTGGTAGAGGACTAGGCCTACATCCATCATGAAAAGGGGTTGGATCTGTAGAAACTTTGGATGACAGAAAGTATGGTATTATGATCAAATAATAAGATGATGATGGAAGAAGCTATGATGATGACTCTATGACTCCATGATGATGACTATGTAATGAAGACTTAACTAGATGGGTTGATGACTGTGAAGAGAGAGAATACCTTCCTAGTTAAGAGGGAGTGTTGATCTATTTGTAACTTTAGAAGATATGTTGATGTGTATTATCATTGTATGTTGTTGTATCCCAATTTGGGATGTGTCTTAACCCCTTGTGGGATGTCTAAATTGTGTCTAGACCTTGAGGTGCAACCTCCATTGTAAGTCAGGAAAATAGTCCCCGATATAACATCATGTATTGTGTATTTGGAACCTCTCTGGGATAAGTCGGATCTGTTAGGGAAGACATGTGGGCCCCAGTCTTATGTTTGGTTAGTGACTTGAAAGGGTATAAATAGGTAGGCACTCTCCCTAATTTATACACATCTCACACTCTCAAGTTCTCATGAGAGACAGAGAAAGAGAAAGGAGGAGAGATAGACACCTGCTGAATAATTCTTATTACTAATTTTGATCATCTTAATATTCTGAAGAAGTGTTCAGGGTTTTCTCCTTTATGGTTTCCCTGGTGAATTTTTTTTTGTCTCGTGTATCTTTTATATCTTATGCATATTCCTGTACTTGTTATTATTTCAGATAAAGATCCTAGATAAACTAATCATATTGTTGTAAAGGAAAGTTTCCTATGGCTAGGGCTTAAGAGGCCATCAACGTACTGGGGTTGAAAGGTGGATGTATAATGTTCAGCAAGCATATATAAGCAAGTTTCAGAGATTAGAATGGTGCATACCTTAACAAACGAAGGTTGATCCAAGCATCCCTTCAATCCTCTTCTTGCTCCTCTCACTTGTCTTGCTCCAAGAGACCTACAAAACGAATTGTACCTTCCTCAAACCATTATGACCACATATAAAGCAATGATAATCAAATAAACATGAAATAATAATTTGACTAACATCATCATATGATCATAAACAGAGATTCAATCACACATTGAACAATGATCTGGAAAGAAAAAGGAAATCACATCTTTATTAATCATGAAATGAAGTACAAATATACCTTCTCTTCAAGTTCGGCACCTCACGAAACCTTGATCTAGTTCTGTTGCTTCTCTTCTCCAAGGAACTCAGCCTCCAAGCTCTACAACACAAGGGGATGATCACTAGGGAAAAGGTGTGGGCAAAGAGAGTCCCGATTCCTCCAGCATGACAATGCAAAAATTCAAGTCCTCTCTCATGGACCTCCCTACCTCTATTTATATGCTTTATGAATAGTTAGGGTCAAAGACAAAGTAGTTACAACTGAAGGAATCAGTTGCATAACTACCCAAACTCCTGAATTTCAAAAAACGTATTTTTTTGACATTTTTAGGAGGAATACGTGGGTTGCAAAGACATTAGTCGCGTATGCAAGAGGTATACAAGGGTTTCAATGCAAAAGGTTGCGTATTTAAGGCGTATGTGAGTATTATATATAGCAATTCGTGTACCATACATGGGTTTCCTTAAGGAAACTCGCATATACATAAACAAATTTCATGTTTAGGTTACTTTTAGGCATTTTCAGACTTTGGTGTCTTCTAGAAAGTTTTAGCTAACACATATACCTTTCCAATGGTGTAGATATGAGGTCAAATGAAGTTATAGAACTCAAGATATGGGTCCTCCAAGTTAGGTGTTTATTCAGTGACTTTCATGAAGTGTCGTCATGCGACGGAATCATGGGAAAGTGGTCACAGGTAGAGATGTGTCATTTTGAGCTATAACAAATCCCCCCTAATGTATGAGGTTAAAGGGGAATACGATAGCTGAAATACATTATAAAGGAAACAGCTGAGTATGGATAGAGTAGATAATCCAAGATCGAAAGGCTCAAACAAAGGTACCTAAAAGAGAGATAAATCTTAGAAAAAACTGATCTCTGGGACATACAAGTCCATATACAAAACATCGCCATAAATATATAGGTAGATCCAACATATGTATGACTGATGAAACTATCATGGTCGCTCAATATGCAAAAAGGTGCCATATCAAATCTAAAGGAGTCATGGCCACAAATGAACAAGGTGGATCCATGCTCAACAATTGATCATAGCCATAAGAAAACAAGGTGGATCTATGTCTCAGCAAAATTTCATATAAAATGTAACAAGGTCTTGCGTAGCTTGGGTAATAGAAAAATGACGATACTACTGTCAGCCCAAGGTATTCAATCCAAACCACCCAAAAGGTATGAAGCATAACCATTCAAATAAAGGAGTTGAAGTCGAGCATGGAGGAAACCGTTTGATTACCGGTCAATAATGAGAACTGTTAACAAACGCGAGGGAAACCACCATTAATGAAAATGGTCCCCAAGGTACCTAGCACATTCTAAGACATGTGAATACAAGGACTTGAAGTCAAATACTTGAAGAATCCATCGAGTAGGAGATAGTAAGGTATTCCCACTACCCAATAGCAAGGGAAATTACCACTGATGACTGCAATCCCCAAGGTACTATCATAAAACTCTAAATCGCATTCCCAGAGAAAGATGTGTTGTAGTCGATAGGAAGAGATCCGTTGGAAGAAAGGCATCAAGGAATCCTTCATCATCCAACATGAGGTAAGTCAAAGACTAATTGGATCTGGAACTGGTATTGAACTTCATGACAAGAACTGCCGAAGACATGACGTAATGAACTGATACTAGGGAATGGCCGACACAAAAGTTCAAGGCAACTGCAGAATGGCCGACAAAGGTTTAATCCTTGAATAGTGAGCATGACACAAAAGTGACCTAGGCATATTTTGACACACAAAGACCAACGACACAAATATGCAATGTAGGAGACATTGACACATTCCCCATATAATTGGAAAACAAACCAACCAGAGGAGTAAGAAAACTCTGAATAGGGATAAGGTCAAAATACTAGGACCCAACTATTGATAGACTCAAAACTGGCGCTTTGTTCAAGGAAACAAGACTTGCTACCATGATGTAAAATACATGTGAATGAACTTCCCTTCCCCTCTTTCTTGTAAAGGTTTAACGAGTCCAAGAAAGCAAACTTAGGACCTTCTTCATTTTTGGCAAGCTCGAAGAAGAGACAGAAGAATGCTTGATAAAACACTGATTCGTGGATTTTACAAGCCCGAACTAATACATGCTCGTCAGTGTTTTCATAGTTTAGAGAGTCTGAAAACTCCAAAGAAGACTCCAGGGGGGTGCTTTTTCATACAATTTAGTCTCCTGAGGCCGGAAAAGTATAAAACAATCCACAGAAGAACTCTCTTAGCTTTCGAAGAAGTAAGGCGTGCCTTTTTCGTACTTAGTCGGGGAGGTCCGAGAAAGGTTAAATTGCCACCTACCCAATGCTCCTTCAGAAGTTGCATATATCCTGAGTTTAACGAGTGTGAAGGAAGGAAATATCACTCAAAAAGATCCATTTGATTACGAGAAATGGGGCTTACAACAGTAAACTTGATGCTTTGTTATTTAGGGTTTAGCGAGCATGACAAAGACATAAAGTACACTCGAAATCTTTTTCATGTTTTGGTCCAGAGCAAAAAAAAGAGAAAACTAAGCTCATACCGAGGGTTCCTTTTCTGTAAGTTTAGTCCCTCAGGTTCGGAAAAGTGATAAACCTATGCCTAGGAATACTCTTCTCAATTCCGAAGAAAAGAGAGAGTTCCTTTCTCGTACTATTCCACATGGTTCAAGAAAGTGATAACCTACCACCAATGTGGATTCCCATTCACATATTCTTAACAAGCTTGAATGGACAAGTTTACTCGGCAGGCAAGTCTATTTTGAGGAGTCATACCTGGGCCTAAAGAAACTCAATATCTTTCCCATGAAGTTTTAACAAGTATGGAAAAGTCAACTCGCTGTCTCCTTGATGTTTTTAACGAGCTTGAAGGAGAGCAGAAAGAATGTTCTAAATGCAAGGAAACGAGTGTCAGGGGAAATCAAAACTAGTTCCAAGTGCGAGGAAAAAACCTATGCATAATGCAAGGAACATGAGCAGGATAAAGACACTCGGGGAATGTCTCTTCAAGGTAAAGGGTGTCAAGTTGCAAAGGAAAAATGATATAAGGCTTTGCGACAATGAGAACAAAGATGAGGGCTTATACAACGAGCTAAAAGAGTGGAAGTCGACATCGGGCTCATAAGCGTGAGCAGGGCACATGCAAATGCAGTTACAACTTGAACAACAAGAAAATGCCAATAAACAGTTGTGAATCCAACTAAGAATCCTGTCTCCAAGAAACAACAGCATCAGGATCATATTCAAAAGAAAAGTTCTAATGCTGGTCACTTTGGCAGAAACACATGTGACTTTGCTATCTTCTATAAAAGGGAAAGTCAAGGAAGAATCAACTGAAGAAGATTCTATAGCACCAAGGCTTGAGGGTTTATAATCAATATGATCAACCTCAGAAGGAGAGAAAAAATCAACAAGGGAGATAGAGTCTGCAAGAACAAACTCAGTATCACGGGAGTTGAAAAATTCATAAGAAAAATCAAACTCATCAGGATCACTAACTTGTTGTTCAAAGGAAGAGTCAAAAGAATCAACAAGACCAACATAAGAAGACTAATCCATGGGAAGATCAATATTACTAAGCAAATCAGGGTTAGACTTAGTCACAACTGAACTGACATCCAAAAGAAGGTCAGACTGTATCAAAGACTCTAGGAAGAATTCATCTGAAGGAAGGAGATCATCCAAGATAGGTCACATGTCTAAATTTTTTAATGGATCGACAGAGTGGAGAGCAGGCTCCATAGTCTGTATAGGAGGACTCACTTGGTCAACTCCTGGGACCAAGTCCCGGGAAGGTAAGCATGAAAATAGAGGCTGCTTCTCAGTAGTAATTGAACGTAAAGGACATGAGGCCACATAGCTCACCTATGGTGGGGTAGTGTCTATAGAAACACTGGGAATCAATAAAGGAAAATACTGGTCTCTAGTTGGGTCAGGAGATAGATCAAGAAAATCCAATTGATCAATAGTGACAATTTCTTCTCCATGATTAAAGTACATCACACGAAAGAATGTTGACACCACAGCTTGCATGGCATAGACATAATCACGTCTGAGGAACATATTGAAGTCCAAGGGGTCTTCTATCACCATGAAGTCAACCAAGACGATCTTCCCACCCAAAGTAACAAGTGTTTGAGCAAGATTTCCCAAGGCTATACAAGTTTTTCTATCAAACGCCAGTAACTGACTAGTAGTCGACACAAGGATGGGAGATCCCATGCCTCGCCAAGCATGAGCAGAAAAAATACTAACTGAGGCTCCTTCATTAAAAATACAACGAGCAATCATGTATGGTTCAACTTTGACCTTTATCTCGAAAGGTGCATTAGAAGGAAGGTGCGGCTCAACTAGGCTATCCCAATCAAAGGAAGCAATCCAAGAGCTTAGTGGGGGTTCATCCAAAGCGAGTTCAATGTCCCCTTATTCAGTAAGTTCTAAACTGGCAGTGAAGAAAATGTGACTAGCAAACACTTCACTCTCCAAAGGAAGAGTGGGATTGATCGATAGTGGAATCAATTCAACCGCTTCATGAAATTCACTCTTTGAAGGGAGAGTGGGATTGATCAAAGATAACATTGGTTCAACCACATCAGGATCACTCTCTGAAAGAAGAGTGGGATCAACAAAAGTTGATATTGGTTGTTGAGAAACTATAGGTTGTTCAGGAGAAGGAAATTCTTGAGTCTTGGACCACACTCTTTTCACCTCTGTGATAGCAGGGCACTGGTGAGTAAGACGATCTCCCTCACATAGCTTACAAGGGAACTTAATTTTTCACTTCAAACGACCAATTTTCTCAATGGTGTCAACATGAATAGCAGTGGCTAACTATTTTCCCTCAACATGACCTACATAGGCTGAGATTTTTCCCCTAGCATGACTGCCAGAGGCTGGGTGACTGGGTCCAACCTGACTAAGAGAGGCTGGTTGTTGAAAAAATTCAGAATGTTAAAAAATGGGATGACCATGAAACCAAACTCTCCACACCTCCACAATAGAAGGGAATTTATAAGTAAGGTGGTCTCCCTCACAAATCTTACAAGGAAACTTGGACTTGTGTTTTGAATGGGTAGTCTTTTCAACAGTGTCAACATGACTTGCAATGGTTGACGAATTGTCCTTAGCATGAACCACATAGGTTGAAATACTACCCCCAGCATGACTTGTAGAGGCTGAGAGACTAGGTCCAACATGACTTACAGAGGTTGGATGAGCACCACTAGCATGAATCACAGAGGCTGAATGGTTAGGATCAACATGCTTTGTAGCAATTGAGTGTATGCCCCTAGTATGAACTTCAAAGGCTGGGTGGATGGATCCAACATGACCTGCAGAGGTTGGATGGGGAGGTTAAATGGACATCATAGGTTGAACGGTTGCCCTCAGCATGAACTCTAGAGGCTGAGTGACTGGATCCAACATGACCTAGAAAGGTTGGAAGGATCCCACCAACATGATAAAAAAAGGCTGGATGGTGAAGATCGACTTGATTTGCAGAGGTTGAGTGCTTAGATCCAACATGTCATGCAGATGTTGGATAGGTTACCCCAACATGAACTGCAGAAGCTGGGTGGTGAGGTTCAAATTGACTTGCAGAGGTTGAATGGGTGCCCCCTTGCCTATGTTCCATCTTCCTATTCCTCCTTCTTTTAATCCTTTTAGACTGTCGATTACTAGTATCAGCACTTTCACCGCATGAGGTAGAAGGAGGAGGAGAATCAACTACAGGTGAAGGGGAAGCATTGTTTTGATGCCCATGATATAAGGAGCTTACTTGCAAAGCATCGAGGGAATTAAGGACAGTTGGAGTGGAAAACAACCACACCGGTAGCCCTAGGGTGAATCCAGGTAGATTCAAGGTGGCCATCAAAGGAACACGAACATTCTCTGTGAGAGGGATAGTATAAGGAGTTCCCAGCATGGGGATCTCTTGGTTGGTGTTCAAAGGTGTGTTAGCCATAGTTTCAAACAATAAGACAAAGTCTGAGGTCGACAGGAAACCAAAAGTACAAAGCACACACCTGAAGGCAAGCTAAGTATAGATAAACCACACAACACTCACTAAAAAATTCCTAAAGCCAAACAGACAAACAGGTATAAGATATGTTTTCCAGAAGAAAGTTGAGAGACAGTTACTTGGCATCCCTGTAGATGTTCTTAAGAACAAGCGGAGGAATCACCCACCGCCCTCCCACACCTTCTACCGGGGTTACCTTCCAAGCCCATCCAAGGTCAACCAGAAATAGCCTTCAGGTGTACCTGTGAATGAACCCTAGATGTTAAAGAGACTAAAGGCTACCTTAACTATATTGACAGTCTGGGGGGACAGTCGCAAGCCTGGTTCATACACATGGGTAGGGTAGCAAATCCCAAAACCCTGTCAACACCAGGCACCACACGGGGCTGGGAGGGTGGTATTGACAGAAGTCCCCAGAAGCGAAAAAACCTTGGTCTACGCTTTGATAAGGAATCAGAGGGTTATCTCCTCAGTCTAAGTCTCCACGTGGCCTCGTGCTTAAATCTTGTTTGAGAGGAGCTTCCCAGATACAATCAACATAGAAGAGGATTTACCTAGTGATTGGCTAACTACGTCTGAAATTTAATACTTGTGGAGAGGTAAAACTCCCTAATCCACAAGTCTAGCCTGAGCTAGTTGGTGTATGACCCTATGTAATAAAACTTACTAATAATTTTTAAATTATATCATTTATTTTAAGGGTTGTTTTTAGTCAGAGGGTAAATGGCGTGAAACTTATGTGGTGTTTTGACTCAAAGTTGAAACAAAATGATTAAGCAAAGATAAATGAAATGCAAAAAGCAAAAACTATTCTCTTTTTCTTTCTTCAAAATAGAAACTTGAAAGCCACAAAAGAACAAATTCTTTTTATTTTTTTCAAAAACAATGATATGCAGTGCATTAGAGACAAAACCCTAATCTACATGCATATTAAACAACTATATGTTCTTTTTATTTTTCTTTTATAAATGCAAAAGAAAAAATACCTACAAACAAAAGTATGCAATGATAAGAACAAAGCAAAAGGAACTCTTCTATACAACCACCAAACAAACTCTAGAATGCCCTAAAGTTAGTATAAACACTACTTGGAAGGAAGGCTTGCATAAAAGACAAGTCAACTATTTTGGCATGGTGAAGTTAACCAACAAAAAAAGAAGGAAACAAACACCAACAAGCTTCTGAACTCAGACAAAGATCACTAACAGAGGCTGACTAGAAACTAATCCAAAAATCATGCCAAGCAAGGGGGGTGGGGGGAAAGAGAAAAGAGCAAGCCCTAATGCTATAAAAATACTTACCACATGGATAAAGAACAACCAAAATGGATGACACTAACTCCCTGGAGTCATGCACCTTCAGAGGACCCCAAAATACCTACCAAACAACCCACAACAGCAGGAAAAACCACAAAAATGAGGAAAAACATTGTTTTAGGGGCACACTCAGGTTGTACTACTGACAGATCGCGTATCATATGCGGGTTAATAGTATAGCAAGTCACGTGTACAAGCACATGTAGGTTTTACTACTGACAGGTCGCGTATCATACACAGGTTGACAGTATAACAATTCACGTGTACAAACCAGACACGCGATTGTCTAGTCTGCAACTCACTTATGGGTGGGAAAAAACTCCAAAAAGGTCAAAAAATGCCTTAGGAAGGCAGGGGAGGTGTTCTATCAGACTTAGAAGGTGTTCCTAAGTGGCAAAGAAGGACCTAAAACTTTGCAAAAGACTGGAAGAAATACAGAGAAACCCCAAACAGACAAGGCTCTCCCTAGCGGGGTCACCAGTTAGGGACCTCCCTACCTCTATTTATATGCTTTATGAAGAGCTGGGGTCAAATACAAAGTAGTTACAACTGAAGGAGTCAGTTGCATAACTACCCAAACTACCCGAATTTCGAAAAACGAATTTTTTTGATATTTTTAGGAGGAATACGGGGGTTGCAGAGACATCAGTCACGTATGCAGGATGTATATACGGGTTGCAATGAAAAAATTCATGTATTTAAGGCGTACATGATTATTATATATAGCAAGTCGTGTACCATATGCGGGTTTCCTTAAGGAAACTCGCATATACATCAAAAAATGTCATTTTTAGGGTACTTTTAGGCATTTTCAGACTTTGGTGTCTTCTGGAAAGTTTTAGCTAACAAAGATACCTTTCATGTAGATATGAGGTCAAACAGAGTTATAGAACTCAATATATGGGTCCTCCAAGTTATGTTTTTATTCAGTGACTTTCATGAAGTGTTGTCATGGAAGTGTCGACATGCAACAGAATAATGGGAAAGTGGTCACAGGCAGAGATGTGCCATTTTGAGCTATAACATAGATCTAAATAAAAAATAACACTCCCATGTGAATGCTCGAACCGTAAGTGAGATTCAAAGAAGAAAATGATTCTTTGGAGGAAACCATGTTGTTGGAGGCTCCAGAATCAATGCGGAAAGCTTGAGATTTTGAAAATCCAGCTTTTAGTGCATGCCATCTCTCATGATCATCTGAATTGATTCCAATATCATTTTCCTTGCAGCTTCAGGGAGGGAAATGTGGTTCTACTCAAGTATTATGTCTATTTGATATATAGTCTTCTTCATACAACTACTCTCTGGATGGGGTCCTCTCTTGCAATGGGGACACTTTCTCTTTTCACCCTTCTCCTGCTCATCCTTCTTGGTACTTGAGGTTCCATATGAAGGATTTGGTTTCTCCTTTGGATTGGATTTAGTATTCTTCTTGTCCTTCCCCTTTTGCTTCCCTTTTTATTGGGCATTCTTTGAATCCCCATCCAAAAAAACTTGATTATTTGGGGCTTTCAAGGCTCCAATTTGTATCAACTTATCTTGTTCTTGGGTCATGGATTCCATGAATGCATCAAGTGAAGGAATTTGACAGTTTGGAGTTTCCAGTCTCTTAGAATGTAAAGTGGACACAAAATTGAAGATTCAGGTCCAAGCTTGCTCAGAATGGAGATCACCAACTGCTCATCCTTCTTGTCAATTCCACATTATTTACACCGCATTACCAAGGACTTCAATTTAGTGAAAAATTGTTGGATGTTTTTTAAATTCATGGGTTTGAGAGTAATTAGTTCATTCTCCAGAATGTGTCCTCTCATCTCATATTTCTTGCGAAAGAGTGATTCGAGATTTAGCCAGACCTCCCTTGGTGTCTTCAAGCCATTGATAGGAAGATCAATCATTTGGATATGATAATGCACATGAAACCAAAAGCTTCATCTAACTTGTTTAGGTACTTGTATTTTTCAATAGCTACCCAGGGTTTGACCTCCTTTCCCATGGTGACCTTGTACATACACTTATTGCACAAACATATATACATATCTTCCCTAAAATCCAAGTAATTGAAAGGTGTGAGGATTTTGGGTGTCAAAGGATTTGAATTGTCCATCTCGCCATAAAAAAGAATTCATTAATGGATTCTTCACAAAACTTGCATAAAAATATCAAATTGAAGCTAAACCATCTCTGTAGAGATATGATACCATGTAAAATGATCAATTCCACAAGATCTTCAAAATGAATTGAAACTTACTTTGAAAGAAGAATGAAGGAGATTGATTTACAATGAAAAATTGTTGAAAAAAGCAATGAAATTGAACATTGAAGAAAAAAATCATATGCATCAATAAACTAGTGTCATATTACATTAATATGATTATACTATGAATATGATACAAAAGGAGAAATTCAAATTACCCAGGAGGAATTCGAATCCATCACTGTAAACATGACTAAACAAAGACTATAAACCACTGTAGACAAACTAGTGCAACTCTGGACACCTAACTCAGTCATGATTCTGTTAACTGACACTGGGAGACAAACATGGGCACATATCTCCACAAATCATGCAAAGAAGGCGTATGGGATAACTGAGAGTGAACTGAATGTGGAAATTGAAGACTAACTCCACTCCAGACAGAATTAACTGAAGGTAGGACTCCCGTAACTTAGTGTGGACTCCTAAAATCTAGGGATTTGTCTTTGGAGCTCCTAAATTGATGCATGAGGGTGCATCAAGTGGATAAGGAGGCCAAATAACATATCCAATGCACCATTAAGTGATAAACATTATCCTAAGCTATCAAACTACTGAATAAACCAAGGTGGATAAGGAGGATTATTGACTAATCCTAATAGGTATTGGTAGCCTGTGGTATTTTCCCATTGTTATCCCTCTTACAAAGGAAGGCATTGGATTGTGCTTGTACATGAGTATTATAAAAATACTAATGTGTATGAGTTAGGATCTGAGAGAGTGAAGAGGAAGTTGCAAAAAATGTGCTAAGAGTTGTATCCTTTCATTTTGTTGGATTATATAGTAAAAGGAATGGATATTTCTCCGTGGAATTATCCCATATTGGGAAAACCATGTATATTGGTGTCTCTCTTGTATTTTAATCTTATGTGTTTGATTTCTGTATTTTG
Source organism: Pseudotsuga menziesii (assembly GCA_001517045.1). Classification (NCBI taxonomy): domain Eukaryota; kingdom Viridiplantae; phylum Streptophyta; class Pinopsida; order Pinales; family Pinaceae; genus Pseudotsuga; species Pseudotsuga menziesii. Next base: position 306,782 of record LPNX010435825.1, on the reverse strand, counting down.
TTTTATGTTATTGCTCTATGATCCTGTTTTTCTAATAGTTTGGAAAAGTACGATGGGACCTGTTCATGGTGGGGGAATATGCACCATGCTCCAATAAACCTATCATAAACATGAGGTGCAATGGACTCAAAGGCTAAGCTCTCGTAATTAGAGAGATTGTCTAGGAGCACGAGCAGGAGGGATGCCAAACAAAGTTCCCTTGACATCATTTCCTCTTGTTGTAACTTTCACAACCTCCAATTTGTTAGGACCCAATACTTCGTCCCTCCTCCTCTAGAAATTAGTTTTCTAGATGTCATTAAGAGGCCTTGCCTTTTGGTGGACGTCCAATAATCCGTTGACCACATTGATCATCATGCTAATCGATTGTTTAGATGGGAAATTAGGGTGCATGGACCCTAATTGGGTGTGCAACCAATCATTTTCATTGCGATGTGATCTCCTCGATTAAGATCCTCGTTATCTCATCTTCCCAAGGAGGTTGATAAGCATGATCAAACACCTAATAAACAAATTAAAAAATATATCAGTCAAAGTACAAAATACCGATACACAACCAAGACATTGGTAGTTGAAAAAGGTATAAATATGAATTTAATGTCCCTGCATGATGAAGAACCTCCTCATCATGCTCTAAGGAGGTCAATGTGTCATGACCATTGTGTGAGATGCTGGTCACGGTGCTCATGGATGCACGATCACCAGATGGCCTAGTTGGAAGGGTGCTTATGAAAGTAGAAACAAACACCAATTAATAATTGAGTTACTTGTATACAATAATTCACTTCTTTATGTAACTTAATAAAAACAAAACTAGATGTAAATAGTTCACATACTACTACACTTGTGTCATGGGAGTGGGAGGTGACATAGCACCAGATCCTCTTGATGAATGTGATTTGTGGAGGGAAGAAACCCTCTTTGGAGAACAATCTGCATGAAACAATGACGATAAATCATATATATGTTATATGTTGAATACAATAAAGGATCTAAGAAAACTCTACCTACAAATGGATGTCCCCACCAATATATGTTCTTAATAACGTAATGTAACATTTAACGTTACATTATTAAAAAAAATAACATGTTGGCTCATAAAATTAAAAAAATGTATGTCTGCTGACAAAATAAAAAAATTATGAAAAGAAATTTAAAGAATCCACGTTCACCTAAAAAATAACAATATTAAAACTTAAACCCAAAGATATCAATCATGGGAGGGATCAAATTCCTTGAGTTTAATATTAAAAAAAAATACACCTCAAGAAATTGGATCCCTCTCGGTCCTTGATAGATCCAAGTGTAAGATAGATCTATGTTGGTTTATTTTCAACTAAAGTTTGGATTACATGTACAGTAAAAATCTAATATTACAATTTTTTGGTTAAAATTACTAAAACTAATAAAAAATTAACCAATACATACAATTGATTTTTTGGAGGTTTTGAACAAATTTCACAAAATTCCTAAAAAACAACACTTTCAATCAATGCATAGAAGAGTTGATTTTTTAGGGTTTTGAACAAACTTCACAAAATTACTAAAAACACACACTTTCAATTAATGCATAGAAGAATTGAGTTTTGGGGGTTTTGAGTTGCTTACCTCTGGCCATGGAGGCCACAATAGAAAGAAGTGGTGGCTAGTGGCAAGTTGTAGTATATGGTCAAATCGTTACAATTTCTCTATACTCCTCGTTTGATTTCCTATATAACATACACATTGAGATAAGCAAAGGTTTTCTATTTTTTCATTCTTATACATGTTATAGGTTGAGATCTGAACACAAATTTATAAATCTCAATCAAGAATCATAGCTCGATCGAGCTTTCAAATTCCACGAGCATATGCCAAGTCGTGGCCTTTCATTTTGGAAATTTGATCCTCACATTCTCTCGATTGAGATTTTAATCTTGATCAAGCATGATACCTTGGTCAAGCTTTGGTTCTTGATTTAGATGGATCTCGATCAAGGGTTTTCCAGACCCTTGATTAAGCTCTTTATTAAGCCCTCGATTGAGCCTTTAAAAGTTCGATCCAAGGCTGAACAATAGCTCGATCGAGATCATTTTTCAACAAACTCGCACCTCCACTTGCCAAAAAGTGTTACCCATCTTCATGGTAACACCCGATGTCATTAATAACTTATCATTGAATTTCACTATTGTGATAAAAATACATGCCTAGTTTGTAGTGGCCCTAGATGATTGGGGTTTGCATGAAAGTTTTAACAATGTACTTGGATGTGGAAAATATATGAAAATCTCTAGCATTTGATTGATGTGTTGACTATACATACCTTGTATAATATCATTCTTATTACTGTAGGATGATAAATTATAATCAAAACAATAGTGATATCTTGATGATGCCACATGTCACTCATAATATATCATGAAGGTATTTCATGATAAACTTTTGTAAGGTTAGTCTGGATCAATAAAATCCACGTACTAGATGGATGTTTTGATAGTATTTCTTGCATTAGATGTGATATGATGTTGCAATGAATGCTTATAAAATCATGCACAATGGTAAATAATTGATTTTGCTAATGAATCATGATAATATTGTTCATGTTGTTTTATTTATGCGCATATGTTGTGTCGAGATGATTATCATATTCACGATGTTATTCTAATTTAAGAGCACTTGTGGTATTTAACTTGTGTGTCCATTTATTTATGTCGATATAATGATTTTGATGGAATGCCATGATGTCATGTTGTAATTGCATGAAGTTCTTTTAGGATGAGATGTTTTCATTATGGAATGCATGAGCATGTGATTTCTTATTGTTTAGGATGTTGTAATGACAATGGTTGTTATAATTTCATGATGCCATGCAACAATTAGTATGCGGATTCTTTTTTATGTGATGGTGATGTTATGATTATAACTAATGTATTGGTTGCATGTTGTGAGGTGGTGATTGCCATGAAATCCATCAATGCATAGAAAGGTTTGGTTCATTCAATGATCTTATGGGAGCCCATACCTATGAAGGAGAATATATGCAAAGTAACATTGTATGGGTTGGGGACAAGGCACAATCAATAAACCTACGCTAATGGATCTTTTTCCTTATATGATGCTTGATAGGACATGGTATCATCATGGGAAGCCTAGAGTGTTTAGTATTGGAGTAACGATATCAAAGGTATGGAAGAGAGGCTAGAATTGGACTCACCAATGGAGTTGCATGGATGGCCATTCGATGTTTGGGGATAAATACCTGGTAGGATTTGGGGAGGAAGTTTAGGTTAGCATTTTAAGATGTCGAAGTATGTGATTTATTGTACCAGATGATATGCTTACTTGGGAAGATGAGTCCTTGTGCCTTGGAGCCTTTGTTTGGTTAATCGACTCTGAGTATGATATTAAAAGCTGAGAAGATGATTAGAGTTGTGCTCGACCTTCCTTGAAGTTGTGTTGTCACTTGGGAGACTCTATAGAATTAGTTGCAACAAAGGGTGATGTGGAAGATATGTGAATAAAGTAAAAACTTATAAGTTTTACAATTAAAGTTGACTTTAGGACAAAGTTTCTTAAAGGGGGGGAGTATGTAATAATAATAATAATAATGGTTAAGAACATGTGTTTCCTCCTAGGAGGTCACAGGTTCAAATCCGAAGGGGGGTAGGGTATGTACACCTTTGTAGACTTTAGTAGTTGCATTACTGCATAAAGGGGGATCCATTGTCTCACAAACAAAGGGGTCTCTTACACCAAATTGGTGTCTGGATTGGTCGTGACCTTAAAAATATATTATTATTATGCCCCATATTTATTTGAATTAATCATATACTTTGGTGATGCGAATAAATAATTAGATAAACAAATAATTGGTCTTTAAAATAATAATAATAAATAATGATTATGATTATGATAATAAAGAAACTAATTTATTACAAAAAATAAGTAAAAATGTGAGATTTTGTTAAATTAAATTTAACGAAAAGTCTAAATAAATAAAATCTAATTAAAAGCTTACATGATTAAATAAATACAATCTCAATTATTTGGTTGAATGACAAGTAAACCCTATGTATGAGAGTTTTTGCATGTATGGATGTGAAAAACAACTATTTAATGGATGTTGGGGAGGTGGTGAAGTTGTTTTGTTTTCGAGGCAAGAATCTTGATCTTGAGTGCTTTTCTTTGGAGCTTGGGCTTCAAAAGAAAGAAATAGGAATATAAGATGGCATAAGTTTTTAATTGAGGGATTGTGGGCTTTCAATTGTATGGACTAAGAGATTGGTTGGGAGGAGATTTGACCCCCACATTTGGTTGTTGTTGGTCAGAGTAAGAGGTTAGAGTTTGACGGTCCCATCTTCACCCTGATTGTAAGTCGGATCCCTTGCTCTTTTAGGTATGACTCTCACATCTTGTTGTCGTTATGTTTAATTTATGCAATGAGTTTAATTAGGAATATGCATGTTGATGAGTTTAATTCATGTTAATTTTATCAAGTTGGATTTACACTTTATGACAACGTGGCACTCTATCATAGAAATGAAAGATAACACAAGGTACATTGATACAAGAATTGAAGAAAAAAATATGACTATAACATAACAAATTGGATGTTGAAATGATGGAAGAATTTCGATTTTGTGGAGAAAGAATGTAAGGATGGAGAACTATTCAAGTTGAGAAAACCCAAAAAATGAAGGGATCATATTTCAATAGCAAAAAATGTATCATCCATATTAAATAAAGACAAATAGATAAATACAAATAGAAAAAGACATATATATGAATATTTTGAGTGCTCTATTAATTCAATAAAAATAGGCTATGGATTTTTTTTTGTCACATGTTCCCACTTAAAGACAAATGAAGGAATATTGGAAGTTTTCCAGTAATTCAATAATCATGGGAGAAAAATAATAGATTCTATTTGTCACATATGCCCATGACTAGAAGAGAAGAGAATAAATAAATAAAAATGTTCTACTAATTCAACAATCATAAAGAAAAAAAACTAATATATTTGATATAAAATATTACCTCAATTTTCTACCCTCTACCTTCCCCTCCTATTGGTAGATATCACTAGTATTGTGCTCATAATAATATTTCCTATCTACACATGTTATTATATTGTATGTTTTCTCCTAGTTTTGAGATATTGGATTAGCATGTAAAACTGGAAAAACAACTCTAAAACACACCCTTGAGTTTAATATTTATTTTTCTCTAGTTGGACCTTAACCTTTGGTTCCATGCTAATAATATAGTACAATACATTTACATCAAGGTGTAATTAAACTTAGTCAATATGGCTTAAAACACTGTTTTTTTAACTACGTCGTATATTTACATGATTAAGCATATTTCAAGGATAAAAAATAAAGTATAACAATTGTGTCTCAACTAAACCCAAACGTAAAGAAATACCCAAACAAATGCCCCAAAGGATCAAAGTGAGTCAACTCAATGAAAAAGGCCAACAACCAAGAGTGAAGGTGGCAAAAAACCCCCTAGGTCTAAGTATTAGAAATCCCTACAAAATCGTACATGACTTAGGTAAGGAAATTCAAAAAAGACAATCCAACATAAAATAACACAGCATAAATATTATTAAAATAAATTATTATTATTATGCCCCATATTTTATTTTATTTTTAAAAAAATTTTTAAGGCAAGAATCTTGATCTCGAGGGATTTTCTTTGGAGCTTGGGCTTCAAAAGAAAGAAATAGGAATATAAGATGACAGAAATTGTTGATTGAGGGCTTGGGAGCTTTCAATTGTATAGAGTGAGAGATTGGTTAGGAAGAGAGTTGCCCCCCACATTTGGTTGTTTTTGGTGAGAGTAAGAAGTTAGAGTTCGACAGTCCCATCTTCACCTTGATTGTAAGTCGGTCCCCTTGTTCTTTCAGGTATGACTCTCACACCATGTTGTCATAAAATTTAATTTATGCAATAAGTGATTTTAATTAGGAATATGCATGTTGATGAGTTTAATTTGCGTGGCACTCTATCATAGTAATGCAAGATAACACAAGGTACATTGACATTATGTTGAGTATAGCATAAGAAAAATGTAAGTGTGACATACAAACTTGGATGTTGAAATGATGGAAGAATTTCTATTTTTTTTCGAGAAAAAATGTAAGGATGGAAAACTATTCAAGTGGAGAAAACTTAAAAAATGAAGGAATCATATTTCAATAGTAAAAGATGTACCATCCATACTTAAAGACAAATAGATAAAGACAGGTAGATGAATATTTGGAGTGCTCTATTAGTTCAATAAAAATAGGAAATGGATTATTTTTGTCACATGTGCCCACTTAAAGACAAATCAAGGAATATTGGAAGTTCTCCAGTAATTCAATAATCATGGATAAAAAAACATAGATTCTCTATGTCACATATGCCCACTTGAAGACAAGAGAAGAAATATAAAAAAATATTCCACTAATTCAACAATCATAGATAAAAAAACACATATATTCAATACAAAATATTATCTTATTTCCCATCCTCTACCTTCCCCTCCTATTGGTAGATATCACCCTTGTGCTCATAGTACTCTTTACTATCTACAAATGTTATTGTATTGTATGTTTTTCCTAATTTTGCAATATAATATTTTGAGATGTTGGATTAACATGTAAAACTAGAAGAATAACTCAAAAACACATCCCCTAGTTTAAGATCTATTTTTCTCTAGTTGGACCTTAGTACAATAATTTTACATCAAGGTATATTCAAACTTAGTCTATATGTCTTAAACCACTAAAATAATTAGCAACGCCATATATTTACATGATCAAGTATATCCCAAGGATTAAAAATGTATTACAAGTGTGTCTCAACTAAACCCAAATGTAAAGAAATACCAAAATAAAAGTAAGGCAATTCAATCAAAAAGGCCAACAACCAAGAGAGTGAAAGTGGCAAGAATACCTTACCTAAGCATTAAAAATTCCGTGGGGGATTCACCTTGGTGAGCAATATCTTATCATGTTCATTCATAAAGGGATTTTTTAATTATGAAAAATGAAGTCAATATATTCTGCGTATTGGGGGCTCAGGGAGTAAGGTATGGGGGGTTTATAGGTATTGGGTATGTAAAAATGTGTTTTTAGTAAAAATAGGGAATATATTGTAAAATGAGGATTTTTTTAATTGGAATATCTATTTGGAAGGGAGTCTCAAAAAAGGGTTTTTGTAGGTAATTATCAATATCTACTGAAATTAGGGGTATTATTTAATATCCCATGAACCCTGTACAAAATCGTACATCTAAAATTAGATAAGGAAACTCAAAAATACAATCCAACATAAAATAACAAAAAATAAATATCATGTTATTAGTTAATCACCCATAAACAAAACACAAAATCCTAATCACACCATCACCTTTATGATGAATAAAGATATATAAATACTAAAATATAAAATGATTATACTACACAACACATGTATCTCATCACCTACTTAATCCAAAGACATAAGTGTGTCAATAATAATGACATCTCCAAAGAAAAACATATCATATAAACAATTTATGTTATATACATTACATTTCTTAATTCTACTGCAATTTCTATTTTTGTCACTTTTCATATAAGAATTTATGAAGTATAATGATCAATTAAAACATTAATTTTAGGAAACATGAAAACATATATTCTTTGAGAAATATTGTCAGTGCAATTTCTATTATTGTCACTTTCCATAAAAGAATTGGCAAAAATATAATGGGATCAAGTAAACATTTTAGGAAACATGAAAACGTTCATTCTTATGACAATGGACTAATTTTTAAAATAATTAAGAATTCTTCAAAATTAAATCCATCAATGACAATAACTTCTCACAAGTAATTATCTTAATTGGTTCAATCACAAGTATGAAAGATTCCCCTGATTAGACATAGTTGTCGTATCTCACACCAAATTTTCCACATTACAAAGGAAATTTTCAAATTCTTAGACAAGAAACGCCAAACACTGGATTTCCCGAGAACCATTAGCTCTCTTTCTGAATGTAAGATGAATGCTATTACTCATTTCTTGGTAGGGTATGGTGTCTTGACCATGGGGATGTCGTATAGTCAGGTACATCTATCCTTGATTACAAAGCATCCAACTGCACCGATGGAGAGCGGAACATTGGTGTTTAGTGCTTGCAGTTCTTAGTTCATCTTTAGATATCTTAACCATAATGATGTGTGCACATTCAGTGATAGTCTCAATGGGACCATGTATCTGTTAGTTCCGATCTTTGAAATTTTTGTAATAGAAATTGACTGGGCCTTGACATAAAAATAAGTTTAATGTCTAAACTTTTCACTGTAGTGATGGTGTGAAAAAAACGTTCAGTGATGATCCTCAATCACCAATGCTTTTCACTGCAGTGATGGTTGGCCACATTTATTTCAGATTGTCCTTTAGTAGTATTCATTATATGTGTTTATAATTTACAGTTTAGGGTGGATGAAGAAGGGTCTTCTTATGTTGTAGAGATTTATTTTATTGTAATAATTCCAAATGCGAAATAAATAATTATAAAAAATCATTTCAGTTTATATGTATAATTGAGCACTTCGTAACACTTAACTTGTGGCCTATCAATATTCATAAATCACAAGTTGAGTAGCTGTGCTAATTAGTAACTTGATGTCTTCAACCATATTACAAACTGCCTATTTATAATCTTGAGTTAGTAAAATTTTATCTTAAAAAAACAATTTTGGATATGAAAGCTTTACTGGATTTCATGTGCTTGAATTTGGACTGATATAAATGCAACAGAAAAACACAAGCTTTACTGCATTTCATGTGCTTGAATTTGGAATCTGGACTGGTATAAATAAAACAGAAAAACACAGATTCTTCCTTTCTATGCAAACATTGCGACACCATTCTTATTAATTGAAAGGTATATTTTGGTGAAGATGCCCCTCTCGATTTCAGACAAAAGATTTAAAAAAAATTCTATATGCTGGCCATACTACAATTCATAGAGATTAACAGCTTTTGGTTGAATTTTAGATTACTGCCAGTTAGCAGTCATAAAGATTAGCATCTTTTTGTTGTTTGACAGCTAACAGCCATGGAATCATTTTATGAAGACATAAAGAGTGCTACCTACTGAGGTAAATTGCTAACTATCCTTCTCTAAACAAGTCAAAGTTTGACAAAATACCAAAGAACTGTTTTTTTATAATTAATACGCAGTACCAAAACATAGGGAATATACAGCTTTTTTATTTTTTTGAAAAATGGTTGTATATTGTGACTATCATAGCAATATAGTTTGTTACGGTGGCACATTTAAAAATCATGCTCTTTATGCAATCAATAGTTGTGATTCAGGCAGGTAGTCTATCCAATTTCTCTCTGGGTAGAAATGCTTCGGGCACCTATAAGGTCTAGTCACCATGCAGAGTTTTGTTTGGCACCTTAACCCAACAGCTTGCAGGTTGTATTCATCTTTTCAACTCTGCTTTTATTGCACTCACTACAATGCAATGCATAAGCCACATCTTGCAAGCAACTCTGTCAGTCTCGTGGATCCAAAGGCCTGAGAAGCACCACAAAATTGGGTTTGCTCCATGAACCCAATATAACTCTGTCAGTCTTGTGATTAATGTTTCCATGGTACACATCGAAATCCCAATCTCCAAAAGCATGATAATTTAACATAAGCCTATTAGCATGACACGTCACATGATTTATCTAACAAGTTTTAATATATACTAGATTTATTTAAATTCTAGATTTATCCTGTACCCAGAGGGATCAAAAGGATCAAATTTCTAGAGATGCAAACTTTTTTTATAGTGCAAAGATTTAAAGAAAAGTTTGCACCTTAAAGGATTTGTCTCTCTTGGAGCATGATAGATCCAAAATTAGGATCTACGCTGATACTATAAAGATTGCAAATACTCTTTAGCAACAAATATCTTATAACCTTCATGGGCAGATCTTTAACATATCTCAGGCAGCTAAGCAAAATATATATATATATATTTCATATTAATATCAAAATTATATATGTGTGTTTCTGTTTGGTTTTGAATTTTAATTTGAATTGACATTGTAATTTTTTTTTAAATGACAAATATCTGCTGTCTATTGAGCCAAGAAGAAATACACATCTCCTCATGCTGAACTGTAACCTTTGAACATAATTATCAACAATCCAATAATGGTGTTTAACAAGGACATACTCATAAACATTTGGTTTTTTTTAAGCCTTTCATATCATCATTTATCCTTATATCTCCCCTTACCAATTTTTTTTCTACATACGATATTGGGGAGTTTTTAGATTCCTTTTGCTAACATAACATAATATTAGCCTATTCTGTGATTATAATCTCAAGTAAACACAGTTTCTTTTTCCGGATATCAACCACATTATTCACAAGCACCACCACATTCAGCAAAGCTCCTTATTTTTTTAATATGGTAAGTGGCAGAGGTTAATTAAAGTATGTTAATAGTATCCTTCAACGCTGCATTCATTTGGTATTTATATTAGTTTCCAATCGTCTGTTGATGCTCTTTGTCATCCATTGCAACTTGAGATCAATCTACTAACATAGAATTTTGATACCACTTAGATTCAATATGACCAAGAAGTACGGAGAAATAATGCAGCATAAAAGTAGAGCGTCGAGGGAACATGTTACTGCTTTTAGGAATGTATCATGTATAAAATTACTAAAATGAATGTGTTATAACTTTTAAGTATGTAGTGATGAACCCCAAAGCTAATTGCCATGTAGAACTTTTGGGTATGAAAGTTCCTTGAAGATATAATTTTTTTAACAGAAAAAACAATATGGTGGTAGGCATACTGCTTAGAACTTGGAAGTAGTTACACTACCAATAACTCACTGGCAGGCATGTGTGTGTAATCAACATAAAGCAAGGTATACTGACAAGTGAATTACAGTAATATGAGACTGATCACCAGAATCTGCTCGCCACCCTTGCCTCTCAGTCCAGATTCCAGAACTCTAGCATCAGTCGTGGCTTGCTGCAGACCTAATGCAGATAATTGGTGTAAATTTAAATGCCATCTTTATACTACGTACAGGTCTAGCAAATGACCGAGCCCACCTTATGGGCTATGAAGGTTATTTGAACCTTTATCCTCAATGATAAATTGATTTCCCTACAACCATCTTCCATTTCCAACATCAAGACAGTAACCTATCCATTTTTAGAGCACCAATCCTCTGCAAACAAATAGAGGGCAACATTCCACTGGGAATAATTTCATAATGGAATAGTAATCTATGTTTCAAATAGCATTCAACTGCTAAAGCAAAAGCAACCGCCTCAATTCTTTGAATTGAAGGAGAAAGGTGATAGACAGAAAAGAGTCTCAAGTGAAACATTAGTGCCAGGCTTCTTTATTTTCAACCATGTATTTCAAAGAACAAACACATCTGCAATCATAAGACCATTGTAAAGTTGAATGAACTGTCTTTGCATACTTTTGCAAACTTCTCTGATTGTATGTATTCAGACCAACATACCTCAAAAATTAAATGAACCTCCTATTGACCTTCACAAAAACATCAGCCAACTGATTCCATTAGGCATATAATGTAATATTCATTTGCAACACACACCCCTTGTAAATTTTTCTACACATCTTCCAATAAGATTATTAAGCATCTCAAAATACTGTGTCCTGCTCAGAGAGGACAACAAGAAACAGACTAAAAATAACACTAGAACTATAGGTTATCAGCCAATGTTATAGATATAATATATGTATGTGTTTGTGTCTTTAGCAGATATACTTGAATTATCAACTTCGTATGTTTAAGTCTTTGAAGAGAATATAATAGTAGATTATCAAGAAGACAGAGGATTCACATTATCGGCTTCTAAAAGCAGCCAACACGGTCTAGGACTCTTGACAGCGAACGAGATAAAAATAATGAAATTGATTCTTGTCGAGAAAGAGTTGCAACAGGCATTTGAGTACTGAAAGCATGCTTGCTTGCTAGTTGATGCTTCATATATATTCAATAATAACAATTCATTCTCTTTAGCTTTAAGATGCTTGTTTATGAAAACTTTTGATTTTAAAGACTGCTTGAAAGAATGGCTGGTTAGCACATGTTTAAGCCACAATGAAAAAAATGAGGCATTTTACAAGTACCTAGTTATTCAATATACTGTAATAGAAATAACTGATGTTCCAAAAATGGTATGATAAGTATATCTGCAAAAGCAGGAGACATTATGCCTAAATTACAAAGTTTGTTTGCCGGTAGACCTATAGCTCGCAGATGTTATCAATAGCAACAACATATTTTCTGGACAAACAGAATGCTTGCTTATCGAGGCATTAAAATAGAAATACTGTATAAAATATTCTCCAATGCCTGTCAATGTTTACCGCATTGAAGAAGATTGGACTATGTAAATGAAACAAGTTCAATGCAGTGAGGCGCATATACCATAGACTGCTTCATATCAATGAATACGACAATAACAAAGAATCATCATGATCTTCAAGTTCACACAAAACAGACACAATAAGATGATTATGGAAGGATTCAACAATCTGTTACAGAACAACTTTTAGTGGATACCGAGACTCCGTGACATGTAAAATTGATTTTCACTCGCAAACATCTTGGCAAGGTGCCAAATGCAACAAAGCTAGCAACATAGGCACAAGGCCTCGTATTCTATGTTAGTCATCAACAAAAATTACAGGAAATCCATATGTTTGCCTTTGCATAATCGAAAAATATCAAGATTTAAAGCAATCGGCCTAAGAATCCATTGACAAGTGCAATGATTAGCCCAAAAGGCCTTGTATGGGGCTGGGCTACTTGCCCCTCCTTTCCTTGAGGGATTGAACCCTCTGTAACATGAGCTGCTGCTTGAAATTTTGAATGAAATTGTCAGCCATTGCATTCAGTTCGTCAATGGATGGGCCATCTGGCCTTGTGTCATCTCCAACATTAACAGAGCTGCTCATATCTTCATCATCAGGAACTTCCAAGACGTTAAGGGATGGGGGGACTTTAGATTTGTTCATGCTCACATGAGAAAAGCTTTGGGTTGGCTCAACCAGAGGAGAAAAATCATGGGTTTTTCCTGAAAAATGTGGTGGTGGTTTTGGAGGATCAATCAGAGGAGAAAATTGATGGGGTTTTCTCAGAAAATCCGGAGGATTTGAAGGCTCAACTAGAGAAGAAAATGGATGGGTTTTTTGTGAAAAAACTGGTGGGTTTGGAGCCTTGCCCATAGGAAATTTATGTTTTTTCGGCCTTGAAGGCTCAACCAATGGACGCCTAATTGGCTGCTCCATTTCTTCTTCATCATCATCATCATATTTTTCTCCATGCTGATCAAATTTAGTTCTATGAATATTGCCAGCTTTCTTCTTCTTATTATTACCATTGGTGGGACCTCTGCTAGAGGTGACTGCAATAGTCCCAATGACCAGATTCAATAACACAAAAAGCATTGAAGGTGTGAGCCAAGTGTGCTTCACATTCCATACCTGCGGCAGGGATTCCTTGAGTGGCAACATGACAAACCTTGAAATCTCTATGGAAGGAAGCACGAACCTAATGCAAATGGGAAGGAGAACAAGACCCACAGCAACAATTGCAGGTTTGTTGGGCTCGTAGTAGCGCTTCATCAAAGGGATCAACCACAGCTCTGAGACTGATAGCGATCTCCTCCTCTTCCTCCTGTGCTTTGACATAGAATCCACATTAGAATACCGACCCATTGTAAAGATAAACAATGTGTCAATATATATAGATATATATACACTTGTACTGGGTGTGCAGGGAGAACATAGGCAACAGAGAAAACAATATGGGGATTGTGTTAGGTCTCTGATCCCATGGGTATCGTAAACAGTGCCATTACAGGAGTTTCATGGTTTTGTTTGGTTTCAGAACCTAAAAAGGATTCAAAAGGCTTTTCACAGACCAACCGGTCATTCTGGTTCAGATAAGTGACTAATGGGCAATCAAAGCTTTCTCCTTACTCTACATAATGCTGGATAATGGGCATTTGGCCTGCCTTCATGGCATTTGTTTTTCAAAAAAGTGGGATTGGCATTTGATTCTTTATTGAAAAAAGAGGGAGCCTGATGGGTGTATTGCCCGGTACTGTTGCATGGGAAAGATGCGCATCCAAGTGGGAAAGTTTTCAATTTCATATATTTTCCAAATATTTTATGTTTTTGAAACCTGTGAATGAGAAGGGCGTGAGATTTTACTTGGGTGTGGAGTGAGTCTAATTAGTCTTGGATTCTGTGGGATTTTCTGTTGATTGGCCGACTGATTGATTGATGGGTTGAGCACACAGGAAGGAAGTTCACGGATGAAATGGTGCAGCTTCAACCACAACAAACAACCATGTGCTTGTCAGGGAATCAGCTTTCTTTCAATGTGTTCTTGTGCTTCAGCCACAATTTCAGTTACATGGTTATAATGATTACTGCAAGTAACTACAGTAATTATGGAGTTCAAATACTTAAACTTGGTTAATTATGGACTTCAAATAATTAAACTTTAGATTATTTGCATGTTTGCTGGCTAAATTTTGTGGGAGTCTTGTCAAATTTTTACTGAAATTACGATTTTGGTGGCTGAAATTGCAATTTTGATTGCAAAAATAGATTCAGCCTCTTAGATAACCATGATAACCATGTGGCCATCATGATTATGCAATTTCAAAACACTGAAACTGCAATTTCAACAATTCTTACCAAATTTTAATCAGAATTTAACCAAAAAATGATGCAAATGATCTAAAGTTTATCTATCTAAGTCCTTCAAACCATAAATACATAATTTTAATTAAAAGTTGTGTAATCTAGTATTTATTTATCAGGGAAATAGAATTCAGGGATTTTTCTTCCGTAAAATTCACCATATTGATATAAAAAATGCCCATATTATTATATATATATAAAATATTTCATTTCTGTAATATATATTTTTATGCGTAAAATATTTAATTTCTGTAGAGAATTTCATTACTGCTTTGGAATCATCTAAGATCGTGTTAATGAAAATATATTCTTCTCCACGTATATAAGCATTACCATTTTAAAGCTCTCCTAGATTCCTTAAAAAGTTAGCTTCTAGTTTTCACTTTTGGAGAAAAATAATATAGTCCTTACTTTTTAACAGCTAAGTTAACTTTTTATTATATAATTTAAAATTAAAATTTTATGTTTGATGGAAAAAATCATAAATTATATATTTAAATTTAATAAAAATATTTAGATTCATTTATTGTATTATAAATTTTTACAAATTTTAAGCTTATTTTATTTATAAAATATTTTAATTTTAAAATTTTAATAATTATTATTTCTTATTAAAATTATTTATATATATAAAATTAAAAAAAAAATACAATTATATAATATAAACAATAATTTTTTTATAAATGTCAATATAATTTGGTGAATTATAATTTATATATTTTAAAAAAAGCGATACCTATCAATCTTCTACACCAAATAAAAATAACAATTTGTTAAAGTTACTTTCCGCCCAATGAACCATCTATCTTCCATCGTCTTAAAATAGAATATGAAATAAAGTTATAATTGCAGTTACATGGGTAAGCAAGAACCAAATGATTGGATAAGAAGACGAAATATAGAGAGAGGTGGGTGTGTTTTTGTTTTTTTATTAGAAGGTTATTAAACAATGTATCAATTTTTAAGTGAAAAAAAACAATTTGTTATTTAAAATTAGAATAAAAGTTTGTATAATAAAAATGATATTTCCAAATATGATTAGTATATACAAATTGAATTTCAAAAATGTCTTTAAACATTACAAAAGTTCAACAAAACAATACTGAACAATGTATCCATAAACACTTTGAGATATAATGAAAAAAACTTTAATTAATATACAATGAGAATTTAAAATAAAGAAAATCAAATATATTTAATTTTTTATATTATTATAATAATAATAATCTATTTTTAAGGTCACCTCAAGTGAGACATCAATTTGGTGTATGAGACCCTCTTGTTTGTGGAACAAGGGACCCCCTCTACATAGTGATTTAACTGCTAAAGTCTACATAAACTTACATACACTACCCCCTCTAGATTTGAATGCATGTGTATATATAATTATTATTAAGCTTATGCTTATAAGTAGATTAACAAAACCATCCTCTATATTCAAGTTGACAAACTTAAATGAGTTAACTTTTTTTCAGCAAGATGACTAAAAATTGAATACACAAAAATAACTTAAAATTAGGTATGACCCAAGTAACAACAAACTAATAATTAATGAGTACCCAAAATTTTAGATCAAACCTCTTATATGAAAAAAAAATATATTTATTATTTAATTAATAAAAGTACACAATACACTATATATTTATTATTTGATTATTGAAAATAATCACAATTTGTTTGAGGGCATAAAATGCATTTCTACCATAAAAGTTAATATGTAATTAATACACAATGAAAGTTTAGTTAAACCTTGGCTTGCGAAATCCAGCGAGATTAAGCATGTGGATTTAATAAACAATGCAATCAAATCAATCATATTCCTTGTAGGTTAGGACAAGGGGAAGAGGTCAAACTGTCGGAATTTTTAGTGTCGTGGATCGTATACACAAGTAAAAAATTTACCAGCCCAAAAAAGATTGGCCCCTTCCTCGAAGGAAGAAGAATGGTGCCAGACAATATTCTTGGTAGGAAAAAAACAAAAGCATGAAATAGTTACTTAGGTGAGAATGTAAAATTGATAAGTTTTAAATGATGAAGCTAGTGAGATGAATTAGGCTCATGTACCAACCTTTCCTTTAAACATGGGCAAGTCACATCCATGCATGGAGCAAGGGGTGCATTGGGCAAGGGGGTCAAAATGAGTAGCTCATTAAGTGCAAGTCACATCCATGCATGGAGCAAGGGGTGCATGGGGCAAGGGGGTCAAAATGAGTAGCTCATTAGGTGCAAATCACATCAATGCATGGAGCAAGGGGTGCATGGGGCAAGGGGGTCAAAATGAGTAGCTCATTAGGTGAAAGACTAGACAAGTCACATGCATGTCTCTTTTCTGATCTCTTGGGAAATGTAACTTGGACTCCAGTGTCCTTCTATTCCCTTAATGAGTATCCTATGAAATACTCTCTGTGTAGGTAGCCTTTTTAATGCCTTACTATGATGATTATTCTCTCATAATATACCACTAGAAGTGGTAGTTACTAGTTACCAAGAGCCTCTCCTTAGAAAGTAAATCATTCAAAATGTAAATCATTATATTATCAATATGAGAGATATAAATATCATAATCTAAAGAAAACAAAAAGCTTCATATTTTGTAATATAAACTAAGAGGATTGGCTATGGCCTTGAATGCCAACACTTTTAAGGAGAATGATGAAGAAGAGAAAGGGAAGGTACTATAGGTTCATCCACTCCACATAATTGTGGAGAATGATGAAGAAGAGAGAGGGGAGGTGCTAGAGGCTCATCCACATTATATAACTGTGGAGAATGATGAAGAAGAGAAAGAGGAGGTGTTAGAAGTTCATCCAGTTTAGTTTATAAAGTTGGAATATTTGTGTGATATATTTTTATTTATAAATGTTTTTATTTACTAATATATTTTTATTATTATTAATATATATATATGATTTTTCAATATTAAATTATCAAAACAATTAATTGTATTGTTAATTAAATACTATTAGTAGCATACCCATATAGTTTGTGGCTGGATCAAATCAATATGGATCAAATGGTTAAGAAATAGTTATGGAATGGAAGACAATTTGGATTTTTTTTTAATTCTTTATATTCTTCTAGTTATCCATGTCTAGCTACATGTTATCACCCACATTCTTCGCCTTATCCACCATGAGCTGTTAGTTATCTATTCATTCATCATCTAGCTACGGGTTATTTTTTATAATTCTTTATTTCAAAATTTGAATGACTGTCATAGAATCAATCTTGACAGTACACTTGTTGCATCCTTGTCTATAGATGAAAACACATATGTCGTAGTCCATCCAAATCTCAAATAAAAACGTCTATCAACGTAAAAATACCTAAATTTAAATAAAATTATATATATATATATATATATATATATATATATATCTTAGAATTTGGGGTGGTCTTGCATCTATGCTTTTTCTACATTGTATGAAGATGAGACAACCAAATTGATTTTATGGCAATTGTTTAAAAGTCGAAATAAATAATTATAAAAGAAAAATATATATATATATATATATAAAATATTTGGTAACTAATACATGGATTGCATAGCTATGAGACAAGAGTACTATCGAGATTGATTTTATGGTAGTAGTTCCAAATTCGAAATAAACAATTATAAAAAATACCAGCATAGATCCATGTGAAAAGGGATCTACCAAGGCACACTTGCAGGCTCTAGGATGATCACAGAAGGAGTTACACATCTCCCCCCTAATAGGTTGTGAACTCTTAGTTCATGTATGAATAACCAATATTTCATGGCATACAACTTATTTAACTAGAAAAAAGCAAGAACAAGAAACATATAACTTATTTGTGGCACGCATTTGTAACCTATCCATTTTTACTAACCACAAATTAAATAACTATACTAATAATACTATTAACTAAATACTATGAAACTACCTACATTTAAATAAAAATTTATAAATTAAAAAATTAATTTAAAAACTAACCTAATAATAAATTTAGTAAACTTAAAATCCACATAAATATATTAAAAAATGATGTTAACATTAATCACATTAGAATGGACCAATTAATGATCTTACCCATATAAAATTAATCACATTAAAACATACCAACTTTTAAGTTTACCGTTGTGATGGCAACATCACAATCTTTATGCATGCCTGCCTTTTTATTGATGGAAGAACCTAACATATGGCTAAAAATATTCAAAGTTATTTTTTTAAATACCAAAACCATTTCATATCACAACTCATTACAGTAATTCTACCGTGAATTCACCTTGGCAATTACATGATTAAAGATCATTTAAGTTAACTTTTAATGTTACTATTTTGTTAAGTGTCGCATGTCATTTTTCTAAGTGATTTTGGCATATCAAATAATTGTAAGATATTTTAAAATATACATAGATTGACGATTTAATTTAAAAAAGTCATTGTTTGGATTTCTAATTTTTTCATAAGTTTAAAAAATGGTCAACAAACAAATTTCATCTAATATTTTATTGTTTCGAAACTTTATGAATTCTATAATATTATCATTTCATATTTACATTTTTATTTTAGAAAGTAAAATTAAAGTTTTTTTTCCAGAAAGAAAAAAGCATGTCCTTGTTATTCTTATAAGAATCAAAGGTCATCTTTACAATCATCCCTCTATTGGGTTACACATAGTCACAGCCCATAGGAGTTCCGCCAGGGGGAAAGGCTTATCAACAGCAAAGGATCCCATCAGAAAACTGTCTCATCATGAGAGGACTGTCAACTCATCCACATCTAACGGGTGCCAAAAGGCACTGATCAGCATTCTAAAAGTGAGCACTCATACAAAACAATACACAGCAGAGGAGAAATCCCCTTTTAATAAACTCAAAAGAGCTGAGAAACCAATTGGTTCTCAAAAAATTCCATAAATCTGCCTTTCCCTTGAGGAAAGGTGAGTGCATCTTTAGAGAGACGGTCAGCCAACCGATTGTGCTCTCGGTAAATGTGGGTGAAAGACAAATCCTGAAAGCTAGAGAATAGCTTTTTTGTCTTCCTGCACCAATGAACCAGATCAGTGGGGGAGAGAGCAGTCGATCCCTTCGCCCAATTGATGATTACTAATGAATCACCATATACATGGGATAGGGGAATCCCCATCATTTGGGAGGTAAGAAGAAGTGCCCATAAGCTGAGCACTTCCGCTTTGGTGTTGGTGCCATATCCAACCCCCAGCGAGAACTCCAAATGATGGCATTCATTTAGATAAATGCAAAAACCCACACCAGCTAACATACAATTTGATGCACCATCAATGAAACCACAGGGGTAAATCTTGGATGGGGCCTTTCCCAGTGTTTTGCATGTTTTTTTCCCCATGGCAGGCAAAAAAGAAGGATTCTGAACAGTAGAAGGATTAAAGTTATAAAGTAATTGATTGCAATATAATATCATATAGTTGATAAATGTAAGTATTATGATTAGTATAGATCTATTTTAAACTCGAATTTATTAAACACGGAGAGGGATCCAATTTCTTGAGGTGTACATTTTTTATCATTTGGATCCCTCTCGGTACTTGATAGGTGTGGGTTTAAAATAGATCTATGCTAGTTTACTTTTTATTTTTATTACACCGAGCGAAGCTAGGTGTTCTCAACCCAGTATGGGGGAGATCCTGTCACGTTATGCTAACCGACATAAAAAAACATTATGTTAACCGACATATATATATATATATATATAGTGGATTCATATATTTATATAGTGTAAACAAAAAAGAATATAGAGAAAAACATGTGGCCTAATTTATCAAATAATAAAAACCTAATAATAAAACTAAATGAAAAGTAATTAAAAGATCCATGTTAAACCCAGATTTACCAAACACTAAACGGATCAAAATGTTTGAGTTGTAATTTTTTATGAACATTTAAAAATTTAAGATAAAAATAACTTACACCTAAATAAGTTGGATCCCTCTCGGTGCCTTCTAGATCCAGGTTTAAGATGGATCTATGCTGGTTTTATTTAAGTTGATATGTAATTTATATTTTCATTTTTCATTTTTTAATATTTTTTTATTTATGTCGACTAGCATAACGTGACACGATCTCCCCCATATTGGGTTGGAGAGCACCTTACTTCTCTAGGTGCAATAAACAAATATTATTCAAGTAAGAAGAACAAGTTGAGAGATGGAAGAGTCGCACGGTTAGGCATGCGAACTAGAGGAGAATTAATAATTCTATATGTGAGCTAAAGGATAAAAATGGCGTTCCTCTATTTGATCCGCAGTCCTTAAAAGATGGAGCAGTTTCTTTTTTCAAAGAGGTTTATAAACATGAAGATAATTCAAATTTATTGGAATAGTTCAAGGAAATGAAACAATATCTTACAATGTTCAGTATGGAGTATGGTGCAACAATTGCTTCAACGGTTACACTTGAAGAGGTTAAATTAGTTTTACAACATTTCGCCAATGCCAAAAGTCCAAGCCTGGACGGTTGGACTATGGAATTATTTATTCACTTCTTTGAGTTAAGAGGAAAGGATCTATTGGAAACTGTGGAAGAATTGAGAAGGAATTGGTTTGTTCTTGAAAATTTGAATTCAACATATATAACTCTCATTCCTAAGAAGGATAAGCCAACTTATTTTAGCGACTATAGACCAATTTCTTTATGTAATATGGTCTATAAAGTGATTACCAAGATCATTTCTAATAGGATCAAACCGATTTTGGAACAAAATCTATCAAAGGAACAATTTGGATTTTTGTCGAACAAGCAGATTTTGGATGCCACGGGGGTGGCTTAGGAATGTATCCATTCTTTAAAGCAAAAGAAGATGAAGGCTTTCAAATTGAAAATGGACCTTATCAAGGCCTATGATATGGTGGAAGGGTATTTTCTATGGTTTGTTTTGATTCAAATAGGGCTCCCAGTAGAAGTTACAAACTAGATAATGGCTTGTGTGTCAAGTGCAGATTTTTCCATTTTCATATATGGTCATCCTTCTGTCTTCTTCAAAGGGAATAGAGGACTTCGTCAAGGATGTCCTCTATCTCCTTTGTTGTTTCTCCTTGTTATTAAAGGCTTAATTATACTTATTAATTCAGCTAAATCAAGGAAACATATCCAAGGTATCAGGTTTTCTCCCTCCCCGTACATCTCACACTTACTCTTTGTGGATGATGTATTAATATTTGGGAGTGGTTATGTCCAGGAATGGTGCTGGTATTCAAATATTTTTAATTCCTTTTGCATTGCCTCGGGTATGACTATTAGTACTGAAAAATCTACTTTTCTTTATAGTATTGAGGTGGATAATGATCAAGGTTTATGTGACTATATTGCTTGTTTTCTTCCTTTTAAAATGGTCAATGTTCAGATGGGTTTTAAATATCTCGAGTTTTTCCTAAAACCTAATGGGTATCTTAAAGATGGTTGGAGTTGGATTATTAAGAGGGTTGAAAGAAGAATAAACAACTGGGATTTTCGGTTCCTATCTTTGGGAGGAAGGTTTGTTTTGGCTACCTTAGTCTTACAAAGTATTCTAGTTTATTGGCTTTCATTGGCTATGGTTCCATGGTTTGTGCTGGAATTGATCAGAAATAGGATGTTTCAATTTATTTGGTTTGGTAGTTTAAATTCCTCCAAATTTCATTTAACCACTTAGCAAAGCATTTGTTTTCCAAAAAATCTTGGAGGATGGGGTTTGAAGCAGATCTTTTGGTTTGGTGATGCTTTGGGTGCCATAACCCTTTGGAGGGCCTTATTTGGTGACAATCTTTGGAGCGAGACTATGAAGATTAAATATATTAAATTGGTTTTTATGTCTTAATGGATTCATAATACTCCTTGTCTCAATTCTAACTCCTCTATCATTTGGAAAGGATTGTTTAAGAAGTTGTCGATTTAAAAAAAAGACTACGTTGGAATGTAGGAAGGGGAATCCAAGCTTATATTTGTATTTGATCCTACCGCTGGTTTGAAAGAAAAATTTCAATTGTCATAAAATTTACTTTTCACTCTTCATTCAATGAATTTTCAGGTTATGGCTCAGGTGTATAAGCCCAGTATTTCGAGGTCTCCTTGGGTGACCTTTACTGAGATGGGACTTACAAGTTCATTAGATGCAGAGTGGGATAAGTATGTCATCTCTCTCATTTCAGCATGAATTAGATTGATTAATAACCAATATTTTTTAGTTTGGGACTAGGAGGACTCTTAGGGCAGTATTTCGGCAAAAAAGGGTTATGATTTCATAATATCAAACAATGTTCAGATCTATCCTAAGTGGCGGGCAAGGATGATTTTAAGGAACCATACTTATTTAAAAGTGTATAAATGTTGGTGAATCTTACCAATTCTTAAAGTGGAAACTATAAAATATTTGGCGATATTTTTCAAAAAATATTTTAATTTCCAAGTATTTTATATCATTTATATAATAATTTGGTGATTTTTAGGGTGAAAAAAGTTTACCCCATCAAAATTGGGAGAAACAGGGATTCAAAAAATGCAAAATGGTGAATATTTTCTTGGAGAAAAAAACCTAAAAATAGCCCATGGGCTAAATTTCACCCCTAAAATGATCTTTGGTGGTGGGATTAGAAAATTTGGAAGTGGAGGATTATTTCAAAAATCAGATGTTTTGTGTGGCTCTGTTTGGATAATAGAATTTTAATGTGGGATAATCTTGTTAAAAGAGGATTTTACGATCCAAGAGTTTTTTTTCTCTTTGCTGGAGTGATTTGGAATCAGTTTCACATCTTTTTGTGGCTAGCTTTCAGGACAGTATGCTGGATTGGTTTTGCAAAAGATCAAAATACAAAGAACAACCCCTTTTCATTTTTTGGGAAGTTTGGAAATCAAGGAATCATTTATCTTTGAAGGTAAACATTCTTATCCCTTCCAAGTAAGCTATAGGGATATTGGGCAGTTTCTAGAAAGTCATATATTAAGGGTGAATTTAAAGACTAGAATTTTATTTAAACCTCAATTTGATGACTCTATCTCAGTGGGGTTTTTTGATGGAGCTCAAAATAAGGGTGTATGTGGTGATGGTATCTTGCTTAAAATTAAAAGGGATCATCATATTAAATTAAAGATGGGATTTAGAGCCGGAACCAATACCAAAGCATAACTTCTAGTGTTATGGTGCCTTTTTTTGCTTGCAAGAAAAAGGGGATTACGATTTCTTCATATAGTTGGCGATTCCAGGGTCACCATCGATTGGATTTCTAGAAAATCTAGTCTTAAAGTGCTTTATCTTACACACTAGATGAATAGGATATTGGAATTGAAGGATTCTTTTGCAGAGATATCATTTTCCTATATCTATAGGGAATTCAATAGTATTGCAGATGCATTCTCAAAGGAAGCAGTGGGTCAAATGGATGACACTTTGTAGTTTGAAGAATTTGTCAATGCGATTATCATCGAAAAAGGAGTTTTTTCTCTTTTTAAAATCTTGCCTATTGTTTGTATATGTTGTAGCAACTTTTTGAAGCTCAGTTTTGGTATTTGATAATTGTTAAACTCAATTACTTTATATAAAGTTTGTATTCGGGAATAATAGTTTCTCTATTTTCAGAAGAATTTTTTGTTAGTCTCTCTGAAATCTTGTAGAAGTTCTGGTTTTAAAGGACTCTTTGTAAGAAGTGATATAAGAGTGAAGGGTGCCTTTTTGAAAAAGGATAGATCTCTTGATACACATTGATGTAACTTTGATTAATTTTGAATAATAAGTTATTTTTTTCGACGTATTGTGATCTTTATATCTATTCATATACTCCATTCCTCTTGTCCTTTACTCCGATTTCCATTTCTCCTTTAGTTCATTGACTTTTTATTCCATTTAAATATATAGCTTCAATTATTTAATTAGCATGACGTGTTTTGAAGATTCTCCTTGAACCATACTAGTTTTTTACCCTAATTTAATTTAGATTCGCCCAATGTTGTTGAATTTATTTTTGTAACATATTTGGATGCCTCCCTTTGTCACCAAGACACTCCATACAAAACTCATTTTTTCTAATAACTAGTTGTTAAGTTCAATTCAAATTCTAACAATAATATAATTATGAACTTATATGCACATACAAGATGCAGGGGAAATAACATGTATATTTTGATTTCATCCATTATCCATTTGAATTCATAGGATCACACATTGGATTACAAATCGAAAGCACTCCACAAAATGACACATATGAATACTTATCTCAAAGGAGTGCAAGTTTGTCAAACTAGCGGTTGAGGAGTGATTCAATGCTTAATCATATGAATCCACAATTTATTTTGTTGCCAATCTCGACCATGATACCACCAAAGGTGAAGAAAACTCCTACAAAGCTATAATATCACTCATTACAACCACCCATTGTTTTCTCTCATAGTTTATCTACTCAATACAAATCTCTCTAGGTCATGTTGGTCACTATTTTGATGCTTATTTTTGTCTTAAAAATCCATGTTTTTCCTTGAAAGTCCATCCATATCCCTCATATTTTATCCATATTTCCTTCAAATCTGACCATAAGAGGTATAATTGTCACTTATTTTCATGAATTGAATTTCGCAATTTTAAAGCATTAAAATTAAATTTTTAACATAAATTACAGGATTTCACAACTTCCCATAATTGCTCCTAGCTTTGTATACTTGCAGGATAGTTGGGCGGGATCTGAGACATGTGGCAGAATCCCTGATGTCCAAGGATGGATAAATATCTATCAACTTCACGAAAATAATTTTGTATGTGTCTGGTCAACACTGGTCAAACCACACCACTTGTACAGGAAAATATATGATTTTAGCATAAAATCTGGGCAGTTTTGGGATTTAGTGGGATTTTACCCATTTTTGAGGACCTGAAGGATGAATTCAACCCTTTGAGAGAGAATATGGGATCTCATCCTCAGATTAGGAGTGATTTTAGCATTTATGGTTGTGAATTTTTTGTATGAATACTTCAAAGAACATAGATGGTTTGATAACTTAAGAATTTGGAATTTATACTTTGGATTTAATAAAATTTGGAGACCTTCGAGTTTTTATCATATTGGTGTTAATTCATGTTGTTGGAGTAGTTAACAGAGTATTTACGATCTGATTGTGTTTAAGTGTGCATGTAAAGCATTGGAGGGCCCCCTTTGCCAAGCATGCACATTCATTATCTTTCCATTTTTATACACTTATGGTATGAATTGCATTTCTATTTGTTGTAGCTTGCTATTGAATTCATGTTCAACATAGTACTGTTTGATTCAAGCTTTGATTCTAGCATTTACCAATTTAATGATTTTTAGGATGCACATTTAGCTATTGTAGCATTAACATATGTTGTGAGTTAATTTCTTGTAAAAGAATTCAATATATAATTTTGTCTTGAACAGTAAGATGTTGTAGTTATTTATGCTTCTTAATATCTCATATTTAGAATAGTTGATGAGTAAAATGGAGATGGATGTTAAGAAATCTAATGATGATATCTCCTATAAGGGAGTTTTGTACTTAAACCCATAGTGTTCAAGTCATTTTAGATTTATTTCTTTTAGATTAAGTTTAGATCTAAATACATATACTTTCAAGATGTGCTTCTAAGTTTTACAAACACCAGATTGAAAATTAAATTATATGCTCTAATTTACTTCAGTAAATTAGACCAACATTTTTGGCGTCGTTGTCGGGGAAGCTGTTAACACCAAAAATGGTTCACCTAGTTATCTATGATCCAAACCATAATTATACATCATAATACCACCATTATTCCCTTCATTTTGACCTTCACAATTAAATTCCACCAGAATTTGCCCAAAACATTATTATTCCTTCCCCCATAAATGAAGGGAAGTTGAGCATTTATTGTGACTTATCCCCACTCTCTCCAAAAAGGACCGAAAAATCCTAAAATGAGAATTGGTAAAAAACCATGGACACATACCACGCACAATAAAATACCATGGGTAATAAAACCTTGGATCATCCTATAAATACATTGTGAAGGTCTCCAAAAAAAAAAATCCCAAATTCATGGATTCCTTAATTCCATAAACTTTTTCGCTTTCAATCTTTCGCCATTGTTCCCATATTTTTTCCATATCATTCCCACAGTGTATGTTGAGCTTGCTCCATACCCTCTTGGATCCATTCCCCCTTTTTGACAACCATTAGTGGAGACGACTGGAGAACCAGACCATAGATTCGATGGACCATTTCCTCAAATGGCCGCAGTGGCCCATGTTATTGAGAGGTATGCTTGTTCTTGTTTTTCATTAGTTATAAAAAATATTAAAAAAATATTAAAAATAATTTTTTTATGTTACTTCTTATTCTTGCAAGTCAAGGTTGAGAAATCCCTCGCACCATTAACTCCACCCTATGATCCAAGTGATCTAAGGTAGGTGTTTTTTTCGCCTAGTAGGGGAGAAATCCCCACTACAATTTTGGTGACTCCATTGTCTCGATCCCCTTGGATCTTTGTTTTTTGCAGGTGTTTCTATTGGTTTTTTCTACTTAGACACCTTCAATCATCACAGATTTGACCCCCCTGCAGTAGATCCGAACTAGTCATGTCACAGTTCCTACCCCCGCGCCCAATCCGACAATTTTTTCTTAAAATATCCTCAGTTACGACCAGATCACACCTATCTGGCAGAAAGATGTGACTTAGGTAGTACCTTTTATCTCGATAAGAATGACCCAGGTCACTCATTTTTCCCTGATAAGTGCGACTCTGACCAAAAATCCAGATCACACTTGTCTAGGATTCAGGAGCGATCCCTGTCGCTACTGTGACCTAGTTTTGCGTGACTTGTCGCTGCTGTGACCCAGTTTTGCGCGACGTGTTGCACATAAACCCTTGTTTTTTGCGACCTGATTTTGTTTGTTGATTTTCTTCCATGATCACGATTGTTTGACAGTTATGTGCGACCCTGATTGCACCTGTTTTGTCAACAGGTGCGACCTACAATTTTTCAGTCCTTTTCGGTGTTTGATACCCCTTTTCTAGACCCCTTGTTTATGTTCTACCCCTTCCCCTATTGTGTTCTTCCCGATATGATCCCTTACAGCCCCCTGGTTTGTTTTGTGGTCCTATTTTCCTTATATGTGAGCCCCCTTAGTGGAGCTTGATAGTTGAGACCCCCTCTGTGTTTCCTATAACCTGTTAAGTTCCTTATGCGCTCATTTAATTATGTACATTTTATTTTTTGGAAGAGTTAGTTGTTTTGCAAGATATTTACTATCATTTACTATTATTTATATGCATTTTCGTCTCGGCTGTGAGATCGTTGGGGTTTAGACATTACACATCACTTGTGCACACATCTCACACCCTAAAATTAAACGCTTGGTTCATGACCCCAATTTAGCCTAAAATTTAATTTAGCTCAACCAACATTGTAACCTCATTTGAGGACCAAAACAATATTGTAGTTAAGTTAGGACATTGGGGATAGGCATCCAAATAAAACCCCTTTGTCACTTACATCTGAGACATATTTGTTGTCCATTAGGGTACCAAAATCCTCTAGTACTTGTTGACATGGTCACGACTAGTCTGTTGTAGCCCCCCCCCTCTCCGTGGGAGTAAGCGACGACGAAGGAGTTTTAGAAGTCAGGGTGGAATACCGCACTCCATTATGTACCGAAGGCTAACCCTTCATAGTCCTCCTCATGCATGCTGGGGCCATGCTGGGTGTCGAGGACCAAAGGGATGAAGTGCCAGGAAACCACTCCGGATGTGTCATGAACGAGGTAGCCTAGTTTCCAGTCTATTTAGGGATATTGTACCCGAGGTCCCTCTTGGTAGTGGGATTCTGCTAGCCTATTGTTCTTCCATTTCATATTGTTTGACTAGGATCTCATCACCTAATGGAGGATACAATTTGTGAGGGGCTTCCATATTTTAGCTAGGAGTTTTCTTGCACTTATACCCCATAGGTTAGTGCATCGTTTTCTTTCTAGGTAGTGCTTCTTGTTGGATTTCTGGTCACTTTGTTGCAGACTCTCCTGCTGTAACACATTGTTGCAGTTCGATTTTAGATCTTGCTTTTTTTCATGTGAGCCGCCATTTTTCCGCTCTCCTTCTGCACACTTGACTGTAGTTATATTTTTGAGCTTGTGTTTGATGCTCTTGTAGATCCATTCATTACACAACACACCATAACACCATCATTGCTTCACCACGTTACTCACATAGACTTAGGGAATACCCCTCACTTTAGTTCCTTGAACCGTCACCGTCGGATCCATATTTGACTTCGCTCACCACCTTTAGATCCATACACTTCATTCGGGTTTGATTCAGATTCCTATCAATCCGAACCTACCTTCTTCGCCTCCCCATATAGCCCCATGGCTGGTGCACCTCCTAACCCTTTCATGGGGGACAATTGATAGTGGACTTGTGTCCATTGAACCCGTCATTGTGGGTATTCCTTCTTCTGGACCATCAGTTCCTGGTCCTAGTGGGCCCCTTTCCACCGCACACACCACTACTGGTATGCTACCCACTAGTGGTAGCCCCACTCTAGCCACCATGGTTCATACCATACCACCATTCATTCATGGGGGCATTGGCCCTTCTACCAACATTCCAACTATTCCTACCATTCCAGTGACTACTCCTATTGTCGAAAGTCAGCCTTACCTACCTCCATTTACCCATGAGAACTACATACCTACTGGCACCGATAGCACTACCGGCTCTTCCCGATTCAATACAGGTCCTAGTCTACCATTCATGGCTAGTCTCAACCTGCCTGATTTTGCACGGTTGGAAAATGACCCCATATGTCATAACCCATTATGACCTCCCATGCTTACCAAACTCCCATCAGACATCCCTAAGTTTGAGGGAAAGGTAGGAGAAGACCCCCAAAACCACATTATGCCATTCCACTTATGGTGTTCCTCTAACAACGTAGTGGATGATTCTATTCACTTACGGCTATTCCAGCACACACTCACAAGTGTTTCTGCTAAATGGTATATCAAACTTCCTCATGCCACTTATCTTGACTTTTCCTCATTAGCCTCAATGTTTCTTCAATACTTCCAGTTACCCATCCGTTATGATGAGGGCGTGGAAATCCTATTATCTTGTCGACAGAACCTTGCTACCCATATCACAGATCATATCCATGAGTGGCATTGTCATCGTAGCTTGTGTAAAATCCAGTTAGATGATCATATTTTCCTAGATTGGTTTCTCAAAACCTTACTCACTCCCATCGCGAAGGATGTTGCATCCGAGCACTCACAAACTGAGGAGGAAGCCATCCTCAAGGCACAACAGTTCAATCTTATCTACGACCAATCGAGTTATATGTATACCATTATACCTGATGCTCCCCGTGTTGGCTCCTCACGTCAAGATACGTTAGGGGCATCCCACATTGTTGATGGAGTCATTGGATCTATTACTCAACATCCTCACCTATACACAACCTCTCCTTCAATTCCACCTCATGCTGGTACCACCTCTAGTGTTTCCCAACCAGGATACACCCCTAATTTTTCACGCGTAGTGTCTCAATCCAAAGCCACACCTTTATATGTGTTTCTTGCAAATGTTCCTCATGTTTACACACCAAACTACTTGGCACCTGCGTGTACTTTTCAGAGGGTAGGATTTGTAGCCCCTCCAGCTGCTCCTGCCTACTACCCACTACCTGTGCAACCTACACCTGATTCGACCCTAACTCCTCCTTCTCCTCAAGGACAGGTCTATGCTCAGCAAAACGTGCCTAATCAACCTGCCCCCAATAACCAACAAAGGCAGGGAAGACAACAGAGATGTAGGAATTGAGGAAACAACCAACCTCAAGGAGGTGGCCAACAACCTAACCCTCTGAATAACAACGAATCCAATCCACCTGCATAGAACCCCCAACGTACACCTAAATCTAGGAAGAACCCTCAGTTGTGGACTAAAATTCAGTGCGCCATTTGTGACACTTAAGACCATTATACACATCAGCATCCCCATATGAATCAATTCTTCCATTTACTACAAACTGATAATCAATGTGCCCCCAATACGACTTCTCTGGAATAGCCAAACCCAGCACCACAAGGTCCTCCGCCTATGGTTCTACAAATCCCCTTACCAAATAAGGGAATGATGTCAACCCAACCCTTGGTACCACAAAACCCCACAACCACTCCTGTGGGTCCGCCCAATGATCCTAGTGTCCATCACCTTATGACGTTATCGTCTGATGTTAACTTATAGACTCGATGAAACTAGTATGGCTCCACCACAGAAATTGTTAATCCATCCCCGAAATCTACCTCTACCACTCTCGATATGTCTTTACATTTTTTGAGACCCCCCCATGGACGGGACTGCTAAAGTCCTGCGGTTCCCTTTGCATTGCGTTGTCAACAACCCCACTACTAAAGCCACACTTAACTACAATATAGTCAATGAATTGGACCAGTCTCCCTCTGCCATGTCTACTTTGGAATTCCTCTGAACTTGTCCTTCACAACACAAATATTTGCTATCTGCGTTAGGTGTCCTCGATCCCTCTGACTCCAGATTGATCACTTTTGACTTGGATGAAGGAGAACCCCAGATACCATCTTCCGTCTCCTTCCAGGTTCCGGTCACTGTTCAGAATTTGGTGATTTATCGATGAGGGAGCATCCACCTGCATTATGTCAACTTTTTTTTGGTAGAAACTCAGATCCCCAAACCTTCAACCTTCCACCACTGCCCTTCGAGCTTATGATGACCAAGCTACTCAACCACAGGGCATTCTCACGAATGTCCCCATTGATTTGGA
The DNA here is from genome assembly GCA_001517045.1 of Pseudotsuga menziesii. Taxonomy (NCBI): domain Eukaryota; kingdom Viridiplantae; phylum Streptophyta; class Pinopsida; order Pinales; family Pinaceae; genus Pseudotsuga; species Pseudotsuga menziesii. The sequence continues at coordinate 275,280 of LPNX010435825.1, read as the reverse complement.
CAAAAAAACTATGTTGATTGAAATTTAGGTTGTCAACGCTCAACTCGATTACAATCTCCTTCTCAGACGTAGTTATATCTATGCAATGTGAGTTGTTGCTTTTACTGTCTTTAGACTCTTGATGTTTCCCCATGATGGGAAGATTGTGACCATCGACCAATTGATGTTTTACGATCCTATGGGAGCCGCCACCCTGGAGCATGTCCTTCCTACGATCGACACCACCATTGACAATGTCTCCACCCCTTCCATGTCTGCCATTAGCCTGGGCCTATTTTCCAATGCTCCTTTGACAAACACCTTTTCATCCTTACCATCTCCTCCTTCACCAACTGACATATCATATTTATGCACTATCTCATCCAGTAACATTCCAAACTCCTCGTGGAGTTATTGAGGTTCATTCCCCATACACACGATCCACCTTCTGGCATTGTGAGTAATCCAGTCATGACTACTCTCAACCTTCTAGGTTTCACTTTGGGTATTCCAGTGTGGTACCTTGACCCCCCCACACTTCCCCCGAAACCCCATATCATGTTGACACCAGTCCATCCTATTGAGACGGTGTCACACCCACCTCCTGGTACACAAATGTATGCTTCTGTCTCTACTCCTTCCCCCCTTCCTCCCACGAATACTAGGGGCAAGGCATCCAAAACCTCGGTAGGAACTCGTCCTCCTCCTACATGTGCTTTATGCGATGTCCAAGGCCATGCGACACAGAATTGTCCTGATTTTCCAATCCTTCGCACACACATGTGCATAGTAGTTGAGACCGACGATGCTCCATTTGTCAACATATCAACCATACTTGCGGTAAAAAATAAATCGCTATGAACCAACCATCCATGTGCATTTTGTGGCCTATATGGTAATTATTGACACCATTTCCCAAACTTGCTCGAGTACCGATCTCTCCTTAGTGACATTCACAAACACTCTCATAAATCTGAAATCAATGTCCTTGAGGAAATCCACCCCCCGATCTCTTCCTTAGACACCAATAACACCATTTATACAATCTCCACTTCTAGTCATCCTTCCCCCTCATCAACCACGGAATACGGTCCTGTTACCACAAAAAATTGCTCAACTAGCTCTACATAGCCTAAACTATATAAATACATCATTTCCCTATAATTTTCCCTCATTTTTGACCTCCACACCTATGGTTTACCCTTATTCTCTCTCAGAAAGCTCAAAAAACCCATAAAAGGGCTTAAAAAACCAAAAAAGAGCTAAAACATAGAAAAGGGGATAAAAACCCTAAATAGGGTTCCAAAACCCTAAAAGAGAGATAAGGCCAAAAAATAATTATAAAAATAGGGTGGAGGGCCCCATCAACAAGATTCTTATGCCGATTTTTCATTATTCAAATCAATGAGTACATTGAGAACCCACTCTTCTCAAAATACTCACATCATCCAACCATCATTTGATAGCCACACCATTCCCCATCCCGTATGTTGAGGCATCCTCCGTACCATCTAGCTTGTGGAGAAGTGACCCATATCCAAAGATCAGGGCATGGTGGCCCATTTTCAAATAAGGGTATAATTTTCTTGCTTTTGTTTTAAGTTTTAGCATAGCCATTGTTATTTGTTTATTTTATGTTACTAACATTATTTGTTTATTGTAGCTCTTTCCATTGAACTCTACCCTTTTGTCCCTTAGACGGAAGGGAGGTGCTTTTGCACATAGCCAAGGTGAAAATTCGACTACAGTTTTGGTGACCATACTAGTTGATCCCACTAGATCCCTTGTTTTGCAGGTATTTTTGGTATTTTTCCCCACAACCATCCTTGGTCGGCCCCCACAACGTCGATCCGAGTATGTACGGAACCAGTGCTTGTCCTTGTCGGCCACCGTTGGCTCATTTTTACTTTTCTCTAGTTTCGGCCCCAATCGCTGTTTTCAGGCTGAAAAGCATGACCCAGTCACTGCTTTCAAGCTGAAACCCGTGACCTAGGTCACGACTTAAAATACAAAAGGAGTGACTTGCCTCCTAGGGCATAGTTGCAGCTGTTTTTTGCAGCAAAAGCGACCCAGTCGCTGCTGTGTGGCCTGTTTGTGTGACTCAGCCACCACTGTCCAATAGTTAGAAGCGACCTGTCCTTTTTGAGCCATTTTACATCTGTTTTTCCTGTTTGAATGACCCATTCGCCACTGGTTGACTATCACATGCAATCTATCTATTTCTAAGTTAGTTTCTACAATTTTAAATTCTTTTTCTGCACAACTATCCCTAGTCAGACCCCCAAGATGCCGATCCGATTTTGTATGGCACCAGTTCCTGTCCTTATCGACCATTGCTGGCTCATTTTTAATTTTCTCCAGTTTCGGCCCCAGTCGCTACTTTCGGGCCGAAACCCACGACTTAGGTCACGAATTCAACCGCAAAAGGCATGACTTGTCTCCCGGAAGTGACCTAGTCACTACTATGTGGTTTGTTTGTGCGACTCAGCTACCATTGTCCAGCAGTTAGAAGCGACCTGTCCTTTTTTGAGTCATTTTACATTGGTTTTTCCTGTCTGAATGACCCATTTTCCACTGGTTGATTGTTACATGCAATCTGTCTATTTCTAAGTTAGTTTCTAAAATTTTAAATTCTGTATTTCATTATTAAAAGCTAGAAATTAACATTCTTATTTAGCCCCTCCTCCTCTACTCAGTCATCACCCTCCAGGGTCTTCTAAGATAATATGGGGGGTTGAGTAAGCTTAGTAATAGGCATCCATTTTTGTTATTATTCTTTTCCATTAAAAACAATTGACCTTAGAAGTTACGGGGAGTGGAGACCGTTGGGGGTTTCACGGTGTTCGCGTCCTCCTTGTTGAGCACCGAGCATTTGGGGTGTGACCTGTGGATCTATGGGTGGACTTGTTTCCACTTTGATGAGAGCCCAACACTCCCTCTTGGATTTGAAGGATACAAAAGTGGGGTAGTCACACTACTGGTTCACAAAAATTACAGTTTGTCTTGCACTTGGTTTTGATTTATTTTTAGCTTGCAACCTTGCTTTGGTACAAGCCCTTTGTTTGTTTCTAACAGGGAAACCAATGCTATTTTCTTATTGCATAATTGAAAGTAAAAGTAAAAAATTCATACACAAGTGCACATACTCACAACAAATAATCCAACAAAACTTAGTTCATGACCCTGAATGAAACCATAAAAGTAACCAACTTACTTAATAATATTTTGTTTTGGGACATAAGTCTCAACCGCAACAACTGTGGGAAGTACTTGGGATTCTCCCTAAAACTCATTGTGAGGAGTACCATAGGAACCCCAAAGTAGCTGGCCAACGAGAGGAATTGGTAAACGAAATGGGCAATGACCCCTTCCAATTGACTAGATACACGCCCGTGAGGAAAAAGCCAAAGTGTTGTCTTTTGGTAGTCTTGGTGGCCTCACCTATGAACCAATAGGAAGCTGATTTAAACCGGGTCCAAAAATTCATTACCAGTTACTACCACAAGCCACCATTGATCCATCACGTTCATCCTCACGACTTAGGGGGCACCCCCCTCAGTTTGGGTCTTTAGACCAGCACCATCGAGGCCCTCCTCAACAACCTTCCTCACCTTCAAAAGGCCACACAACCTATGATTCTGACTCAGATTCCTATCAATCCGAGCTGAACGTGTTCACTGCACCATCTAGCCCCATGGCTGGCACAAATCCTGATCCCTTCTTTGGATGGGTGAATGATAGTGGACCCATGTCCTTGCCGCAAATTATTACTAATATACCTGATAGTGGTCCCAAAACTATTGTGCTTGATAATGTAGGTACACTACCTGTTAGTGGTGGCCCCACTCCATATCCCACAATTCCAATGGTACCATCGTATATACCTAGGGGCAGTGGTCCTTCCACGATCATCCCAACTATCTTCGCTGTGGGAATTCAATCTCATGTGCCCCCATTCATGCAGGGACATCCTACTCCTGCCAACCCCAACACCATTGCCGCCCCCCACCCCTTGAGCCAACCTCGGGTCCAACCTACCATTCATGGCTCATCTTAACTTGCCGGATTTGGCTCAGTTAACAAATGACCCAAACAGTCGTCAACCCCATTGGCCTCCCATACCAACCAAGCTTCCTTCAGACATTCCCAAGTTTGAGGGAAAGGCAGGCGAGTGCCCCCAAAACCACATTATGTCATTTCATTTATGGTGCTCATCAAACAACATTGTAGATGACTCAATCAAAGTGAGATTATTCCAACACACACTCACAGGTCTTACAACAAAATGGTATATCGAGCTACCTCAAGCCTCTTACCCTGATTTCACTTCACTAGCCTTCATGTTCCTCCAATACTTCCAACTCCTTGTCCAATATGATGAGGGCATGGAGATCTTGTTATCTTTCCGTTAGAATACTGCTATGCACATCACCGACCACATCCATGAGTGGTAGCGACGACGTAGCCTATGCAAGATCCAGCTTGATGACAGGATCTTCCTCAATTGGTTCTTAAAGACCTTGCTATCGTCCATAGCCAAGGATGTCGCCTCTGAATCTCCCCAATCCGAGGAAGAGGCCATCTTAAAGGCCCAACAGTTTGATTTAATCTATGCTCAGTCTAGATACTTATACACCATCATACCAGACACTCCCCGTGTCGATGGCTCTCACTGCGATGCAACGAGGGAATCGCATGTTCTGGATGGTGTCATCGGTTCTATCTCACAACACCCACATTACTATGTGGCACCCCCTATGATGCCACTGCACCCAAGAAACACCCTTAGTGTTGCGCAACCAAACTAGATACTTGATTATTCAAGGATGATGTCTCAGTCTGGAGCCACAACCTCCTATGCACAACCCACACCAAATCAGCACGCCCATGCACTGACGTGGCTGGCACAACCGTATTCGAGACCAATGATTGGATTTGTAGCCCCCCCAACTCCTCCAACCTACTATGCGCCACCTATGCAAGCCTCTCCAAACCCTACCCCATCTCCTTCGACCTCCTTGGGACAAGTTTTTGCTCAGCATAATCTTCCCAACCAACCTTCCCCCAATAACCAACAAGGGCAGGGTAAGAAAAACCAAGAAAGGAACCGAGGTAACAACCAACCACAGAGAGGCGACCAACAGCCTAATCCTCCTAACAACAACAATGCTAACCCGTTGTTACGGAGAGAAATTCCTATGGCTTGGGGTACCACAACAGACAGCTAGACTCCAGAAATCAATCTTTCCCAATATGCAATAGAAATAAAAACATCTAACACTAAAGGATCGAACCTTGTACCTTATTCCAGACGGTTGAAGTAGATCCCCATTGAGCTTTCCAATCTTCAGCTTGAATTGTTATAGCACGTCATCAACAACAAGTAAACAATACAAGCATACTATATTTCATGGTGTTAGATCTATTCTAGCATATATAATCAATAATGTATAAGCATTTGACATATTCCAATGGAAACAATATTCATTCAAATACACATTACTGGATAGGAAAAGATATTTCTATTAATATGAATCAGAGATTACAAGTGACAATCTCTGACGACACGTCTGTGAACCGGAGAAATTGAATCCCCCACTTGGGCCTCCACCATCTCAATCCTCCATCACTCCGATAGCAAGCTTACTAGCAAAGGGAAAGCTTGGGAAGAACACAATAGTGCTCCAAGGGCCAAAGGGATGCAGACTCAAGCATAAGTTCTGGCAACAATGGACTATAGTTTCGGTACTCTCAATTCTCTCTTATCTCCCCCCCCCTTTAATGTACCAAGGGGCTCCTTATATAGCTTCACAAGGGACAATGAAGGGTCGAATCCGAGCGATCTCAAGGCATATGGAAGGCCAAGAGTCGAATGAGTCGGATCCAAGTCAAGGAACGCTCCAAAAGGATTTGGACTATGCACACATCCCGATGTACGCGACTACAGGGGTCAAACCCGCGTATGTACGCGGTTATCGGGGAAAAATCTGCGTATATCATAGTTTATATAGTTTTGGGGATGATCAATGATACATCAAAGGATAAAATGTGGTCCATTGGGTCTAAAGAGTCTATAGCGGGACAGGGGAAGGCCATACAAAGTGTGATTCACCTAGTGTGGTGAAATCCGCTATAACAGATGCCCCCTAATGTATGAGATCAGAGGGGTTATACGATGGCCGAAATACATTATAAGTCCATCCCAGAAGTGAAGTGATGAAGGTACCCAAATGGAAGACCAGCCACCCAATCAGCATAATACCATAATACAACTCTGCATATAACTGCGAATACATATAGCAGTCCTGAATACATAAGAGTACAATGGCCATGAATAGGCATGAAACATGATAACACATATGTGGTCATCACCACGTACAATATACATAGATCAGAATCTCCATGAAGAAGATATACAAAGGACCATGATCTCCACAAGGGTTGAAGATATATAACAGATCAAGATCTCCATAGTGGCTGGAAATGTCTGACATATACTGGAACAAGTCACGAGAGCTGAAATCTCATGATCACTGGCACGATCAAGGAGGTAGCATATAGTGGATGCCACCAATCTGGAAGGTCTTCTACACACACTGCTACGAGTACATGTCCTACTATGCGAATAGAGGTGTCGAGGTCGAACATAGTAGTCCATCGTCTGATTACCGGTCATTGATGTATACCGTTAACAGACGCGAGATCACCCACCAATAATGAAAATGGGAATCAAGGTACTAGAGTGCAAACTAACAAGTGTGAATAAATGTGTTGAGGTCGAACACTTGAGAGAATCCATCGATAAGGGGACATTGATGTATTCCCAAAACTGTCGATGGTGAGAGAACCTGCCACTGATGACTGCAAGTCTCAAGGCACTCAAAATGACTCTAGATTG
>LPNX010435825.1:215435-267598 GCA_001517045.1 Pseudotsuga menziesii | reverse complement strand
GTATGCGACTGTATAAGGAACAGCTGCGTATGTACGCGCCTTTTGGCCAAAAACCTGCGTATACATGCGACTGTTGGCCAAAAAACTGCGTATACAAAGAAGGCAGTGGTAAAAAGTAGGTCAAGGCCAAACCAATAAAGGGGAGTGTCAATGGACAAACATACTATAACATGCGACACAGAAACAAAGATAAACAGAGAGCAAATCAATAATAACAAGCCCATTGTGCCCCCAACCCCAAAGAAGAACAAGGAACATCCCTAGCGGAGTCGCCAATTCTGTTACGGAGAGAAATTCCTATGGCTTGGGGTACCACAATAGACAGCTAGACTCCAGAAATCAATCTTTCCCAATATGCAATAGAAATAAAAACATCTAACACTAAAGGATCGAACCTTGTACCTTATTCCGGACAGTTGAAGTAGATCCCCATTGAGCTTTCCAATCTTCAGCTTGAATTGTTATAGCACGTCCTCAACAACAAGTAAAAAATACAAGCATACTATATTTCATGGTGTTAGATCTATTCTAGCATATATAATCAATAATGTATAAGCATTTGACATATTCCAATGGAAACAATATTCATTCAAATACACATTACTGGACAGGAAAATATATTTTTATTAATATGAATCAGATATTACAAGTGACAACCTCTGACGGCACGTCTGCGAACTGGAGAAACTAAATCCCCCACTTGGGCCTCCACCACCTCAATCCTCCATCACTCTGATAGCAAGCTTACTAGCAAAGGGCAAGCTTGGGAAGAACACAACAGTGCTCCAAGGGACAAAGGGATGCAGACTCAAGCATAAGTTCTGGAAACAATGGACTATAGTTTTGGTACTCTCAATTCTCTCTTATCTCCCCCCCCTTTAATGTACCAAGGGGCTCCTTATATAGCTTCACAAGGGACAATGAAGGGTCGAATCCAAGTGATCTCAAGGAATATGGAAGGCCAGGAGTCGAATGAGTCGGATCCAAGTCAAGGAATGCTCCAAAAGGATTTGGACTATGCACACATCCCGATGTACGTGACTACAGGGGTCAAACCCGCGTATGTACGCAGTTATCGAGGAAAAAGCCGCGTATATCATAGTTTATATAGTTTTGGGGATGATCAATGATACATCAAAGGATAAAATGTGGTCCATTGGGTCTAAAGAGTTTGCAGCGGGACAGGGGAAGGCCATACAAAGTGTGATTCACCTAGTGTGGTGAAATCCGCTATAACACCCGCCAATGCAAAATCCCCAATAGCCTAATCGACCAGGATGGACCGCTCCATTACAGACTAATCATCCGTGTAAGTTATGCAATGCCTATGGTCACTACACTCATGAATTCTCGCATATCAATCACGTCAAGCAGTTTCTCTAGAACGAAGCTCAATGGGACACTAATGTGGTAGCACAGTTTTAGCCCAACCTAGCGCCACTAGGCCCTCTACCTATGGTGCTACAAAACCCATTACTACTCCAAGGAATGGTTGCAACCGCACCCTTGCCCCCACCTGCTCTTGCAGCACCCACCGCTGCTCCAAATACAGAGACTGGTATCCATCACCTAATGACACTGTCAACTGAAGAGGTGAACCTCCAGACTAGACGTAACCAGTACGGGTCCACCACAGAAATCGCTGACCCATCAGCGACATCCACCTCCAACACTGCCAACATGTCCCTCCATCTCCCTATCCCCCCATTGATGGGGCGACCAGAGGTCCACGGTTTCCCATGCGACATATCGCCAACAATGCCACTACTAGAGATGCCTTGAATTATAGCATTGTTGATGACTTGTACCAGTCATACACAGCCATGTATGCTCTCGAAGTACTTAAAATTTTCCCACTGCAATAGAAAGCGTTGTTATCTACACTTGGTTCTGTGGATCCCTCCAATTCCAAATTGATCACATTCGATTTGGATCAAGGAGAATTAAGAATTCCATCCACCATCGCCTTCCATATTCCAGTCTCAATTCAGAATTTGGTCATACATCGATGTATCGTCGATGAAGGGGCATCCACTTGTGTCATGTCGACATTTATCTGGCAGAAACTCTAGTCCCCTACCCTCCAACCATCCACCATTGCCCTTCGCGCCTATGCCGATTGCTCCACTAAAGACAAGAGCATTCTTCCGAATGTCCCTATATCATTAGCCGATAAGATCGTTTTGATTGACATAGAGGTTGTCAATGCTCAGCTTGATTATAACCTCCTTCTCGGATGTAGTTACATGTATTCCATGAGAGTTGTGGCATCCACCATCTTTCTCCTTATGATATTCCCTCATGATGGGAAGATCATGATAGTAGACCAATTACCTTACTACGATCCATAAGGGCCGGCCTCACCAGACCATGTCATCCCTACCATTGATAACTCCATCAACAATGTAGCCATCCCTTCCTTGTCGGTCGTAGTACCGGGATTATTAGTCGACACATCTATGACAGCTTCCTTCCCATCTTTACCTCCTCCACCAAATTCAAATGACACAATGGATTTTTGCACTCTTTCATCCAACACCATTCCGCCCACACCATAACCGCAACCTCAAATTCAATCACTAGGAATTATTGGGGCTCACTCTTGATCCATACGATTCCCTTCCTTTTCCCACCATCCGTCATTGTGAGTAGGCCTATCAGGGCTACTCTAAATTTACCAAAATTTACATTGGGGATTCCTGTGTGGTACCTTGAGCCACCTACCCCACCTCTGATTCCTTAGGTTGTGTTGAATCCTATTCAACCAATCATGGTAGAGTCACGCCCTCCTTTGGGCCCATCAAACACACCTTCTGCCCCCAAACCTACCCCTCCTATTCCAAAGAAGACTAGGGGCAATGCCTCTAAAGCAGCAGTCGATCCTCGACTGAATTCACCTCGCACCTTCTGTGATGTCTGTGGTCATGTGACTCAAAACTGCCCAAAGATACCCATCCCACACACACACATAGATGCGATGGATACAACTGACGACACTCCAGTAGTTGTCCTCTCAACTCTGCCAGCGACCAAGAACAAGTCCTTGAGGATAAACTATGTGTGTGCACTTTGAAAATTGTATGGCCATTATTCGCACCGTTTCCCAGACTTGGTCGAATATCGGTCCATCCTTCAGGATCTTTGAAAACACTCTTGTGAGTCCAAAATCACGGTTATCGAGGACATTCACCCTCTGGATTCCTCCTTGAACACCACCACCATATACATGATCTCTACTTCCAGTAGTACTTTCCTTTCCTCGACCGTGGAAGATCCCCCTGATCTATCCCGACACCACTTTCATGATGATAGAGAGATCATCAAAACCACCATCGATTTTACCCTAATTCACGTATCCCATGGCATGGAGTCGGTTCTTCCCATTGAATTCTAGATTCCTCCCCCACGTACTTTGATCCAATTGCAGAGTCTCCAAGGCAAAGCCAATTTCCTTCGCTGGAGGTCCTATGCCTGAGTCACTCACCATGCAGCACTTGGGGCATAGTTTTTATTTTTGTTTTACATCATTTTTACTATGAGTCAATGACCCCCTCTAGTAGTTTCTCCACGTCTAGTCGTAGTGAGTCCATTTTATAACTCTGTCGCATCATTTGTGCGTGAGCAGATAGATATAATCCTTGCCCCTACGCCGTTGGTATCCCACTAGAGGGTGTGGTCCCACATCTGCACATGCACACAATATGTCACACGTATGATCTAGGTACCACCATTCTAGCATACGGTCAGGTCCCAAATCCTAGCCTAGAGGTCAAGACCTCTTCGTATCTCCTCGGTATTCCATGCCCACATACGGATTATCCTCTACAAGGATCGAAAGCTGTCACCATTGTGCAAAAAGCTCCTGGGTCGAGAAACCACCATGTAGACTGCTTCCCTCCCTACTGATTCTTCGTTCCATTTCCTAGAGTCACGTCAATTTGCGTGCCACCATGCGAATCGTACCTCGTATGTTGAGCTAGCTTTGTACCCATAGGCCTCCATTTGGTCTAGTTTTTTTCCTCGTGCACCATGGAACCAGGGGAAACATCACTAGCTGCTAGTCAGAGTCATCCGGAGTTCATTTGAGATTCCATTCACACCACCAGGTTCGATTTTCCATTCTCTATGTTTTGACAAGACCCTTGTCTCGCGCTCTCTCTATTCTCTTCTAGGCCATTTCCCAAAAGTCACCCCGATTTGCATGCCATCATGTGAATCTTCCTTGTATGTATTGGCATGTTCACGAGCCACTCACTCCATCCATACTGCGCAGTTGGCCATGTTTTACCACCATCCATAGTTCCGCAAGGGTCCCCCACTAGTGTTCTGCATTTATGCCCATCATCCATGTCCACAACATAACCTCTTTCCATATATTGAAAACTTCCCGCTTGCTTGATTGACCATTATGGATTTTTTGTTAAGCTCTTTTCTCACTCTTAAAATAATGAAAAGATTGTCGAGCACGCTTGTTAAAGTATTTGAAAGGGCATATATGTAGCCTCTTTTATCCTTTTTTCAAGCTATGAAGACTATCAAGAAAAAGACCACCTTGGCACACTCAAGCCAGGAACGTTTCCCTTTGGATCCTTTTACGCTTTCTCAAACATTGGGACCGTACTTCATGAAAAATCTCATCACGGGTTGTCTTTAAGCTCTTTTCCAACCTTCTCATCAAGAAAATATTGCTAAGAAAACTTGATTTTGTTCATGCTCATAAAAGTATTTAAATGACTGTTCAGTTAGTATAGGTTTAACATTTTCTGGCATGATTGGACTACCAATGGTAAAGAAGTCTTCCTTCCCCAATTTCATTTGCTACGAGGTCAGCCCTGCTATCATTACTCTAAACAAAGGAAGTTTGAGTCTCCCATTCTCCCCTGACCCTATTCCCCCATTCAGTGCGTCAGTCCTTGGATTGTCCCACATATTTGGTTATCCCCCTCGTGCTTCTGGTCAAGGAAGCATTATTGCCTTGATTAGTGGTAGGTCTCCCTCTGTCGACGACAACACATCCATTCCAGAGGATAGACCCAAAGGTCCATGTATCCTGGTTTCATTAACCTTATGGATGAGTTCCTTGGACCTCTTGAGAGGAGTCCTTAGTGCCTCTCATGATGGTTGTGTCTCACGTTCTCGACTTCAACTACCTTATCGCACCGTTGAGATTCGTATAGGGTATTGGTTCGTGCAGTATTTGGTCGAAGACCCCAGTTGTCACCTGAATCTAGCATATTTGTGAGTCCATCTAGGGACCCAAACAGGTTCACATCCCTTGTGATTGTCAATTTGCATTGGAAACAATGTTCAAAATCCCCCAAAGCAGTGCTTCTGTATAGATTCATGATTGATACAACGTATTGTACCATTGAGACTCTAACTCTCCATCGGTGAGTCCCTACAATTATGTAATCTTCTAGATCTAGTAGAGCATCAATTGTGCAGATATTGCATTCCATGAGAATTCCATGGTTCCTATGTATCTGTTCTTTATATCAACATTGTATTCAGCCTCTCATTGCGACCACCATTATGTAACATCAATTGTATGTGTATTGATTGGCTCCCATATTTTTAAACCTTGATCCCATTATTTATTCTTTTGGCATTGTTATGAGCATGGGTATGCCTGCCTTGTCCATATACATGTCACATATTCTTTGTATCTCACCCATTGTTAGGATTCAATATTAATACAAAAACCAAAATCCACAGTGTCTCGATCGAGGAAGCATCGCTTCTTTGCAGGTCTCTCCACTATCCCCATGATCCTATGATGTCGGTCAGCCATACGATGAGCTCCAGCCCTCACACATCAAGGGGAAATATGTTACTGCAAAAAATTGCTCAACTAGCTCTACATAGCCTAAACTATATACATACATCATTTCCCTATCATTTTTTACCTCCACGCCTATGGTTATCCTTATTCTCTCTCAAAAATCTCAAAAACCCATACAAGGGCATAAAAACCCAAAAAGGGCTTAAAAACCCAAAAAGGAGCTAAAACACAGAAAAGGGGCTAAAAACCCTAAATAGGGTTCCAAAACCCTAAAAGAGAGACAATGCCAAAAAATTATTATAAAATAGGGTGGAGGTCCCCATCAATAAGATTCTTACGCCCTTTTTTCATTATTCAAATTAGTGAGTATGTTGAGAACCCACTCTTCTCAAAATACTCACACCATCCAACCATCATTTGATAGCCACACCATTCCCCATTTCGTACGTTGAGGCATCCTCCATAGCATCCAACTTGTGGAGAGGCGGCCCATATCCAAAGATCAGGGCACGATGGCCAATTTTCAAATAAGGGTATAATTTTATTTATTTTGTTTTAAGTTTTAACATAACTGTCGTTATTTTTTTATTTTATGTTACTAATGTTATTTGTTTATTGTAGCTCTTTCCATTGAACTCTGCCATTTTGTCCCTTAGACGGAAGGGAGGTGCTTTTGCACGTAGCCAGGGTGAGAACCTAGCTACACATCTTCCTAATCTATCCCAACACCACTTTCATGACGACGTAGCGATCCTTGAAACCACCACCAGTTTTACCCCATTCCACTTAGTCCACAGTGTGGAGTCTGTTCTTCCCATTGAATGTCAGATTCCATCACTTCACCTTGTTGTTGAAATTATGCATGATACTTCACCATTAGAAAATTTCCCACTTATTCTTGAACAAAATGATGAGGACCGTCAGGATTCTCTCCAAATGATTGAGGCAGCTAAGACTCGATTGAAGTCCCATTATGGCTCCCACGTCCACCCCCACACCTTTTGCAAGGGGGGACCTCATTCTCATTTATGACCAAGCCCATGATAATACTGGAAAAGGGAAGTTTGAATCCATGTGGTATGTCCCTTATGTCATCCATTGATGTCTCAAAAAGGGTGCATATCTCCTCACTGGCTCCGATGGTCACCTCTTGAAGAATCCCCGCAATGGGCTCTAACTCAAGAGATTCTATGCCTAAAGTCAATAACCCTACATACCCTTGTATCATGGTTTTCCTTTTTTGTTTTGCAATGTTTTTAGCATGAGTATAACAGTTTGTTTCATTGGTTTCTCCATATGGATAATTCCTTGTGTTGCCATGTTGGTTTCACTAATGGTGCAAGTAGATGGTCTCCTAATATCGCCTCGACTGCGTGGGTCATTTATTCCCTGTCACATGAGTTGATCTAAATCAATGGAATGTGTGTTGGTATTGCTACCAACAATCAGGCTAAGTACAATGGTTTTTCTAGTCTCTTGACCACCTCCCTTCACTTGGGTATTCATCGCCTAGATGTCTTCCTAGACTCCCAGTTGCTTGTCTCCCAGTTGAATAACTACTACCAGGTACGCTATCCCTGCCTCTTTAGAAAGTTCATGCACACTAGAAATTGGTTATACATTTTGAATCCATTTCATTCATGCATGTTCTCAGAAGTCTCAATAGTGTAGCAAAACAAATGGATAATGACGTTCTAGAGTGGCATATCAATCATCCCATATAGGAAATAAATTGCATCATACATCATCAAATAGTCATGCATAGATATGTCATTTACATCATCTAGGCATAATCATAACAAGAGACTCATAAAACTAATAAAGCTACAAAAATATGCCTCCACGTGCATTCATATCATATCATAATGTTCAATACAAAATGAGAAGCTCCACCAGTTTTCTCATCTGATCATACATATCATACAAAAATCCCCATGTTCACATGCATTGGGGGAAACACTAGAAGCTTCTAATTTGAGTCATCCTCCTCCATCAACATGTCACCTTGTGTTGCCACTATGACGTACTCAACAACAACCATGATCCTCCTCATCAAAGAGATCCACCTCGGAGGAGCTCTGTAGCACACGATGATTAGATCGTCGTCTAGGTACTACCACCTGTCATTGGTGACCCCCTCCAATAGATGCTCCACTTCCAACCACAATGATTCCACTGTAGCACTCTGTCGCCTCCTTTTCCCATGATCGGATGGATCTAACCCCTCCACCTTTCCCCTACGCTGTTGGTACCCTGTAGGAGGGTGCCGTCCTATGTCTGGACATGCACAGTATGTCATCAATATCTATCACACATGATCTATCTACCACTATGATAGTAAACTATATATGAATGAAAGCACAAATATTCATGTATATGTACCATCAGGTCCCCATACCTGTCCTAAAGGTTGAGGCCTCTCTGGATCTCCCTGGTAGTCCATGCTCATGTATGGATAGTCATCTATAAGGATAGGAAGCTGCTGCCACTATGAAAAATATCTCGGGTGAATAAATGACCTTCTCAACCGCCTTCCTCCCTACTTTGTTCGAGTCATTTCCTGGAGTTACCTTGATTTGCGTGCCACCAGGAAAATTGAAACCCTGTATGTATTAGCATGTTCACGAACCCTCAGATCCATCCATACTGCAATATTGGCCTTATTTTTCTGCAATTCATCGTCCCACAAGGAGACCCCACCAGTGTTCCACTGTTATTTATATCCATATCAGCCATGTTCACGACATCATCCCTTTTGGTACATCGAACACTTCCTCCTTGCTTGACTGACCATTATAGAGTTTCTGTTAAGCTCTTTTCTGACTCCTAAAAGAATGAAAAGATTTCCGAGCATGCTTGCATCCTTTCACACTCGTTAAAGTATTTGAAAGGGCATCGATGTGGCCTTTTTTATCTCCTTTTTTGAACTATGTAGACTATTTAAAGAAAAGGACCACCCTAGCACCTTCCAGCTAGGAACGTTTCCCTTCATATCCTTTTATGATTTTTCAGACATTGGGACTGTAACTTATGGAAAATACCATTATGGGTTGTATTTAAGATATTTTTCAACCCTTTCAAAAATAAAATATCATCGAGCAAACTTGGTTTCATTCATGCTCGTTAAAGTATTTGAATGACCGTCAAATCAGTATAGGTTTAACCTTTTTTGGCCTGGTTGGACTACCTACAGAAAAGAAGTCTCTCTGCCCCTTTCATCTAGGAGATCTCTCCTTTGTACACTTTTATCTGTTTTTAGACTTAGGAGACTAATGTACGAAAAAGAGACCCCCTTGGATTCTTAATCCTGTTTTCATAATCTCTAATCATGAAAATACCATCAATCATTGACTGTCTTGGGTTCGAAAAAAATCCACGAGATAGTATCATATTGAGCATACTTCTATCCCTTCTTTGAGCTCCTTAAACTATGAAGAAGGCCCAAATAGTGCCTCTAGGAACCCACACATATTACATCTATTCTCCCATTATGGAAGCTCCCCATTGGGTCATTTTTGTTCAGAGTACTCTTTGATGAGTCTCCCTTGGATCCCTTGGATATCACTAGTCTAGTTACTTCCCCAAGTATTTCCTATTGTAGTCATCTCCTTGGTTTAATAGCTATGGTACACTTCCCATGAGTCAGTATCATATGCTGCCAGGTCATTCCTATCGTCATACTCTAAACAAAGGAAGTTTGAGTCCCCCATACTCCCCTACCCTAGTTACCCATTCAATATATCAATCCCTTTATTGTTCTATATATCTAGTTGTCCCCACCACAGTTTTATCAAGGAAATATCATTGCCTTGGTATTTTTACAACTCCCTCTATCGACATCAATACATCTATTCTAGAGGATAGACCCAAAGGTCCCTGTATCCTGGTTTCATCCACCGCGTTGATGAGTTCCTTGGACCACTTGAAAGGAGTCCTTAATTCCTTTTGCGTTGGTTGTGTCTCATGTGCTCGAATTCAACTCCATTATCGCATCATTGATATTCACACAAGGTATTGGTTCCTTCATTATTTGGTTGAAGACCCCGGTTGTCACCCGACTCTAGCACATTGGTGAGTTTATTTTGGGACCCATACATTTTCATGTCCTTTGTGATTTTTGGGATACGTTGGTGACAGTGTTTGGAAGCCCCTTAGTGTTATGCTTTTGTGTATCTATAGTACTTGATATTGTTTATTGTACCACATAGATTATGACTCTCATTCATTGAGTCCATTCAGTTGTGTACACATCCAGATTCAATAGAGCATCAATTGTTGTGATATTGCATTCCATGAGAATGCCATTATTCCCATGTACTAGTTCTTCAGATCAGTATTTGGATTCAACCTCCCATTAAGGCTACCATTATGTACCACCATTTTTATATATGTATTGATCTACTCCCATTGTTTGAGCCTTGATCCCCATTGTTATATTAAGACATTGTTATGATCATGGGTATGCCCGCCTCGTCCATATACATGCATGAGATTATATGTACCTCATCCATTTTTGAGAAGAAATACAATCCAAAAGTCACTGCAGTTCGAATGAGGAGACTCCACTCCTCCGTGGTCCTCTCTAGTCTCTCCACCATTGTCACCATTTCTCCCTTTATCATATGATTTCTATCTACCATACGATGTGCTCCTGCCCTCACACATCAGGGGGAAATATGTTAACACCAAAAATTGTTCACCTAGTTTTCTATTGTCCAAACCATAATTATACATCATAATCCCACCATTATTCCCTTCATTTTGACCTTCACAATTAAATTCCACCAAAATTGTTCCAAAACATTATTATTCTTTCCCCCATAAATGAAGGGAAGTTGAGCATTTATTGTGACTTATTCCCACTCTCTCCAAAAAGGACCAAAAAACCCTAAAATTAGAATGGGTCAAAAACCATGGACAAATACCATGCACAATAAAATATCATGGGTCATGACCATGGGTCAAAAAAACCTTGGATCATCCTATAAATACATTGTGAAGGTCTCCCCCCAAAAAATTCCCAAATTCCTAGATTCCTTAATTCTATAAACTTTTTCACTTTTCACCTTTCACCATTGTTCCCTTATTTTTTCCATATCATTCCCATAGTGTATGTTGATCTTGATCCATACCCTCTTGGATCCATTGCTCATTTTTTGACAACCATTAGTGGATATGACTGGAGAACCACACCATGGAGCCAGTGGACCATTCCTCAAACAGCTGCAGTGGCCCATATTATTGAAAGGTATGCTTGTTCTTCTTTTTATTAGTTAGAAAAATATATATATAAAAAATCATAAAAATATTTTTGTTGTTGTTACTGCTTATTCTTGCAAGTCGAGGTTGAGAAATCCCTCACACCATGAAATCTACCCTATGATCTGGTTGATCTAGGGTAGGTTCTTTTGAACGTAGTAGGGGAGAAATCCCCACTACAAAAGCACATCTAGAGATAGACTCCAAAATTTTCATTTAAATAGGTAGCTTTTATTAAAAAAAAAACACCTAAGTTAGTTTTAATTTTAATTATGTTGTTCTATGTCTAGAAAAAGAGATGATAAAGGTAGATTTTTGAAACAAAACCTTCCAAAAAATAATCAACCATCACTAGGAGTAGGAACATTTAAATCTGAGAAAAACAAATTCACCACACCAACTGCTGGAAAAATCACTTTGGAAGAATTAGAAGAAAACCAACGTCCAGGACAAAGGTTAACTCTCATTGAAAGATACACTTTTTTGGCTCATAAAGTAAAGATGAAACAAACATAAGTAGCAACATCTTTTGTACAACCTATCTTTGAACAATTAGAAAAAGTTGAAGAAACCTTACCTCACATTCATTGTGAAAAGTCAAAAGAAGAACTAGAAAAGGATTTTGAGGATTAAGAAACTTTAACTAAGGAAATTTGGGAATGTAGGATGGCCGAAGAGGAAGCCTCTAATATACCAAGAAGAGGACCAACTCCATAACAACGAAGAGAGTATGATAGACAACGAGAAGAAGAAATAAGAAGAACATAGAATGAGAGAGAAAATGAAGCCAAGAGAAAAGAAGATGAAAGAATTGGAAGAACAAAAGAAGAAAAAGAAACTACTTTCAAATTTCCAATCTTAGATACCAATGCCACTCTAGGAGAAGAGGTAAAAATGAAAAATATTCCACCATTTGTTTTACCTAAATTTTATGGTATGGATTCTGAAGATACAAGTTCATTCTTGTTTGAGTTTGACATTTTACGTCTTACCTATGGATATACTGATGATACACATAAGCTTCATCTCTTTCCTGCTACTCTTAAGGAAGTTGCATTAAATTGGTTCATGGGACTAGGGGAACATACCATAAACAATTGGAATGACATGAGAAAAAATTTACTTAAGAAATATCAAGCACATTTTGTATATAAAGATTCAAAGGATGATATTTTTAGGATGTCTCGGCAAGAGGATGAAAGTTGAGAGGAAGATCTTGAAATATTTCTATATAACTTGCAAAAATCTAAACACATTTCTTTGACTTCTGATATCACCCAAACAATATTCGTGAAAGGTATATGAGATGAATATCTTGATGTTCTTAATGTAATGGGAAAAGGATATATTTCTTACTTATCATTTCATGCAATTGCAAAACTATGTAAAAAATACTCAAGAGGCATAGCAAGAACTAGAAAAGGAGATGTAATTTCTAAAATCACCAAATCAACAACATGAAGTATAACAAGAGATGAAATTGTAAATTTATTAGAATATTTTGAAACTGATATCTTAAGTACATTAGGGACGCAAGTTGAGACGCTAAAAACTAGAAAAAGATAAGAAGAACAAGACCAAGTATTATTAATTTTCTGTCCTAAATGTAGGAAGAAGCATCCATTGAAATAATGTGCTCTAGATAGTATTCATATTTGTGGAATTTGTGCAGAGAATCAAATCCCTGATAATTCTTCTATGCCTTGGAAAAATTGGATTCCTCAGTCAAACAAAAAACAACCTTCTTAAGGCTGGAAAAGATATGATTATGGAAATAAATCATACCAACAGTTCTACTCACAATCATACCAACAACCATATCCTCAACAATCTTTTCCTTATCAACAATTCCAGCAAAATCAACCACAAAATTCATTTTCTCAACAACCATTACCTGCACCACAACTAAACCAACCTCAACAAATCCACTTACCATATAACCAACCCGCACTTAGACCAACTCAATTACCAGCCCAGCTAGTGGGAAATCCTAATAATAAAGTGGAAAAACCTATGTACAACATTGATAAAGGAACATTGTTTCCTACATACTCAATCCTTCCTATCCAAAACATCCACTTAAGGTATGGGAAAGTTTTACAAAAGGATTCTCCAGTTATCATACAAGAAAAAATATAAGAAGAGAAGGTTCTTGAAAAATATAACACATAATATTTGCAAATAGACAATCAAATTCATAAGAATAAGGTAATGATAATCCAAACACCTCCTTTCCCAGAAAGGTTAAACGAAGGAAAAATTACCAATTTCTCTTCCTGGATTTGATGTGTTATATGAATTGAAAAATGTCAGTGTGAAAATTCCTTTATTGCAAGATATTAAATATATTCCAATCTATACAAAGGAAATCATGGAATTATGCCTAAATAAAACTGACAAAAGAAAGAAAGATCCACCAACAATTCATGTGATTGGAAATTTAGTAGGCTTAATGTCAAACATTGTTTCAGTTGAAAAATATGTTCCTCCAGGAATTACAATGGTAATAATAACTATTAACAATTTTTCAACTTATAAAACATTAATTGACTTAGGTGCAGCTATCAATGTGATGACATTAGAAACAATGAGATATTTGAATATGCAAACTCTACGACCAACCACTATAGTCTTAGAACTAGCTGATAGATCTAAAGTAGTCCCAGAAGGTATACTTGAAGATATCATAGTTTCTTTGTATTATTGGGAGTATCTAGTAGATTTATTAGTTCTTCAACCAAAATATAATCTAGGAGGACACCCATTGATTCTTGGAAGACCTTGGTTGGCCACAACTGATGCTTTCAATGGTTGTAGAACATGGAATATGATCATTTCACATGGAACTGAAAAGAAATAGATCATACTTTATACTCCTACTCAAACACCTTATATATTAGATCAATTATCATGGCTTGATGAAACAAAACAACAACAGGAAGAAATGATTCAACCTATTTTAATTATTAATCAAGCTTTTGATTTTACAGAGGAAAATAATGAAGATTTGTTAGGCTATTTTATTTCTAAACCAGATATCTCTGAACAATTGAGAAACATGCAATACTTTTAGAACAGTAATCCAAACCCTTATTACCTTAGTCTAAGTCCCTAGTCAATTTTATTGCATTTGTGCATTAATACATTATGGTTTGGACTTAGGTAGCTTAATTGGGCATAAAAACAAGTTAAATTTGGGATTTCACACCTACATGAGTGATCCAGCTCAGTAAAACCTCCAAATGTGTTCCCTCATAATTGATGGTGTGATCCCATTCATTGAATGTGGACATTCTGGTTGACTAGGAGCGCTAGAAGTGGATTTTGTCCAATTTTGGACTATTTTGGAGCATTTAATGCCACCTAGAGCCTCTCACTCACCCTATTTTGCACACCCACACATGCTAAGGAGTCATTATTTCTCCAAGTCACTTCAGCCACGTCCACACCTCCATTTGTGACCATGTGGGTTGATTTGGAGAGAGTTTGGCCCACCTAAGGGGGATTGAGGCCAATTTGGCCAATTTCACATGTACAGTCATTTTGGCCTTCCTAAGACTCACAAACCACCTCATATGTAATATAAACCTATTACTAACATATTCACATGTTATATAGTCAAATAATACCCAATTTTAGTTCACATTGTATGTGTAAAATTGTTCTCTTTTAATGGTTTTTTGTTGGTTTTGCATGAAATTCGATTTGTGAGTTTCTCTAAGGATCCTAGATATTGTTGTAGATCAAAATTGTCACATGGTATTAGATATGAGTGGAGTTTAGTGAGTTGGAGATCAATCTTGAGTGTTTGAGCTACATTTTTTAGAGAAATTTCAGATAAAATTGAGTGTTTTTTGCAGGATTTCCAACAAATTTCTCATCATTAGTGCAATAAGAAATGGAAGAAACCCACATATTTCTTACCCCCTTCAGTTTATTCAATTGGAAGGCAGAAATGGTTATTCAATTGAGATCCAAGGGTCTCTATAGAGTTGCCATGGGCATAGAGGTTGAGCCAAATTCTGTTGTAGAGAAAGCCAAGTACTTCAATAGACTTGATGAATCATGTGGATTGCTATGACTGAGTATCTCAAAAGAGATCTTATTTGATATAGAGAGTTTAACAACCCCAAATGAAGTCTGGGTTAAACTAGAATCACTCTTTGGGAAAACTGATGAACTGAGAGGACATCAGCTTGAGAACGGGCTCATAAGCCTGAGCCCAACTCATTTTGAAACTATCCAGGATTTCTTCACTAAGTTCAGGTCTCTAGTGCTTCAGCTAAAGCAATGTTGGATTCAGAAGAAAGAGGATCAGATGATACTATCCATCCTTTCAAAGTTGGGGCCAAAATTTTCAATGTTTGTAAGCACATTTCATTCCAGCAAATTGACACTACGAAAATAGCAAATGTCAACACTAGATAGCTTCATGGAATCCCTCACCCAGAAGCAAGACAAGCTAGTACAAATGGTAACCATAAAATCTAATAATCAAGCTTTGGCCATGGTTGTTTCGGATGCCTCCAAGGGAAAGCAGAAGGAAAAGAATTCGAAGCAACCAGAGAAGAGGAAATAAAAAAAACCCAAATTCACTGATGGGGGTTCAAATCCTCCTAAGGAAAAGGACAAGAAGGGGAAAGAGAAAACCAAATGCACATATTTCCACAAGGGATGGCATAAAGAGAGCTCATGCATGAAGAAAACCATTGACTAGATGGCACAACTGCTTTATAAAAACAACATCCCTGTCCCAGATGGTGCAAGGAAGAAAGATGGCACCTCCAGTTCAAACAACAAGGAGAAATGTCATGCCTTAGTAGCAGGTAATTCTAATTCCCCAACCTTCATCATTGATTCAAGGGCTTCTAGACACATGGTTTCCACCATAGAGCTCTTCTCCTCCATGCATTCAAATGCTGGCCCAACAGTTCGAATGGGACATGACTCTGAAATCCATACCAAGGGAATTGGTAGGATTGATTTGGAGCATGGGTACTTTAGTGATGTGCTCTATGTAGCAGAATTGGTAGCAAATTTTCTGTCAGTATATCAAATGGCTCATAGAGGAGATGCAAAGAGAGTGACATTGACTCATGACTTGGTAGAGATTGCAAAAATCTCATCAAACCAAGTTGTGGCAATTGGGTATGCAGACCACCAAGAGAGGATGCACAAGTTCTCGAATTTCCTCCCTAGTTCCAATGACCAAGTGCTCCTCTCTCATGCCAATGATAATTCCAAGCTATGGCATGAAAGGTTTTGACACATGAACTACAGGTATCTCCAAGCACTGCACAAAGATCAGATGGTGGAAGGACTTTCTCAAATCAAATCATCAAATAGAGCTTGCATTGGGTGTGTAGTTGGGAAGCATCTAGAGCACATCTATGAGAAGGGGAAGGAAAGGAGAGCCTCACAACCTATTGGATTCATACATTCAGACCTGATTGGTACTCTACCCACTTCCTATGGTGGATCAAGGTATGTACTAACATTCATTGATGACTACTTGAGATTCTGCTGGGTGTACTTCCTTAAATTGAAATCTGAAGTTTTTGAGCACTTGAATATTTGGAAGGAATTAGTAGAGAATCAAAGTGGGAATAGGATAAAAATACTTAGTACTGATAATGGGAAGGAGTATGTCAAAAAAACTCTGCAGCAACTTTGTGAGGAATGTGGCATTCAAATGAAACATTCAACTCCCTACACACCACAACAAAATGGTGTAGTAGAGAGAAAAAATAGATCTCTCAAGAAGATGACCACATGCATGATTGAGGCAAGGAATATAAGTCCCAAGATTTGGGATGAGGCTATTAATTGTTATGCAAATATACAAAATATGGAATTCCACAAATCAGTCAAAGGAAAAAATCCCTACGAGGCATGGTTTGACCATAAACCAAATGTCTCAAATTTCAAGATTTTTGGATCAAGAGCATGGGCTCAAATTCCTTCAGAAAAGAGGAAGGACTTGCATCCACAAAGCAAGGAATGCATAATGGTTGGTTACGGTGAAGATACAAAAGGTTATAAACTCTTTGACACATCCACACTCAAGACTTGCATTAAGAGGAGTGTGCAATTCAAAGAGGAACCAATACCATATTTTGAGCTTGCACTGAGGGAACACTCTTCTCCTCAACACCTTGATGAAGTAAGTGATGATTCATACTCTGTATTTTATGATATTTATGATAATGATATGGATGTATATGAGTCACCATCAAGGCCCAAGTGGGATGAAAAAATCATACAAGCTGCAGGGAAATTGGTAGGAAATCCCCAAGAGCCTAGGAAGACTAGATCTCAATCTAACAATGCTTCCTTTGCAAGTAAAAGTGCTCTTGCTGAGCACTGTTATATTCTGATTGGATATTATCCAA
Source organism: Pseudotsuga menziesii (assembly GCA_001517045.1). Lineage (NCBI taxonomy): Eukaryota > Viridiplantae > Streptophyta > Pinopsida > Pinales > Pinaceae > Pseudotsuga > Pseudotsuga menziesii. Next base: position 250,165 of record LPNX010435825.1, on the reverse strand, counting down.
ATTAATATCAGAAATCTTTTCATGACCCAATATGAAAAACAACAATGGAAGAATAATTCCATTCTCTCCAAGAGAATGAAACATGGAATTGGTTCCCCTTCCTCCCAAGAGGAAGCTTGTTCAACGCAAGTGGATATTTCTAACCAAACCTGCTGCTGATGGTTCAGATGTGAATTAAAAAACTATATTAGTTGATAAGAGCTACTATCAAGTCCATGGTCTATACTACATCGAGACATTTGCACCGGTTGCAAAGATGGATTCCATAAGACTAGTTCTAGCAATTGCAGCTAGTAAGGGTTGACAAGTGCACCATATGGATTTCAAGAGTGCATTCTTACACGGTGAGATACATGAGGGAATATACATGAAGCAACCTGAAGTTTTCCAAGAGAATCCTTCACTTGTTTGCAGGTTGAATAAATCACTATATGGACTCAAGCAAGCCCCCAGAACTTGGTATGCAAAAATGGATGCTTTCTTGCTCTCAATTGGTTTCATTAGATGCAAATATGATCCAAATGTATATTTTCAGAAACATGATGGTGTTTTGCAGATTATTGTACTATATTTAGATGACCTCTTAATGACAGGGAGCTGCGACACTCAAATTGGTTCAACTAAGGCATCTCTACATAGTGAATTTGCCATGACAGATCTAGGATTGCTAAGGCAATTTTTGGGTTTGGAAATTGAGAAATATGAAAGAGGAATCATGCTGAGTCAACCAAAGTATGTTTAAGAACTGATAAATAAGTTTAACATGTATGACTGTAAGGCATCCAAGTGCCCTTTCCTTTCTGGCATTAAAGTAGGATAATTTGGAAATTCTCATTTGGTAGATTGCACATTGTACATGCAGCTAGTTGGTAGTTTGTTGTACCTTACACACACAAGATCTGATTTGTCTTATGTTGTAAGTGCTATATCAAGTTATATGCACCAGCCACATGATATCCATTGGAAGGAATCCAAAATAATCCTCCAATATGTCCAGGGAAAAAATAATTTCGGGGTGCATTATGCAACTAGTTCTTCCCTTCAACTAGCTGGATTTCTGATTCGGATTGGGCTGGAGATCCCATTGAAAGAAAATCATCTTCAAGTTTTGTTTTCATGCTTGATGAATTTCCTATTTTCTATCCTAGAAAGAAACAACATACCATTTCTCTTTCTTCAATAGAGGCCAAGTACAGGCAGTAGTGAATGCAACCACATAGTGTGTTTGGTTGCAAGGAATTCTTTGGGAATTTGGTGTTGCTATTGATTCTCCTACCAACATTTGGGTGGACAATCAAAGTTCCATCAAGATATCTACTGATCCAGTTCAGAGGCAAAGAAAAAATAATATTGAGATCCATATGCACTACATCCGGGGCTTAGTGCATGACAGAGTGATTTCCTTGCAGTATTTACCATCCACCGAGCAAATTACCGACATATTCACCAAGACTTTCATTGAGAATACCTTCACTCACTTGAGATATTTGCTTGGAGTGAGTGATGGCTGGTGATTGCTGCTATTTTTTTGCAGGTTTTAGCCCCATATCCATTCTTGAGGGAAGGTTTTGTCCCATGTGGTTTTCCTTCTTTTCCTCACTTCATATGGACAAATAAAATTTATGTTATGTATTCAGGTGACTTGAGCCTTTATTGCCAAGGCCTCCCACTTTATTTCATGAGTTGGTATAAGTTTTTTTTTAAGAAGGGGTGTTATAAAAATAATCCAACCCCTTATTACCTTAGTCTAAGTTCCTACTCAATTTTATTGCATTTGTGCATTAATACACTATGGTTTGGACTTAGTTAGCTTAATTGGGCATAAAAACCAGTTAAATTGGGGATTTCACACCTACATGAGTGATACAACTCATTCAAACCTCCAAATGTGCACCCTCATCATTGGTGGTGCACTCCCATTCATTAAATGTGGACATTATGGTTGACTAGAAGCGCTAGAGGTGGATTTTGTCCAATTTTGTCCAATTTTGGAGCGTTTAATGCCACACAGAGCCTCTCACTCACCTTATTGTGCACACACACAGATGCCAAGGATTCATGATTTCTCCAATTCACTTCATCCATGTACACACCTCCATTCGTGACAATTTGGGGTGAGTTGGAGTGAGTTTGGCCCACTTAGGGGGGATTGAGGCCAATTTGGCCAATTTCACATGTACAGTCATTTTGGGCTTCCTAAGCCTCAAAAACCACTCTAGATGTAATATAAAACTGTTACTAACATATTCACATGTTAGACAATCAAATAATATCCAATTTCAGTTCACATTGCATGTGTAAAATTGTTCTCTTTTAATGGTTTTTTGTTGGTTTTGAATGAACTTCAATTTGGGAGTTTCTCTAAGGCTCCTAGATCTTGATCTAGATTGAAATTATCACAAATATGTTGATGCAAATAAGGTTTAATAACAAAATTTTTAGGAAAATTGCACAATCAATTCTTTAGGATCATCATTTAATGATATTTTCCCTATTAACTCAATAACAAATGCTCAAAGAAAAATAAAGGAAATATTGGAATATTAGTGCAAATATTGAACCATTTCAGTAAGAACAAATGATTACATTATTGAATAAATATCATAAAATTTTTTCTTTGGAATACACTGATATTCCTGGAATTCATCCTGAAACATGTACTCATCATATCTACACAGATGATGATATAAGGCCTTAAATACAACCTCAACGAAGAATGAATCCAATGCTGAGAGAGATGGTTAAAGAAGAATTGCAAAAATGATTAAAGGTGGGATTTATCTACCCTATTTATGACAATCAATGGATTTCTCCAGTTGTTGTACCTAAGAAAAATGGAAAATGGAGAATTATTATAGATTATAGATAATTAAACAAAGCAACACTTAAGGATTATTTTTCGTTACCATTCATAGATCAAGTATTGGATGCACTAACTGGGAAAAAATATTTTTCATTCCTAGATGGATTTAGTGTCTATAATCAAATCGAAATAGCATTAGAAGACCGGGACAAAACTGATTTTACATGTCTCTGGGAAACAGATGCTTATAAGGTATTACCTTTTGGTTATGTAATTCTCCATCTACTTTTCAAAAAGTAGTTCTTGCTATTTTTGCTGATTTAATACTTGAATGTGTAGAAGTATACATGGATTATTTTTCTGTGTACGACAATACTTTTGATGATTCCTTGAAGAAATTGGAAAAAATCCTAAAAATATGCATATAAACAAATTTGTCTCTTAGCAATGAAAAATGTTTTATGATGTTAACTAAAGGAATAGTGTTGGGTCATCATATTTCATCACCAGGGGTTATAAAGGATCCTGCAAAAGTACAAATCATTGTGAACTTATCAAAACCAATAAATTAGAAAGATGTGAGAAGTTTTCTTGGATATGCAACCTATTATCGAAGATTCATTGAAAATTTTAAGTAAAATAGCTTTGCCATTATTCAAATTACTTGAAAAAGACATACATTTTCATTGGGATACTAATTTTCAAACTTCCTTTCAGAAGCTCAAATAAAATATATCATTAACATCTATCTTCAGAGGATCTAATTGGAATTTTCCATTTCACATCTCTACAGATGCATTAGATACTGCAATAGGGGCATCCTTGGGACAAAAAGAAAATATTATGACTTATGTTATCTACTTTATTAGCAAAAATATAACCCCTACATAGTTGAACAACATAGTTAATGAGAATGAAATGTTGGCAATAGTACATGTTGTGAATAAATTTCGTCACTGCATCACTGGTTATGAAGTCTTTATCCATACATATCATTTTTCCATAAGATATCTTATGAACAAGCCTATTACTAATGACAGGATAATAATATGGTTGTTATTGACGCAAGAATTCAACATTATTGTCCTAGATAGATATGGAAGGGAAAATCAAGTGGCATATTTCCTATCTCGATTAAATAATTATGGTGAGATTGTTCCTGTCTCAGATAATTTTCCTAATGAACACCTATTTTCCATTTCAGTTATAATTCCATGATATGCTAATAAAGCTAACTATTTATCATTAGGAAAATTACCTCTATATTTTTCATCAAAATAAAAGAAAATAATAATTAAGCAAGGTGCTAGATACACCTTGGTTAATGGAGATCGTTTCTATACAAGATATCATCCTATCATTAGAAGATGCATAAGACAAGATGAGATATTAGAAATTTTAAATGCTTGTCATGATGAACCTTGTGGTGGTCATTTTTTAGGTAAAATAACAACATACACAATAATCAACTTAGGGTACTATTGGCAATCTCTCTTCAAAGACTCCAAGAAATATGTTAAAATTTTTGATAGTTGTCAGAGGATGGGAAGATCAGTACCATCTGATGAAATCCCATTTAAGCCACAAGTTATCATAGATCCATTTGAAAAATGGGCTCTTGATTTCATTGGTCCTATCAATACACCATCAAAAGGAAATATGTACTTCTTGGTATGTACAAATTATGTTTCATAATGGGTGGAATCCAAAGCATTGTTAAGAGCAACAAAACAAATAATAGTCAATCTTCTCTTTGAAGAAATATTTGTAAGATTTGGAGTTCCTACAGAAACTTTTACCAATCAAGGTGCACAATTTACTTCTAAAATAGTGCAATACATAGAAAACAAATACAAAATAAAACATCAGAAATAAACACCCTATCATCCTCAAGCCAATGGAAAGGTAGAATCTACGAACAAAAAATTGGAAGTAATTATGACCAAGAAAGTTGAAGTGCATAGAAAAGATTGGCCAGATAAGCTTAATGAAGCATTATGGGCATATAGAACCACATGGAAAAACACTATTGGTTTCACTCCTTATCAGTTGGTGTATGGTACGCAAGTACTGTTACCAACTGAATTTCAAATTCACACTTTCAAATTAGCAACTGATTTAGGAATAGATTTCTTCGAGGCACAAAGGGAAAGGGTCATGCAGTTGAATCAATTAGATGAAATGAGACAAGTAGCAATAGAACAAACTATTTTGGTACAACAATAGAGAGCACACAGACATGATAAATTCATCAAGAAGAAATAATTCAAAGTGGGATATTGTGCCTTATTGTTTGATTCAAAATTAAAAAGAAATCAAAGCTAAATTTACAACTCATTGGCTTGGTACATATGAGATTGCAGAGGTGTATGATAATGGATCAGTCAAAATTCAAACAATAAATGATGAAGCAAGCTCATTCATAGTCAATGGACATAGGCTAAAGCTTTACAAGAAGTATGTAAACAAAGAATGTTTTTTGGAAAAGATATCTCATTAGCATGAGATAGAAGTGTTGGATAAACACACTCGTGTGTCTCCTTCACATTCCTCTTAAAAATAAATAAATAAATAGATGAATAATATATATATATATATATATATATATATATATAGAGAGAGAGAGAGAGAGAGAGAGAGAGAGAGAGAGAGAGAGAAATGGTTTGGTTGTGAAAACCTAGGAAACCGACACAACATAAACCATAATTCTCATTAGAAAACCAATTAACATTGGCCAATATGAATTCCTCTAAAAAATAAATAAATGTCTTTTTAGTAAATTTCCAGTGTATGAGTATCTTTTGAATATTTTTGTACATAACAGTTTGTTTTTAGCAGTAAATAAAAATATTTTCTATCGAAAAGACTCGAGGACAAGTCAATCAATAAGGCTGAGAGGGAAGAAATCAAAATTTTGAGTTTCTTTGAATCTTTTTGAAAACCTTCTACATATGTCAAAATTTTACTGAAAAAAAACATATCAAAGTCATTTGAACAAGTCAACCAGAAGGACCTACAAAAAAAAACTTAAATATATGGACCTAAAAAAGCATATCAAGGTCATTGAAGAAGTCAAGCAAAGGGACCTGAAGGGTACATCAAGCAGACGGACTTGAAAAGAACTTAAAAATTTTCACAACTTTAACAATTTTTGAAGGTCATAGCAACTCCAAGCGCATTGAAGAAATTTAGAGATTTTTGCAGCATCATTCCAATTCAAGCCAGCTACAACAAAATTGTATGACAAGCACAATGGAAGGAGAAACAAATAAGTTTGTAAGAATTTTCTTGTTATGTTTTACAATTTTGCATAATTCTTCATTTTTAGTAGTGACAAAGTACTTATTACCCTCACAACCTCCTGCATTTTTCCATTCATTCAATTACCCTTAACCATAAAAAACAGTGATCAAGAAGAATGAAAGAGACTAGTTTTGGTTACAAGGAAGGTTCTTGAATTTCAGTCCTATGCTGCAAATCCAGACATGCTGCAATTCCAGTCATTTTGATCACAAGGAGGAGTTATAAGGAGAGGTTCTTTAAGCAAAGTAAGAAGATTTTGAAGATTTTATGGTTTTTAACCTTAAAATACTCTACAATAATCATATTTAGCAATAAAATGGAAGACATGCTCTGTTGTGATTGTTTTAAAGTACATTTGGGGTCATAAGCTAAAAGGATATATGAATTAAGCCAAAATGAAATGCACTGGAAGTTATAAGCTAAGGTCATAAGCTAAGATACAAAGGTGAGATGCATTAATAAGACAAAATGAAATGCATTGGGAGTTATAAGAAAAGTCATAAGCCATGTGAAAATGAATTGGGAGTTATAAGACAAAGTCATAAGCTATGTGAAAATGCATTGGGAGTCATAAGTTATAATGATGATCTTAATTATGAGTCATAAATTTTTTATGATTACAAAAGTGGAGTAAAATTTCATGAATAAAGAAATCAAAATCCATTTTTTGTAATCATTCAAAAGATGTATAGGTGCAAACATATTCATGAAGTACCCTTGTGAGTCCTCTTCAACATTTTTACCCAAAACAAAAGTGTTATTGATTATTCTACGTACTCCTGGGATTAAAACCTTTGATGCCAAGTTAGTTAATCCTGCATTTTTATGAACGGAATTCTCTCCCACGCCTTATTCTCTCCAACACATTCCTCATTAGTATATTGTTTCAACACGTTACTTCCACTCCAACACTATATTTAAAATCATAAGGCTGAGAATAGAGCCTACATTTTCTTAAAGAATTCCTATCTGATATGAAAAACATTCCTTTCCGCACATTTAAGTTTGAATTTACTAGAAGCATTTGGAAAACGATTTATATGTTGACAATTCCATTTGTCAACATACAAATTTCATTTTATGATAAGCCGTAGACTGAAGTTGCTAGAACCAAAGAGATACGTGGAATTTGGGTGCACATATCGTGGATAAGAGAACGTGTTCAGGCAGAAATCGTCTAAGGAAAGGTAAGTTTGAAATTATTGTTAAGAAATTTGTTGAATTAGCATCAATTCGACTTCCAAAAGAACAATATGAGAACATAAAAGGGCTATTTTTTAGAAGAGGTTGATTGTAAAGGAAACAAAATTGAGTTGGGGTTCAACATAGACACAATAGGAGCCTTAAAATTTTCTTTGCATATTGGGTTTGACAAGTATACATTTTCATAAAAATCATGTTGGTTACGAAGAGAAGTATTTTTTCTTTGATTTGAAGAAAAAATGAAATATTTGTGTTTCTTCTTTAACATAATTTTTTTTGAAAACACATAGAGTTGAAAACTAAAGAGAGTATCAAAACTACATTGCAAGCTAGGAAAATAAAAAAATTGCTTTGGAAAAAAACATGCATGGTTAAGATTTGCTTGAGGAAGCATGCAGTAAGAAGAACATTTTTTTGTTGAAATTGAAAAAATGGTCTCTAGATTTGAACTAGAAATATTTGATTCATCCACATTTCATGAAGATTGTATGAAATTTTTTGAAAAAAAAATGAGTGGATTTCTTTCTTTGAAAAAATTGATGGTTGGTTTAGAGTTTGCTTGTTCATTTGATGGTGAGAGGGCTACAGTGGGTAACCTCACCATCAAATTATATGAAGATACCATTGCACAAATCATTGGGTTACCTCAATAAGGAGAAATATACTTCAAAACAAAAAAAATCAAAGACCAATCATGGACACCTTTCATATCCAGATCCAGGGAAACATCAGTAGATTGGAAAAAAGGAAACCCAAGAATTTTGTTGATTCATCCATGATATGAAATAGCCTATATCATTCATAAAATTATTACTTGTGAACGAAGGTTCAATATTATATATCTATATCACATCAAATTGATGTAGCATTTGAGAAATAATTGTGAGATCAATATGCCTTAATTTTTGTTGCAAAGCCTTTCTAAGATGGATAAGGTTGTTTAGAAATAAGAGAAGAATGTAGAGAAAAGACGATACCACGATGGCTTCATCAAAATTATCATCACATATGAATTACAAAAACAAGACTTGCCATGGCAACAGTTTGTATTTGGCAATGGTTTTAAAACAATAAAAGAGGAATTTAAAGAAAAAGAAATATTGATGATAACATATAATGAAAAGGAAATGCAAAAATCCAAGGCAACAAGCTCAAAACAACCTATGGGGAGGATAAGAACAAGAAATATGGTGAAAATAGAAAAATAATTCCAAATAAAAGACAATTTTTTCACCACATATGAGAGAAAATCAAGAAAACACCAACAAGTTCAAAAAGGACAGATAGCAGAACATGATGATGAATCACACCAAATTCAATATGCATACATTCAAACTTTGGAATAAAAAGAAAAAGAAAATTCAATAAGTGGAAAAGAACAAAGTAATGAAGTAATGAATACTACTTTTTCTACTTATGACCAACAAACTACAGAGGATAATAGAGAGATGAAGAATAAGGGGTTTTCAAAGAAAAACAAGATGATAAAGAAGTTAAAAGAAAAAGTAACAGATTTGGAATTGCTTAAAGGGAATTTTAAGAAGGAAAATGAAAAACTGAAGAAGAAGAATAAGAAACTTCAAATTCAAAATATTTTGACTTCGAAACAAGCATGCAAATGGTATCTCCAAAAGAAAGCATTCAAGGAAAAATATCAGAAGTTAAATTTTTTTCATACATCATAGGCCAATGTGGATACAACAGAGGTGGCAGAGGGCCATTGACAGTAGTTCAAAGACACTTTTTTGTGCACAAGGACATGTAAAATATTCCTTTTGGGGGAGATGTTGGTCACTATTTTGATGCTTATTTTTGTCATAAAAAGCCGTGTTTTTCCTTCAAATTCCATCCATATCCCTCATATTTTATCCATATTTCCTGCAATTCTTTCCATATGAGGTATAATTGTCACTTATTTCCATGAAATGAATTTTGAAATTTTAAAGCATTAAAATCAAATTTTTAACAAAAATTACAAGATTTCACAACTTTACGTAATTGCTCATAGCTTTGTATACTTGTAGGATAGTTGGGCACAATATGAGACATGTAGTAGAATCCCTGATGTCCAAGGATCGATAAATATCTATCAACTTCACGAAAATATTTTTGCAGTTGTCTATTCAACGCTGGTCAAACAACACCACTTGTACATGAAAAGCTTTGTTTTTAGCATAAAATATTGGCAGTTTTGGGATTTTGTGGGATTTTACCCATTTTTGTGGACTTAAAGGATGAATTAGACCCTATGAGAGAGATTATGGGATCTCATCCTCATATCAAGAGTGATTTTATCATTTATTGTTGTAAATTTTTTTTCACAAATACTTCAAAGACATACTTGGTTTGATAACTTAAGAATTTGGAATTTATACATTGGATTTAATAGAATTTGCAGATCTTGGATTTTTTTATCAGATTGGTGTTAGTTCATGTTGTTGGAGTAATTCATGGAGTAGTTAGCAGAGTATTTGTGATATGATTGCATTTAAGTAAGTAAAGCATTGGAGGGCCCCCTTTGCCAAGCCCACACATTCATTATCTTTCCATTTTTATACACTTATGGTATGAATTGAATTTTTACTTGTTGTAGATTTCTATTGAATTCATGTTCATCAAAGTACTATTTGATTCAAGCTTTGATTCTAGCATTTACCAATTTAATGATTTTTAGGATGCACATTTAGCTGTAGTAGCAATAACGTATATTGTGAGTTAATTTATTGTAAAATAATTCAATATATAATTTTGTCTTCAATAGTAAGATGTTATAGTTCTTTGTGCTTCTTAATATCTCATATTTAGAATAGTTGATGAGTAAAATGCAGATGTATGTTAAAAAATCTAATGATGATATCTCCTGTAAGAGAGTTTAGTACTTCTTAAACCCACAATGTTCAAGTAATTTTAGATTTATTTCTTTTAGACCAAGTTTAGATCTAAATACGTATAATTCGGATGTGCTTCTAAGTTTTACAAACACCGGATTGACATTTAATGTATATGCTCTAATGTACATCAGTAAATTAGACTAACATTCCCTTAACTAACCATCATTACACAATGACACTATCTTCTCTTTCACTACACAAGGAATATATTCCCTTTCTTTTCTCCAAAATCCCTTAAGGATCTTATTTCTTTCCAATGTAGAGAGTCTAAGGCTATGGATTCCTTCTGGGAATGGGTAACAATAATAGGGTTCCAAGAATATTGTGGTGTTTCCTTCAAATGTTGTATACATTACATTCATATTTTAACCATCCTATTTCCTCTTCAAATTATCAATTGAAATCTCCCAAAGTTCCATGAGATATTTCCAACCATAACTTAATAGGATTCTCTTGCAGTTTTTAGGCATAAATTACCATGATTTCCCATAGGTTCCTTCATGAATAAGGAGAGGGAAACACTTGAATGTGAGAATGGATAATTCTCATGGGAGATGAATTCTATCAATTCAAATGGAGGAAGGGTAAGAATGATCCTTGAATGGGGGTGAATAATGGGATTCCAACAATAATTTGGATAAGATAAGTGCACCTTTCCAAACAAGAATTGAGAAACATCCAAAGGAAAACACAAGTTAAAGATTGACGGAAATATTTTGGTAATTAGGGATGGGTAAGAAAGGTTGTACCTACAAAGCAAAAGTGCCAAATCAAATCACCCATGCACTATTCAGGAGCCTCTTAACCTTGAACTATTGAATCAGAAAAGAAAAATCACAGAAGGGAACATTATTCTAAGAAGAGAGGTGGTGTCTAAAGACACTATTACAACACTTTATCACAATGCATCGTGATTATAACATCACAATGCATAATCAATATGAAAGACATCTCAAATCACCTTATTAGACAAACCTTATGGACTTGTTTTTATAGTCTCCATATCTAACCAACTTCTTGGAAGTAAGGAGTATCTAGTCCACAAATAGGGGTCATTTGTCCTAATCATTTTCAAAAGATCCCAATTTTTAGCCATTTTTTGTAGTCGCACCGACCATGATATTTCTAACAATTTAGTCATATAACCATCCGAATTTTCAATTGTTCCATCAACTTTCCCATATAGTCCTCCAGTCGACTGCTCCACTATTCACTTGTCATCTAACGATTGATTGTCTCCAAAATATCTAGAGGTGTGATGAACCATCAAGACCTTAGGTTCCAACACCCCCCCATCAACTCAATGCTATGGAGATTCAGGAGGTGAAATTACTTGCTTTGAACACCCCCCAACAATTGTAGCTACTTGAGGATTGATCATAGCCTAAAGTTTTACAAACTTAGCTTCTAGTAAAGGCTTTGTAAATATATCAACAACCCGATCCTTTGTTATGCGGTAAAGAAGTGAGATAACTTTATCCTGTATCAAATATCTCAAATAATGAGCATGAAGTTCAACATGCTTCATATTTCTACGAGAAACAATATTATCAACAACGTGAATACCACTTTTGTTATCATAATAAATAATATTGGAGGCTTGAACATGAAACCCAAGCTCGTCGAGAATATGGTGAATCCAAACTGCCTCTGTACCTGCATTGACAATGCCATGATACTCAACTTCTTTATTTGAAGGGGAGACTACCTTTTGTTTCTTACATGACTAGATCAAGGGTCTTGAACTCAATTAAAACACATAACCAAAAGAGGACTTTCGATCATCAATGTCGCCACCCCAGTCAAAATCAGTGTACCCGACTAGTGGTCATGTGGTACGACAAAAATTAAAACCATACCAATAAGTACCCTTAATGTAGAACAAAATTATCTTTCTAGCCTTCTAATGTATTTCTCAAGGATCCTGCATGAATTGGGAAACCAAACTAACAAAAAAGGAGAGATCCGACTGATTGTGGGTTAAGTAAATCGAGCTACCAACCAACATCCAATAAAGAGTGGCATCGATTCATAGAGAGTCACAATCTTTTGACAACTTCACTCCCAAATTGTAAGGTGTATAACACGACTTACAGTCATCCATATTGAATATCTATAAGATATCCAAGGCATATTTAGGATGAGAAAGAAAGATGGGTGAAAACAAGAAGTTGGTATACACTTTTTACATTTTTTTGGACAAAAAACTGCAAAATTTTATGGTTTCAACTTAAACCCTTTCAAACCCATATCCCCCTTAGGAATTTCACCTTGACGTACACACAATAGGTTTAGAGAATTCTATTAGCTTCATACTCATATTTTTTTGAAATTTTTTTTATGGACATATAGTAGGACAAAATTGACGGGCATCGATGACATATACTTTAAATTTTTTAGGTTTGGATAATGAGTGACATTTGTGCCATTCATTTTTTTTAGAGATGGTTATTCATTTTACAGAAACCAAATGTACGTTCATAACCTAAATAAATTGTACTTTGCAATGGTCTATATGTTGAGTATTTTCGGACCTAAACACTATTTTTATTATTTTTCAAAATAACACATGTTTAAAAAATGGTTCCTTATTGACACATGTTTGTGTACTCCCATTTTCTTTCAAATGTTACTTTTATCATACAAGCTAAAACTCCCCTTTTGAAGAGGAAAGTGCAAGGAACATCCTTGTGAGTTTTTACATTTTTTTTGTTGTCATTGTGATGATCTTGAATTTTTCATTGTGACTGATTCTCAAAAAATTGTATAGAAACTTAGTGTTTTCACCTAGATACCATCACCAATTTGAAAAATTTGAATGCCAAGAAAGAAATGCGAAAGACCAAGGTCAACCATTCAAAGGTATCTACAAATTGTTTCTTCAAACCCAACATCAGATTGACATTATTTCCAATTATAACTAAATCATCAACATATAATGCCACAATCAAAGTATCACTATGAAAATGTGATACATAAATACTATGATTAGATTCACAATGTTTGAAGCCAAGATTGACAAAGAAATTATCAATCTTATCATACCAAGCATGAGGTGTTTTTTCTAAACCATACAATAACTTCTTCAATCGGAAAAAAAAACTAAGCCTTGTGGCGTTCAACAACACCATTGAAGGTAAACTTGGTATTATAGACCCATCTACAGTTTACGACATTCTTTCCTTGTGGTCAGAGAACAAGTTCCCACATTTGATTCTTCTTCAAGGACTTAATTTCAGAAGTCGTAGCAGTTTCCCATTCTAGTACTTCCTAAGCATCATCATATGTGTCAAGATCAAAAGTGTCAAGAACATGTGCCATTAGGGAAACGATGCCACATTGTTTCTAACTGCAAGTCTATCGACTGATGCTAGTATTTTCAACATCTGATCGATTAGCTTTAATTGTATTAACATCCCACTTAGGTAAGCAAGTAATTGATGATTCAGGTTGGTTATCATTAGTCATGTGAGTCAAGAAATTCGGACTGATGACTTCAACAACCACACTAGACCCATTACTAGTTGAATCAAGAGAATAATTCATTGGTTTGGTCAGAACTACATAGACATGCACAGTCGATCTAGACTCTTCAATAATGTCAAACTAATCATTGTTTAATAGACCGAAGGAGGAATTAAGCAACTTGTTACTTGAATTATTATTATCAAAGGTCAAGCTTATTCTTAATATTATATGTTGTTTGAAAGGATCAAACATTCTATAGGATATTGAATCATTAGAGTATCCCATCATGATGCGAGCATGAATCTTAACATCCGGTTTATTTTTGCAACTATCACTGATATGGTCTAAAGCAACAAATCCAAAGGCTATAAGGAGGTTGATGGAGGGATTCTTTCCATTCCATTTTTTTGCTGAATTCGTTTCATTGATTGCTCTAGCTGGCACAAGGTTCAAGAGATGATTTGAGCAGTAAACAACTTTTGACCAAAACTTTGTCGAGATATATTTGGTTTGTTATAGGAACCTAGACATTTTTACCAAAGTCTGATTCTTCTCCTCTATGAAACCATTATGCTGAGGGGTGTGAGGGGAAAATATCTATTAATAAATACCATTTTGCAATAGATATTCTTCAAATTGTCGTCTCATGTATTCACCTTCATTTTTTATGCCTTTTCATACCAAGCATGAGGTGTTTTTTTCAAACCATACAACGAGTTATTCAGTCAGAATACAAGACCAAAATATTGCACAAATCCATGACGTTGCTCCATATATATTTCTCATTCAGATCTCCATGAAGAAAAGCACTTTTAACATCGATTGAAGCTCCCATCTGAAACAAGCTACAAGAGAAAGGATCAAATGAACATAATTAATCTTTGGAACAATGTAAAATATTTTAGTGTAGTTTATGCCTTTTTACTGAGAAATTACCTTGAAAACAAACTGAGCCTTGTGGTGTTCAATAACACCATTGAAGGTAAACTTGGTCTTACAAACCCATCTACACTTTATGACATTCTTTCCTTGCGGTCAGGGAACAAGTTCCCACATTTGATTCTTCTTCAAGGAATTAATTTTAGAAGTCATAGCAGTTTCCCATTCTGGTACTCCCTAAGTATCATCATATGTGTTAGGATAAAAAGTTTCAAGAACATGTTCCATTAGGGAAACGATGCCACATTGTTTCTAACTACAAGTCTGTCGATCGATGCTATTATTTTCAACATCTGTTCTAACAACTTTAATTGTATTAACATCCCACTGAGGTAAGAAAGTCATTGATGATTCAAGTTGGTTATCATCAGTCATGTGATTCAAGGAATTCATACTGACGACTTCAACAGCCACACTAGACCCATTAATAGTTGAATCAATAGCAAAATTCATCGGTTTGGTCAAAACTCCATAGACATGCACAGCCGATCTAGACTCTTCAAGAATTTCAAACTAATCATTGTTTAATAGAGTGAAGGAGGAATTAAACAACTTGTTACTTGAAGTATTCTCATCAAAGATCAAACTTCTGCTTAATATTATCTGTTGTTTGAAAGGATCAAACATTCTATAGGATATTGGATCATTAGAGTATCCCATCATGATGCAAGCATGACTCTTAGCATCCAGTTTCTTTCTGCAACTATCATTGATATGGGCCAAAGCAACACATCCAAAGGTTATAAGGTGTTTGATATAGGGATTCATCCCATTCCATTTTTTTACTGAATTCGTGTCATTCATTTCTCTAGTTGGCACAAGGGTCACGAGATGATTTGAGCAGTAAACAACTTTTGCCCAAAACTTTGTCGAGATATATTTGGTTTGTTATAGGAACCTAGCCATTTCTACTAAATTCTGATTCTTCTTCTCTATGAAACCATTCTACTGAGGGATGTGAGGGGAAAGTATCTATTAAGAAATACCATTTTGCAATAGATATTCTTCAAATTGTCATCTCACCTATTCACCTCCATTTTTTGATCTCAAACATTTAATGCATTGATCTCTGAATTTATTGAATCTTTCAAATAATTGACTCTTATTATTTAAGAAATATACCTATGTAAATATAGAGAAATCATCAATAAAGGTAAAAATATACTTCACACCTTCTAATGAAGGTTGGTCTTGCAACAAAGATAATTGTGAACAAGTTCCAATTGGTCTTGTGCATGCCATGCTTTTCCTGAATCAAAGGGTGCTTGATGATGCTTTCCAAGTATACATCCTTTACAAACTCCATCGGACAGAACAATATTTGGAATCCAAGTGACCATGTTTTGAGTCACCATTATCTTCAAACTTCGAAAGTTAAGATGGCCAAGTTGTCTATGCCAAGTTTGACTTCTGTCGTTGGTCTGAGCGATGAGTGTAGTCAGTCCATTCATTCTAGAAAAATTCATGGGAGGATCACATAACTTATTAATTCCATCTTTTGGATCCAAAAATCCTTGAAGCAATAGTTTCCCCCCTAAGCCTCATATCCTTGATGATAAAGCAATATGACCAAAGCTCAACATTTTTCTTAGTCTTTGTCAGTTGAGCAATTGACAACAAGTTTTAACTCAAAATTGGTACACGATAAATGTTGGGTATGCAACCATGCTGACATTCAACATCACCATTTCTAGTGACAGCGGGAGCATAATCATCACTGACAAAAATATTCTCTTTAGGAGAACCACTTAAGTTAGAAAATAGAGATGCATCCTTTACCATATGATGAGTGCATCTAGAGTCGACTATCAATTCAATATGAGTGGTGCGAGCATGTAATGCATGGGAATTTCTAACATAAAAGGTATAATTTTCAAGAAATCAATTTGTCGACTATCCAGTTAATACACTGTCTGCAAGGTGCTTCACCTTTCCTTCTAAATCCTTCATCTTCTTCCAACTATTCTTCTCTACATGTACCAAATTTGAAAAATACCGACAAGTCTTCTTCTTACAATCCTTCTTTGTCAATGACAATTCTTCAGTATTCTGTTTTGTAGGTTGGTCGGTACATTCTGGTTGTTGATATTTTTGACCATGCTCTTTAATGTTTGGATTGACCTTGCTTTAGAGCAATTGACCCTGAGGTTTTCTACCAAGCTTCCCTTCTTCAAGCAACTTCTGTTGGTATTTAATCAACAAATCACATAAAGTATCAAAGGTAAAATACTTACCATCTTGCTTGCGTGAAAAGAGGAACATAAGACATCATATGGTGTCTTCAAATTCATCAGAACCAACTCAATGAGTTTTCTATCCATATTCGAAAAATCCTTGCCACATTCGCCCAATTTTAGCTATATCTCCTTGATGTAAGATAAATAGTGATCGATTCAATCAAAGGAAAGAGGTTCCAAAGAGATCAACTATTTCTCTATTTGCATTACTTCACCTTCATTTATCTTATTGAACAGAGTCATTAGCTTGTTCCAGATGTCACGAGGACCATTGATCCCACTTGTATGAAAGTGAATCTCACTCGATCTATAGATCACAATAACACCCACAACTATGCCTTTCTTAACGTCAATGGAAAACTTAGCATCAACATCCTCCAGATCAACAATAACAGTCTTCATGAACTACTATAGTATTTTTCTCTACAATAAGGACTCCATATCTGTCTTCCAAATTGGATAATTATGTCTATTAAGAACAAAAGACTCTATTTTGGAAGTCATCGTTCTGATCTAATAGATCTTATCAAAGTTCAAGGAGAGATTTTAGTCAACAAATATTTTGCATGTAGTCAATCAACCATATATCTAACTGAGTACAATCTGTAGAAAACATACCTAGGTCAAAACCATTGGCTTTGATACCGTTTTGGGGAACTTCTTAACCTTGAACTATTGAACCAGAAATGAAAAATTACTGAAGGGAATAGTATTCCAAGAATAAATGTGATGTCTAAAAAGACCTTTACAATAGTTATGCATAATGTATCATGATCAGAACATTACAATGCATAATGAAAATGAGAGACATCTCAAATCACCTTATTAGACAACCCATAGGTTCACCTTTTTATAGTCTCTTGATTTAACCAATTTCAGGGAAATAGGAAGATTTGGTCCACATTTATGGGTCATTGGTCCTAATCATTTCCACAAAATCCACAACATCCCAAATTTTAATCGGCTATTGTAGTCGCTCCGACCATGATATTTCTGACCATTTAGTCATCTGACCAACCGACTATTCAGTTGTTCCATTGACTTGCCTAGCTGGTCCTCTAGTTGACTGCTCCACTAGTTGCCTATCAAGCTAACGATTGATTGTCTCCAGAATATCCATAGGTGTGATGAACCATCAAGACCTTAGGTTCCAACATGCACCTATTTTCCTCTTCCTCTCTTGTGGTACCATGGTTTGCTTATCGCTTCGTAAGCAATATTTTTGGTGGATAATGAATTATTACACATTTCCTTTTATTCATGTGTTTACATACACAAGTACGCCATGGAAAACACAACAACCACACTAACTACTAGCTCATTATAGGGATTCATCTTTATTCACTCGTCGATCCTTAACCTTGGCCTTCGAGTTTTCATTATCAATGTGTATAATGTATTTACATTTTTTACACAAGATAATTGAACTCAATCCACATGCATTGACTCCCATCAAATAACTCCATCATTCAAATAAATAATAATTTAACATATTATAATTCAATGGTTGAAATTGATGTGGCATCAACATCCACCTCATATTGAAAGATACCAAGCTTCTTAACTACCTTTTAAGGACTATTAGGCATTTTTATATGATTAAATTGACTAAACATGCTGTCAATAGTAGTGGAACTTGAGGATTGATGGGTAGAATATCCACACAATTAATTGTGTGAGAGGTAGAAGTCATGATTACTGCATAATTGATTCTAAGGGTTTCAAAATGATATAAGTACTACCTTCTTCATCTAATATCAATAGTATATTGAACCTTAGGAGGTCCGCCTTGAATTATTTGTGCTTTCCTTGAAGGGATAATTGTAAACTAAATCACACAGGAAAATGGAAGATCTAAAGAAACTATGAACTTTTGCCCCTAATACAGTCGCCATTTATGTTGATGCCCAATATAGACACTAAAGAATCAACACTATAAGAACTATTGCATGGATAGTCAAGAGGAAAATGGAAATGAAACCTAGGTATTTTCAATCCCTAAAACCAATATTTGATGGAATATATATTTGTTGAAGCATTTAGTGGAGATCTTCTACCTTGCAAGTACTATGACTCTTTAGATGTTTCTGTATAATTTTTAAATGTGCCTTAGGTTGATCATCAATTGTTTATACATTCAAGTTAAATGTTGTTATTACTAGTTAGATGCTAAGTTACATAGACCAAATATAATGCAAAGGAGTATAAAATGGAAATGAAAGGAAAATATGAAAGAATATGAATAAAAATTATCTAAGGCAAAGCTCTATATGAATTTAAACGAAGAAAACTAATCAACAAATTAATAGAAAAAAATCAAAATCAAAGAAAATATGTAAATTATAAGACTACAATAGAATAACATATATGCCCTCTAAATCTAATTTTATTAAAATGATTGACATTTGATATAACATAACCCAATTGACATTGTTGATAGCTAGATACCAATTGATAATGTTTTTTAAACCATAAAGTGCTCTTAACAACATAAGGAAGAGAATCCTATGACAATATATTCCTTTAAGAAGATCTACACCCAGGTTGTTTGGAAGGAGTTTATATATATGGTTTGGTCAACCTATATAATTAAGCAAAAATGTATAACATGAAATGTGTATAATCAATTATACCTTGAGAAAAAAGTATTGTACATATTTTCACCCTAATGCTTGAACTCAACTATAAACCACCTTATCATTATAACCTTCTATCATGCTACGTGAGGGATTAAAACAACATGAAATTCAATTTTATTTCCAAAACTAATCATACCTACTCCTTTCTCTTTTATTCAAGTTTCCATCTCCTCCTTTTACTTTTATAGAGGCTATGAAGGTAAAGGAAAAAAAACATAATTGTTTCTTAAATATAATATAATAAATAAAATTGAATAATAATATTTATTGGATGGTTGGGAGGTGAAATTCCACTTGGCCTAATGTAGAGTAAGTTCACCAAGGAAAACTAAGCGTGCGCCACTAGTTTATTGTGAATGCATTTCGCTTCCATGAAACATAAGTTCTCGAAGATCAATAAATTCCTTGTCTTCATCATTTATATTTAATAATTGAAACTTATTAAATTAAAAAAAAAATTACATATCATTCACTATTTGGTTATAAATAGCAACACATATATATTGATATCAAATTATCACATACAACTTTCAAATATTAACAATCTAAAATTAAATACATGGTTGCATCTTATAATAATTAAACATATATTTTATAGAGCAACATCAAGCTCTAACCATCATACAATAGGCGATTTAGAAGGTACCTCATTCACTCATACACACACACATGGAATGCACACCATGAGAAATCGTTTGAGTATTTCCCTTCATTTCAAGTATGGCACTTGGGCTAAACCATTTGGTTGTAGTTTTGGAAACCTAACTTGAGGAGTACATCGAGTGAGGCCCTCAACATTTACATTGATAGCCATCCTAGGGACTTGATCCCGTGACCTCCTACTTTGCAGCTCACAGAACTCAACCTCTTGAGGTAGCCTATCGGGATACACACACACACACAAAACAGGTGGATATTTTATCCCATTTAGGAACATCCTTAACTAGTGGTGAAACCACTCCATAACTAAACTTGAACAAAAAATACTTCTCCTTTCCTTCTAGAGAGTAAAATCAATTGAAATCTTATTACCCTGAAATTCCATTTCTATTATACAACTAATGAAAACTTCAATCTCCCAATAGTCAATTAAACTTAACAACCATGAATCACTCACCACCATGCATGCTATGGAGAAAAGTTTCAATGCAACAAAGGAGAATAAGATTGTAACTACACTATGCATTAAAAATGAATGAAATGAATGATGAAAAAATGTATAAGTGAAGAAAAAATCTATTGAAAATGACACATTCTGCCTTGTCATGATTTTTATATTTTTTGGTAGAATACTAGAAGGAAAACTAGTTTGCAATTTAAACATGTTCCTCATGCATATGATATCAGAAAAAAATATTAAAAAGCAAGTGTAACTCAGGGTTTTTAACCCTAAAACCTCATATATATTCCATATGTATAGAAAATGTGATATGCACACACTACAAATGGGTACACAATAATTATCACAAGTTTCTTGTGCTTCCCAAGTTTAATACTAACACTAGCTATGCCATTCTAATAATAAGCTATGGCATCCCAACTCATAAACCATTTTCCGTAAGCAACAAACATTCACCAAAGAAATCATTAACAATAATCGAATTCCATTTGTTTTGCATGTATAAATGTATTATAAGCCATATCAACATCATGAACAATACACACTAAAACCTAGTGCACATAGGCTCTATTTACATGCATTCAATGCATGGATCAAACTTGGGTTTTGACTTGTTCAAGGAGGGTTCATATCAATATTTAAACACAAAAATGGGCATGCACTCAATCAAACAAACAAGACCACCAATATTGTTCACCTATCATGTTTCTCAATTATACTATCAAGGATAAGAATCACACCATGTTTTCACACAAATATATGCTCAATTGGATGCTAAGAACATGATAGTAAAATTGATGATTGCCACAACATTCAATTTCATACCAATGTCAAGTTTCATTGTCCTCCATGATGTGTTGCTAGTAGAGTAGGGAAACATGGTCTAGGTTTAAAATATATATGTGACTGGAAGGAAAAAATGAGAAGTGGCCTTTGGAGTCTTCATTATACCTTACAACAATCCAAAATAATAATACATTTTTACCTATATGCATATTCATATATTCAAAGGTTGAGCTTGGACAATGAATACGCTAACGTTTCAACCTTATAGGATTTCCTTATACACACAAGACATGAACCTAAGGTCATTCAAATAAAAATATTTAGGGTTGTATACTTTTATGCACATATCCATAAACAAGAGGTAGTCTATGAAGTTAATCAGAGCTTGGCCTCTACACCTCATATATTGTGAAATGCTAAAAAATAAAGAGGCTTTAAAAAAGGGTTTAGGCCCCTACATCTCATATATTTTTAATATAATATAAGGAAATTACTAGTAATGGGTGGAAAACTTATGGCATCGAAATGCACAAATAGTATCACCCTAGACATAAACATAACAACATGATTTTCACCTCACTCTTATCATTGACACCTTTGTCACCCAACCCTAGATTGCACCAACCTAGGCTAGTTATGAATATCAACTATGTCAAAATTCCAGCTCTTACTATTGAAGGAAAATCCATTGAAAACTTAAACCCAACAAAACTAAATAAATGTTGTAGAACCAATAGGTTCTAATAAACAAGAGACTATAAAAATCTAGAATAGAAAATCTCCAAACATTTCTCTAGCATATAGGCATAATAACTAGTGTTGGTGTCTTAATGTGTTTTTCTCCTACCCTGGACGTCTTATTCATATGGAGAAAAGTTGGTTTAAGTAGTTAAGAGTTGGGATATGGGTTGTACATGTGTATTCATATTTTTCATTCTTCTTTGTTGGTCATAAAATTTCCCTACAAACCTAATTCAGTCAAATGGTTAGAAACATTGCATGATCATAAAATTTAACCATATAAATATTTCAATTCGATGGAAATAGTTCACACAATCATGCAAACATTTAAACCAATGTTTCATCACAACCTCCATCCATATCTCATGGAATGTTATGCAACACTACATGCTACTTACTCAATCATAATATGTACTACATGAGCTTTACTATTTTCCAATAAAAGAAAACTATAACATACTTCCTAATTCTAGCAATACACATCTATATATAACTGTACTAAAATATATTAAAAAACATTAAGATATGATTTACAAGAGCAATTGATAATCAAAATATAAATACTTATCTTTTATTGTTTTGTGGGATCCCTCTTGATCTCTGCTTCCTTGTGGAGATAAATGGAGTCCTTAGATATTGATCTTCTTTCTTGACGGAATCTCACTGTATCTTAACTTGCACATTTGGTCTCATGCAAGAGGTAGTGAGTCTTTGCATGGGTGAAGGAAGCCTCATGCAAAATATAGTGAATCACTGCATGGAGAAATCACTCTACACCTCAAACTTATCAATCCTCTCTTCATCCTTTTCGTAAGAGCAAGGATTTCTTGTTTAGTAGAAGTAGTCTTACTTTGGATTCACATTTCATCTTGGAGGAAATATTGCCACAATATCTCAAAGTTATGTTGTTCATATCGACCATTTATAGAATATAGGAATGTCTCCCATGAAGGTGGAAGGCCATCGACAACAATCTAAATGAGATCATCTGCATCCACTACTACTCCAATGCTTGTGAGTTGATCTCTTACTTGAGATATATTTGTGAATAAGGATGCCACTTTCTCATGCTTCTCCATCTTCAAATTCCGAAGCTTGTTCTTCAATTCCCTCTTCAGACTCAGAGACATTATCATAGATGTTTGTCAAAGTATTGAAGCATTCCTTTGTGGTATTCAATGGAATAATCACCGACATCAAGTTGTATTTTTCTAAATCATAGATGATTCACTTGGCTCTATCTTGGTTCTTCTTGAAAGCAATGCACCCTTCATTTGATGTTGGATCTTCCACAATGTTGGATACATAGGAATCTAAGTCATGCTCTTCCAGGGTGTTTAGGATCATGGAATTCTAAGTGTTGAAATTTGAGGTTCCTTCAAGTCATTATTCTATTCTCATGGAGATTTAAATCATTGATCTTCAAGTATTGTGCTCAATTTCTCAAGATCTATGCAGGCTCAAGGTTGTTTTCCAAAACTTAGCTCCTTCATGCCTTGAGCTATGATACCATGTTGAATCTTTGGTTAATATTTGATCTTTAATATTCAAATGTAGAATTACTGAGTAATTGAAACAATTTGAGCATTCATACATAAGCAATCACACATAGCACAGTATGTACCCTAGAGAAAACCCTCAGAACAATGAGGGAGAAAAAACCCAAAAAATCTCTGAAGTATAATATTGGTAGACAATAGAGAATGTCTTTTACAATAACAAATTTCTTTCGACACCATAGGTTGAATATAAGAGAGAATCAACACCCCAAGTGTTATCACTAATCAAGAGAGAATAGATATGGAGGGATGTTCTCAGCAGTATGCCAATCATTCAAGTCAATTCGTACTATTTGCACTACTAAAATATGTCCTCTCAACCATTCATGCTTTCAACACTGAAGAGCAAACCTTGCACACCAACGCACACTTTTTTCACTGGTAGGAAAACCCTGCAAATTGATTCACCCTTTTTCTTTGGATGCTAGTAAACTGGATCACCAAAATAATTTCTACATAACCAACTCGCAATATAACATATGCTTGGCTAAATACATCATACATTGACTTCATAATGAACTCATACTTCAAATGGATGCTATATCACTTAGTTAGGATGCTAACTTGAGTGTCATCATGCAAATACTCAAGTTTCATCATGAAAACACATAGTTAACTTAAGTGTAGTCTTTTAGTTTATCTTAAGTGTCGCAACTTAAGTTTCATCATGCAAAACACTTTAGTTAACTAGTTTATTATCACTTAGTCAACTCCTTTAAATTAAGTCCTTCTTGATTGCATCAATGGAGTAATCAAACTGACTTCTCTTTAATTTAATTGAAGCTTGCATTATTTACATCATTGGAGTTCAATAATTTGAGTTCTTATTTATTAACTGAAGTCAACAACATGTGCAATTTCGAATTCTCTTTTAATTGGAGTCAATAATATGTGCAATTCAAATTCTCTATTTAACTGAAGGTAATTACAATGAGAAATTCAAATTCTCTATTTCTTTATGCATGCTATCTCTTATCTTTCTATCTTACCTGCATGATCAATATGTGCTCACTTTTATCCATCACATTTATTATCTATCATAACGAATATACTTAGGATATTTGTCCATTGATGTGGTCATATCATTCTACTATTCATGCCAAGTGACCTTATGCTAAAGTAATGCACTCTAGAGGTGATCAGTCTCTAGAGGAGACTTAATAGATAGATCATGGTTAGTAGGATGTCAAACATCAACATGCTTCAACTAGAAAATCATTTCCTCTACACATGAGGACCACCTAAACACATGAGGATATGAATTGGTACACAAGTCCTTATCCTTGTCCAACAAGAATGTACAACATCATCAATTTGACATATCAAAGCATTCACCTCAACACATGAGGATTGAAATTTTACATGGAAGTATTATTCATTATTGAGTCCAACCCAAGAATTTACTCCAAGTTCCTGAGTCCAACTCAGGATCGCTATCATCTCAACATATGACGCCCTGTCCTAGTGCACAAGATTGGCTTGGAGAATGACTCGTTATGTTATAACTTTAACAATTTCCACTTTGTTTTTTGTCAATAAATTTTGGTAAAAAATGGGATCTAACAGGAACTAGTCGAATGGAAGTAATGAAAAATTGAAAGACACAAAACTGGTAATGTTCATAGTATCTATTCCAAAGAATTAATGGGTACAAATTTTCTATTTGGGTGGAAACTCTTTGGCTTGAAGTATGTGAATGGAGGAAAATAAAAACAAAAAAAGAGTATGATCCATAAAATGTTTGTAGGTTTGGTTGATATTTTAGTAGTGATTCCTACTCTATTTTATGTCCTAAATGTTTCATCAAGAAGAGGAACTAGTTCAATAGAAGTCATGAGAAGTTGACAAACACAAAATAAGTAATGTTCCCTTGATCTATGCCAACAGATTAATGAGCACATTTTCTTTTATCTCGGTGAAAACTCTAATTTTGGATTGAGATCCAAATGAAACACATTTGTAAAAAAACACCATAGCTCTAAAAATTAGAATAGAATGTGCTATATATGAAACACAATTTTCAATAACAAGCATGCATAACCATTTTCTCAAATATTTTGCTATTAATTTTCCAATTCAATAGTCTTTTTTGTTGGTTGTGGAGCCTGATCTTCCTGATTCAAAGATGCTATTTCAGCCGTGTTTGGATCCCAACAACTGACGGGAAGTGTGGGGGGGCTTGCCACCCTACTATAGTTATTAGGGGGGTCTAGGGGGGGGACGAAAATTAGGAAAAAATGCCTTGTAAAATGTTGTAATTTCAGAGTCATGACTTGGTCAATAATGGGTGATTTACGGGCCCATGGTATTTGGGAAACCCGTGGTATTTTCACATGGTATTCAGTTTATAAAAGGAAGGCATTGTAATACGCTTGTGTATTGTATTGTAGCATTGTAAAAATAATCTCTGTGATTGTGTGAGAGAGAAGAGGAAGTGAAACGTGGTTGATGCAGGTTGTATCCCTTCATTTTGATGGATGGTATAATAATAAAGGACTGACAATTTCTGTGTGGATGTAGCCCATATTGGGTGAACCACATTATATTTGTGTCTCTCTTGTAATGTGTTTTAATATTTGTATATTGTTTATTGTTATTGCTCTGCAATCTTGTTTTTATAACAATTGGTATCAATCCAAAAGGTCTATTTGGCTAGTAAACTCGCAAGAAAGCAGGGTTCCTAGTTCGAGTGGGAGAAATGAAAGATGAAAGAAAGTTTAGGGTCGATAAATTTAACGGCCAAAACTACCAGTTATGGAAGATGTAAATGGAGGACTATATGTATCAAAAGGATCTTTACCTACCATTGGGCGGAAAAAAAAAACAACCGATGACTATAAAGGATGAAGAATGGAAGGTTCTTGATAGAAAGGCATTAGAAACAATACAACTGTGTCTGGCTTCGTCAGTGGCTTTCAATATCTAAAAAGAAAAGACAATAGAGGGTGTGATGAACGCATTGGCTAAGCTCTATGAAAAATCCTTGGATTCCATCAAGGTATTTTTAATGAATTGTTTATTTAATATGAAGATGTTAGAAGGTGGATTTGTTGCTGACCATTGAAATGAATTTAACATGCTTACTAGTCAGCTAAGTTATGTAAAAGTGAACTTTGATAATGAGGTTAGGGCTCTTCTAATCTTGTGCTCATTGGCAGAAAGCTGGAATAGATTGGAAATGGATGTAAGTAACTCTATCCGTAGTTCAAACACTCTTAAATTTGATGATGTTGTTGGTTTTATTCTTAGTGGGTAAATGTGAAGAAAAAGCACAGGTGAGACATTAGGTAATGCATTGATCATGGAGAGCAGGGGAAGACAAAAGGAGAGAGGAAGGAGCCTAGGTAATCACAACAATTCTAGAAAGGGGAGATCCAAGTCCATATTTGGAAATATAGAGTGTTGGAAATGTGGTAAGAAAGGACATCTGAAGAAAGACTATAGAGCTCCAAAGAAGAAAGGAGATAGGAAAAAGGAGAATACCCTGGAAGCAAATGTAGTAGGTGTTGTGTTACAAGATGCTTTGATTCTTGCATTAGATAATACTAGTGATTACTGGGTAGTATATTTAGGGGATTCATGTCATACTATACCCCATAGGAAATTCTTTCATGATTATGTTCCAGGTGATTTTGGACATGTTTTATTGGGGGATGATGAACCATGTAAAATTGTTGGAATGGGTAAGGCGTACATATGAAGTTAAATAATGGAAATGAATGACTGGTAAAATATGTAAGCCATATTCCTTCTATGAAAATAAATCCGATCTCAACAGAGCAGTTGGGAGATAGTAGTTGTTTTCCTACATTTGAAAAAATGTGGTGGAAGAACACTAAAGGAGCACTGGTAATAGGAAAAGGAGATATGATAGGTACATTGTATTTATGTCCTCATAATACTGATTATTCTATCTTTGTATCTTCCACAGAAATAGGTGCAATGTTGTGGCATCATAGGCTTGGCCACATGAGTGAGAAGGGGAAGTAGATTCCACACTGAAGGAAATTGTTTCCAGATATGAAGCAAGTAAGTTTGGAATTCTCTAAGAACTGTGTTTATGGAAAACATATGAGAGTTAGATTTCTCAAGGTTGGGAAACAAAAGAAGAGTGAAAAGTTAGATCTTGTGCATACATATCTATGGAGACCGACTCAAGTACAATATCTTGGAGGCTCTCATTATTATGTTACTTTTATTGATGATGCAACCAGAAAAACTTGGGTTTATTGCATTAGACATAAATCTGATGTGTTTGCTACTTTTTAGATATGGAAATCTTTGGTTGAAAATGAGATAGGAAAAAGGTTGAAATGTCTAATATTTTATAATGGAGGTGACTATTGCAGCAAGGAGTTTGATAGTTACTGTTCATACAATGTGATTCGCATAGAGAATACAATCCTTGGAACACCACAAGAAAATGGTGTGTCAAAAAGGATGAACAGAACGATCATGGAGCGTGCAAGGTGTATGAGATTGCATGCATGGTTTCCCTTGAATTTTTGGGTTGATGTTGTAGATATTGTTGTTTATTTAATAAACATAGGCCCTTCAAGCGCTTTGGATGGTGGAATTATGGAGGAGGCATGGATAGGTAAAAAGGAAAACTACTCATTTATGAGAACTTTTGGCTGTGAAGCATATGCCCATGTTGATAAAGAAAATAGAACAAAGCGTGAGGCTAAATCCAAGAAATGTAACTTTATTGGATATGGGGTTGATGATTTTGGTTATCGCTTATGGGATTATGAAAATGACAAAATCATTAGGATTAGAGATGTAGTATTCAATGAAAAGGTTATGTACAAAGATCAGTTCTAGGGAAAGTTAGAGGAAAATAAAAACATTGAGTACAAAGTGATTGATGAAATCAAAGAAAATGAAGTTCCAAAGGAACCAGAAAATCAAGAGCAGAAGCAGGTACCTCAAACTCCTGCAAATATAAGAAGATATACCAAGTTAAGTATACCCCCTTAATGATTCTCTCATTCACTGTATTATTTATTGATGATTGATTCTGGTGAACCAGAATGTTATGAAGAGGTAATGTAGGTAGAAACTAGAAAGAAGTGGGAGCAAGGCATGGATGAGGAGATGGACTCATTGGTAAGAAACTAGACATGGGATTTGGTTTAGTTTCTTGTAGGAAAAAGAGCATTTCAGAATAAATAGGTTTACAGGTTGAAGGAAGAAGATGGAGGAAAGAAGCGGTACAAGGCTAGAATTGTTGTAAAGGGGTTCACACAAAAGAAAGGTATAGAATTTGATGAAATATTTTCTCATGTTGTTAAAGTGACTTCAATTAGGACTATTTTAAGTCTAGCAGTGGTAGAATATTTTCATCTTGAACAATTATATGTAAAAACAACCTTTCTCTGTGGGGATTTAGAGGAAGAGATTTATATGCAGCAACCATAGGGGTATGAGTTCAAAGGGAAGGAGAATTTGGTTTGCAAGTTGAAGAAGAGCTTGTATGGCCTGAAGCAAGCTCCAAGGCATTGGTATTTAAAATTTGATAAGTTTATGACAAACCATGGTTATAGTAGATTCCATTATGACCACTGTGTTTATTTCAAGAGGCTATATAATGGAATATATATTATCTCTTTATTGTATGTGGATGGCATGCTTGTTGTAGGGTCTAACATGTAGGATATAAATGTGCTAAAAAAGAAACTATCTAAATCATTTGCGATGAAGGATTTGGGTGCTACAAAGAAAACCCTTGGTATGATAATAACAAGAGACAAGAAAAATCACAAATTGGCATTGTATCAAGGTGAGTACATAGAAAAGGTGTTGGAGAGGTTTATAATGCAGAATGCAAAACCAACTAGTACACCTTTGGCCAACCATTTCAAACTAAGTAAGAAGATGTGTCCCAGGACACAGGAAGAGATAGAATACACGTTTAAGGTTCCTTATACATCAACAGTTGGAAGCTTGATGTATGCCATGGTGTGCACAAGAACAGATATTGCACATGCAGTGGGAGTTTTGAGCAGGTATATGAACAATACGGGTAAAGAGAATTAGAGGACAATGGATTCTCAAGTATTTGAGAGATGCCCATTCTCATGCATTATGTTTTGGAGGTTTAGACATTTTTTTCAGGGATATGTTGATGTAGATATGGATGGTGATAAAGACAACATGAGTAGCATCAAAGGGTATGTCTTTACCATAGGTGGAACAACATTAAGTTTGATTTCAAAACTAGAAAAGGTTATTGCACTTTCAACAATGGAAGCAGAGTATGTTGCTGCTACAGAGGTTAGTAAAGAGATGATTTGGTTGCAGAGGTTCATGGAGGAATTGGGTAAGAAGCAGGAGAATAGTAGGTTGTACAATGATAACCAAATTTCCATTCATCTTTCAATGAACTCGTCCTTTCATTCGAAGACTAAACATATACAACTAAAGTACACTTTCATAAAATCTATTTTGGAAGATGAACTGGTAAAGTTGAAAAAGATACATACTACCCAAAATCCTACAGACATGTTGATAAAGGTAGTAACCAGAGAGAAACTGAGTTCCTTCTTGGTTTCTATTGGACTTCAAGCATGAATGTGAAGATGTGAAATTTTCTAGGTCCAAGGTTTAGAGAATAGTTCAACAAGTGCGACAATAATAGATTTGTTGTGATTAGTCTGCAAGTGGGATATTGTTGGTTGTGCAACCTGATCTTCCTAATTTAGAGATGTTATTTCAGCCATGTTTGGATCCTAGCACCTAACGGGGCGTGTGGGGGAGACTCCCCCCCTACGCACTATAGTTTTCAAGGGGGTCCAGGGGGGGAGCCTACTATTTTGGGAGCCCCCTGGTGGGAGTTTGGGGAAAGCACCCACGTAGTAAAAATTTAGGAAAAAATGCCTTGTAAAATGTTATAATTTTAGAGTCATGACTTGGTCAATAATGGGTGATTTACGTGCCCATGGTATTCGGGAAACCCATCGTATTTTTCCATGGTATCCCCTTTATAAAAGGAAGGCATTGTAATATGACTGTGTATTGTATTGTAGCATTGTAAGAAAAATCTATGTGATTGTGTGAGAGAGATAGTGAGAGAGAAGAGGAAGTGCATCGAGGTTTTTGTAGGTTGTATCCCTTCTTCTTGCAGGATGTTATAATAATAAAGGGCTGGAAATTTATGTGTGGATGTATCCCATATTTGGTGAACCATGTTATATTTGTGTCTCTCTTGTAACATGTTTTAATATTTGTATCTTTTGTTTATTGTTATTTCTCTACGATCTGTTTTTTCTAACATTTTTAGTCCTCGAAAAATGTCATAGTCATGCCTTGGATTTCTTCAACTAGGATGATAATTCATGTTTTCCTTAGTTGGATATGCATATCCTAACTGGGTTGGGGATTAGTTGGGCCAAATTTGACACTAAACATAATGTGGTGGCCAATTAATTTATGCAATTCATCAGTGTCCTAATTCTTGGATTGAATAATTGTAAATTTGCAAGTATAAATTGATGTATAACAAGGATGATAATGTTGCTTGTTAACAATAGCGATTCATAAAATTTAAATAGTAAATGGTATTTAATGTTTAGCAACCAAAATTTAAGGTTAGGACTTACGATGTGGATAAGTAGGAAGAGAACTCTATTTAGGTGCAGAAGAGTGCTTTGGGTTTTGCTTTAGAACTTTAGTTGGGGCAGAAGATCCTGAACTTGAACCAATATTAGGCACAATGAATTCCAATAGGACAACCATTAAAATCATCAACATCAACAATACTAAAACATACTAAAACCAAATTGATTTCATTCTATAAGACAATAATACCTGGCAGAATATGGTTGTTTCTGCAATATACCCATTTACCCTCAGTTGTCTAGTTGGGGTATGGGGTATATAATTTTTCATCTTTAAATCTAAATAAAATAGGATATTATTCCCAACAAAGGACAAATCCGCAAAGTTCCATAATTGTATAAGACAAGATCAAATTTATATAACATAGGCATTAATTTCCCTTTTAACGTCAATAATCATTTATCAATTAGTAATGTAACCACTTGGAATACACAAAAGTTACATTAAAATTCATCATGCCTATTTGAATATAGATGATTTACCCTCATATTTGAGCACTCTCTAACATGGAACAATTATAATGTCAAACACAGTTACACAATTAACATTAGTCAAATTTGAATATTATTTAGTAAGATAATCCAACATCCATGCAAACCCTTCATGATACTAAAGCCATGAGAGGAATATTATAATATTGACAATATTTTAATCGCACATGCAAATTCTATTCTGTTAGTAAAGCATCACCTAACCATTTGCATACAACGAGTAGGTTCACACAATAATGGCCAATGTTTTGGTCAATCACATTGAAACATACAATGTATAGATAATAATACATTCACAACCATGGTCACCTAAAGTATTCATAGGTACATTATAAAATAGCAATTTCTACTATATTCCTTCATCTCAAATTTCATAATGCATACTTAAAGTATAAAGGTCTAGTTAACAACTAGGAACTAATAACCAAAAAGGAAAGAATATTTAAGTATTTTTTTTGTGGTCTATATTTTATAGTAGACTACTCATTTCTATAAAAATCTATTCTATAACATCATGGAATCTAATAACTACAATTCCTTTACATAGGCATTCTAATAATTTAATTATCAATATCGATATATAACAAGAACATTTCCTCCACAACACTACCATCTTGAGTTTATTTGGACTTGAATGAGTAATAATGATACAAGAATAGCATAACATTTATATATTCTGAACATAATTGAACAATAGTAACAAACATATAATAAACACTTATCTCGATTAAGTTGATTTGGGGACTGGATGTGCATATGCAACATTCCACCCAATTGTAGGCACTCCATCCAACATATAGTATTTATATCGAGAGGACATCCTAAAGCTGGGCAAGGTATCCACTAGGGTGAAGGTACTAGGGAAACCTTTCATAATGATTTCTCATCAAGTATTGATTGTTAACCCATAGCCACAATTCAATGATAAAATTAAATTTTAGGAAAAAGTTTGACTTCTCCATAGCAAGATCAACCTCATAATCAATGACTTCACCTTTGTAATTAATAAGTTTTGTTTTTAGAAATAGTAGACATGCATTCTCAAATATTCTCGGTTCTCAATTGAACTTGATTTTAAACATCTAGATAGTAAACCGTCCTTGACTCTGTTCAACTAATTAATTAAACTTGACTCTTGAACTATAATAAGAAGAAGAAATTGGTGCTCATGGAATACTGTTCATTACCCAAAAGAGTGTACTTAAGGTTCGGAGCATAAAAAATCAATTCCTAACACATTACTCACAGAGCACACTAAAAGTATCAAATGAATCAATAAAACAAAACTATAGAATTCAACTTACCAAGCGCGATCCTCAACCACAATTTGGATATAACACTTTCTTATTTCATTGCCAATGGCTAAACACATCATAGTTCAACTTTTAACCACTAGAGTGAGGTAACTTGACCCACAATTTGGATATAACACTTTCTTATTTCATTGCCAATGGCTAAACACATCATAGTTCAACTTTTAACCACTAGAGTGAGGTAACTTGACCCACAATTTGGATATAACACTTTCTTATTTATAGACCTTGACCTTTAATTTATAGAATCAACTTTTAGCAATTGGCAGGGAATAGATAAAGCTAGATTCTCTCAAGAACCACCTCTCTAACAAACAAAATAAATTGTGTGATGGGGTCGCTTCTTTACATAGAGCCCGTCCGTTCAATTAATGAGTGTAGTGTATTCCCTTAATAACTAAGTAGAGAACATGCTAGTTACATGTTACACTATAATTAACTGAGAACATCGAATTAAATGATGTTGGATATTATGATAATGAAGATGTAAAGCTTGGAAATATTGATGTCTTACACTTTAGCTGGACCACTGCACAATGACCAATATTATTCACAAAAGGAGAGAGGTGGTTCTCTTTTAAAGAGACCGCTCTTTTTTTCTGCACCTCTTAATCACAATATGAATTAATAAATACAACAGATTGGTAGAGCCTTTAACCTCTTTCACAACACATTACTTAAACAATCTCTAGATAATACAATGATTTGTTAGGAGGATTTAACCTCCTCTCTTGAGGGCATTCCTCTCTTCACGCCTTTGGTAAATAGTATATATATATATAATTTTGTCTCTCTTTTCATACATGTGTATACTATATATATAATTGTTTTCCTCTTCATACATTTGTATATTATATATATATATAAACTAAACAAGTATTCACACATTTGGTAAACCTTTTATATATATCCAATCGATTGGTAGGTGGAGTCACAACTTTTGTAGAGAGATTCTCCCATTTAAACCTTAGCAACTACTAATACTATAGCTCACTACTAGATTTGTGATTAGTTCCTTTGACTCAATGCATTAACTAAATCACATATAATGTAACTGAAGTGTATAAAGAATTGATAGAGAGGTCGTCCTTCTCACTGATGTAACATAGTTCAAGAACTGATAACAATCTAATACTTGAATCATAGAGCATTTTCATACTTGAGAATATTAATGGGTCGGTTCTTCAATGATGAGGTTGCTTTCCCTTTTTTAATCCACACAATAATGTGGAGATAAAGGACTGAAATTCACACCTCATGCAAGGTCGTTACATACAACTCATAGTGTATAATCAAAATAAGTGAAGGCCTCCATTCACACAATCTATCCTCAAAAAGATGGAGGAATCCTTTGTACGATTTCTCCTCAAAATAGATGGAGGTTGCTCCTCCCATAGTCTCTCTCCTCGAAAGATAGAGACCATCCTCTCAATCAATAGGTAGAGATAATATTTGTCTCCTCGATTGGGCCTCTAACCCCCTTTCTCAAGGAAAGATACGATGTAAAAAAAACTTGAGAGCCATTGGGCACCAAAACCATGATAACTGAATAGCACCTCCAAGTGCGGTTTCATTATGCGATATCTATTTTTGCTCCAAAAACCTAACTTAAATGAA
>LPNX010435825.1:177348-215255 GCA_001517045.1 Pseudotsuga menziesii | reverse complement strand
ATATATAGATATATAAGTATAAGTATATGTATATACATATGTATATGTATGTATGTGTATGTATGTATGTATGTTACATACATTTATTTATATAGTTATGAAGGTAATTGTACTTAGTTAAATAATAATAGTAATCTTAAGTGAATAATTTGTAATAACTTTCTTTAACTCCTAAGTGAAAATTAACCATTTGTTTTCTCATGCGAGTATTGCATTATCTCGCTACACTCAAAGTTCATATTCATATCTAGAGGTTTTAGGTTAATGAGCGAGTAATCAACTTGTTCTCCTTCCAATACCCAAATGCACCATTCTGACACTCAGTCATCATTAGTAGAATTCGCAAGGCTTCACTAACTTCTAAATTCCCCTCCCAGTGGATACAATCATCCCTTGTTCATTGTGTTGCACATTCAGTGCCTAGGTCTATTTTTCATTAGTTTGACATTTAAAATTTACGGCATACATATGACATCACCATATCTTAGATAGTGCATGGATATACCATAAAATCAGAATGGTACAATGCTCACTGGTGGGGCCTTGGCTTTCATCTCCTCACCATGAACTAATACATACACATATTTACATCACATATATTACACCAATAATGGGTCAAGAATAAGGGATATTACTATTGTCCACCTTAAAGTAACATTGTCCTCAGTGTTCTTATCCTTTTTCTACTTTAGATCTTTAATATTCAACTTCCAACTACTTTCATGACAACAATTCTATTTATAATTCCAGTGTGCCTACCCAACTTTCCAGAATAGTCACATGCCCGACATTTCCTTTAGTTTCCTTCCAATTTTTTTTGTATCCAATCATGCCTGTGCTCCACAACAAAACTAATACAACTTTTTTTTCCAAAATAAAAATTGAACATGTACATATGCATGATTACTTAGATCAAAGAAGGCATAACTTTCACCCTTAGGATGACTTACTTTGACCCATTTTGTTTATGCCTTCTAGTAATAATTTACTATTTTGACAAGTTAGATTGCTTATAACATGTTATAATTTTTTGGGTGCACAACCTACGACATCTTATCCTATTGCACCTGCAATATTTGTTAACATCTTAAGATATATCAAGTTGGAATATCCTAGTATTCCTTTTTGTGGCACATGGAGATTAGCATCTCTAATCAATATGTTCATTAGTAAGCATGTATATCCAAATAGAACTATGTATTTATAAACTACCATAACCATATTAAAAAAAATATATAACTATTATATGGTAGTACTTCTCTAGAGTGCTTTTCAAGTGTATATATACAAACATTTGAGTTTTCTTGGAAGTTCTTACACATAGTGTTCACTATGTGCATGTCTCATCCAAAGAAGGATGGTTCCCTTCATTGACTTCTCACAACCCTCAGACATACCTCCTTCAAGTGTTATTAAGGTCTGCAAGTGTAAAATGTTTTCTCTTTGGTTTAAGTTTTTAAGTCTTACTATCAGTAGACTCACCCAATCCAAGTTCGTACCTTGAACCTTTTTTGTACTCTCAACAGTCAACTCAGTGAATCTATGTCTTAGATTCAATTTGTACAAGAGTCCTTAATGGGTCCATGTATAACAACATTCCTATTTCTTCCAGTATGCCAACAGTACTTTTTCTTTCCAGACAGTAACTCTTGTCTCAGACAGTAAACTCCTATCTCAACACCTTGTGCTTAGCACAATTCGATGCACTCTATGGCCATATAGATTCTTTACGCATGAAACAGACTAAACTTGGAAATTCACATCATATGCTCACATATATACTCTTTTGTTATCAAGTTGGGGTCCACATTACCCACCCCACACAACACCAAGAAGGTACTCTATTCTCTTGGTGCTATTCAGTGTGTGCATAGAAAGATCACCCAACCTATGGTCATCCTTAACAAAGGTGCTTCACGTCTGAAGTCTATCCAAGAGACTTAAAACCCAAGGTGTCCCATGTGATTTTATCAAAGGAATCTTAGCCTTCAAACTACCACAAATTATGTACTTGAACATATAGGTTATATGTAACTCACATATACCAAACTATCATAACTCACAAATCTCAAGTCTTATATCAATGTAAATTTTTGGTGTAACATTTCAATGTAATGTTTGTATAGTGAGAGTTTGTAGCTCTATTTCTTGTAGAACTAGGTTTTGTAAGCATGAATTCCTTCCCATAACCAGTGACTGCTCACAATCACAGGATGTTGGTTCTCACCATGGCCTTACTATCATAACCAAGTCCTTTTTACCATGGCTTATTTACAAATATAAAATCACATTATTATATATGATCTGATGATGATCCAGAGTAATTCTCATACCGTGACTTTCAATCACCATATTTACACATTAGATATTAGAATATCAAATTCAATGTTTATTCCTGCAATGTAATAAATCAATCATTTCAATGCAAAATTAAAATTAACTAGTCCATTTCCACCCAATATATGTTAACATAAGTAAATATATACTAATAATCATCATCCTGAAATCATTAAATCATTGCAAGGTTGATAACACAACTGGCTTACTATTCAAAACACTTGGTTGTCTTTAACCTACATATTCATACTACTATTTAAAATTCCACTTGAGTTTTGTTTCAAGGTTCTAAAAGATTATGGTATCATATCATTTAAGACACCTATTAAATATGTCAAGACCGATTGACTACCATTGAATCAAAGGTAGGTTAGGCCAGATCAGACATAGCAATATTTAATTCTCACAACCAAAGTTCTACTTGGTAGACAAAACTACCATCAAGGTTTCCTTTATTCAAGGCGCTGAACTGATATGTCAACATGTTTCATCCCATTCTAAGGTTTACAAACCATTATCCACTATGGTTTATCTTTATTTATGATGAAACATATTTTCCATTCACTATTTATCAAAAAATGCCTCTTCATCAAAACTTAATCAATCATATCTTTATGCATGACAATAAGTTGTAGTGGGCATGGAAATCCTTTAACCATAAATAATGACATACCTAAACCCATTAATATACACAATTTTCCATTAAATAAGTTTAGTTCTCATGCTTTCAAAAAAACAAGGACGAACAACCGTACTCACCCTCATATGCACTGATTATCCGTCACATGCATTTCAATCAATTAGTTATACAATCCATGCAATCGTTCATTCCATTTTACATGCTTCTAAAAACAATAATAGCATTTAAACCTAAGATTATGTGTCCAATAAGGCATTCTACAATTCCTATTATAGATCATCACCCTAAAGGGTTCTCTTTCATATTATAATCATTATTCATATTGAGTATAATAACATGTCTCTAGTTAAAATTGGACCATAACCAACTCCTACCATATATTATATGCATAATACAAAAATAAGTGTGTAATAATTTACAAGATTCAAATTTCATCAAAAATCACTTTTCACAACCTCAATCTTATCTCATTTCTTGTCCTACAAAATTTCATAATCAACTATGAGACTCCATGGATTCAACACACTTTTCAATAGGCATGCATACCAACACACAAACAATTGTATAAGAAACCACACATTTAATTAGTCAATGCTTTGTAACACATACGACTTACCAACAAGCGCATGGGTCCAATAGGCCCTACTATTGTAGCTTGCTATGATACCATCTTGTAATATACCCATTTACCCTTAACTGTCTAATTAAGTTACGACTTTAAAATTTTTCATCATGAAATCTAAATAAGATAGGATATTATTCCCAAAAAAGGACAAAACCCCAAATTCCCATAACTGTATAAGACAAGATCACATTTATATAACATAGGTGTTAATTTACTTTTTAAGGACAATAGTCATTTATCAACTACTAATATAACCGCTTGAAATACCTAAGAGTTTTCATTTTTTATAAAGTGGTTCACTACCTTGAAAGTGGTCGGATACACACAACATCCACAGGAATAATTCTAAGGGGCCCACCTGAAGGGGTCTCACCCTCCTAGCACCAACCTCAGTAGACTGACAACATAGTACCCATAGGATTGAACCCTCAACTTCGACCAAGTGATGGCTTGGCAATGAAAGCTCCAACCAACTGAGCCACCCCACATGGCTAAGACACAAGAGTTACATTAAAATTCATCATGCCTATTTGATTATAGAGAATTTACCCTCATATTCGGGCACTCACTAACATGCAATTAATATGATTTCAAACAGAATTACACCATTTAAACATTAGTCAAATTTGAATATTATTTAGTATGATAATCCAACTTTCAACCAAACCCTTCATAACGCTAAAGCCACGAGGGGAATATTATAAGACTCAAAAATTTAATTGCATGTGCAAAACATATTCTCTTAGGAAAGAATCACCTAACCATTTTCATACAACGAGTAGGTTTACACAATAATGGTCAATGATTTAGTCAATTCACATCAAAACATACAATGTAGAGATACAATATATTCATAACAATGGTCATCTAAACTATTCACAAGTACATTATCGAATAATAATTTCTAGCATATTCCTTCATCTCAAATCTCATAATCCATACTTAAAGTATAAATGTTTAGTTAACAACGAGGAGCTAATCATAAAAAAATGAAAGAATATTCTAGTATATTTTTGATGCTCTACATATTATAGTAGACTACTCGTTTCTACAAAAAGCTATTATATATCATCATGGAATCTAAGAACAACAATTCCTTTACATATGCATTCTAATCATTTAATTATCAATATCGATATGTAACAATATAATTTCCTTCACAATACTATGATCTTAAGTTTATCTAGACTTGAATGAGTAATAATGATACATGAATAACATAATATTTATATATTTAAAACATAATCGAACAATCGTAACAAACAAATAATGAACACTTATCTCGATTTAAATGATTTGGGTATTGAATGTGCATCTGTAATGTTCCACCTAACCATAGGCACTATGTCCAACATATTATATTATTTTGGCCGAGAAGCCACTCCAGTGAGCTGGGCAAGGTATCCACTAGGCCGGTGAAGGTACTATGGAAACCTTTCACAATGATTTCTCATCAAGTCTTGAATATTAACCGATAGCCACAATTTAGCGATAGAATTAAAATTCAAAAAGAAGCTCAACTTCTTCATAGTAAGCTCAACCTCATAAGCAATGAGTTTGCCTTCAAATAAGCTTAGTTTTTACAAACAATAGGAGTAGATTCTCAAATATTCTTGGTTCTCAATTAAACTTGTTTTCCAACACCTAAATAGTAGACATTCCTCAATTCTCTTCAACTAATTAATTAAACTCGACTCTTGGCATACAATAATAATGAGCTCTTGGTTCTCATGGAATATTGTTCATTACCTAAAAGAGTGCACTCCATGTTTGGTGAATAAAAACTCAATTCTTAACACTCATTACCTGTAGATCACAATAAAAGTATCAAATGAAACAACAAAATAAAAGTATAGAATTTGGATTACCGAGCTCAATTATCAAC
Source organism: Pseudotsuga menziesii (assembly GCA_001517045.1). Classification (NCBI taxonomy): domain Eukaryota; kingdom Viridiplantae; phylum Streptophyta; class Pinopsida; order Pinales; family Pinaceae; genus Pseudotsuga; species Pseudotsuga menziesii. The sequence continues at coordinate 209,768 of LPNX010435825.1, read as the reverse complement.
CAAAATTTATATATAATACTTTCTTATTTCATTACCAATGGATAAACACATTAGAGTTCAAATTTTAACCACTAGAGTGAGATAAATTGACCTTTAACTTTTTTCTTTTCACACAGAAAAACCACCTTCTTGCTATTCCAAAGGAATCAAGGAAAACCCACACATGCACAGGAAATATTTACAAACTTCCCCACTTCTGTGGATGGTAGGTCAAGCAAACCGTTAGTCGAACATACAAGCCTTAACATGTCTCAATGGAATTGAACCTAGATAGATGGAATGAACTCCATCTAGCTCCACAAATGGACCACCATATCCTTGATAAACTTGACCTTTAACTTATAGAATCAACTTTTAGCAATTGTAACTCAAGGAATAGATAAAGCTCAGCGTTAACTTACATAATTACCTTGCAATAACTACAATAAGTAAAGCTCACTTATATTTTAATTTAAATAAAGTGTTACTATTAAGAACTTAACTCTTAATAAACAATCCGTGGAGCTCACCTCTATATAATTAGAACAACATAATTCAAATATGATGACAAAGCTTAATTGGTTGGACCATCCCTTTCCATGGAAACTCATGTCAATATAGTAGGTTGATCCTCTTCATGGAGGTCTCCTTTTAATGTACGAACAAATAATTATACATGATGAGGTTGTTTCTTTGTAGGGATCACGCTTCTATTTATTAATGAAAGAATACAATCAAATGTGGTCAATTCTCTCAAGAATCACCTCCCTAACCATGGGGGATTCACTTGTTGACCAATATCCTATCACGTTAGTTCATATTGTGGGTTTTAAAATTATAAAAAATCGAACAAATATATTGTAGTTATTGGGGGGATGAGGGGTTTAAGGTGGGGGTGGTTAGGGTGGTTTATAAGGATTGAGGTATAGAAAGGGGTGGGGAGGAGGTTTTAAGTATTGGGAGGGGGTTTCGAAAAAAAGAGTTTGGGTCAATATCTCTCGAAATTAAGGGTATTCTTTAATATCCTACGATCGCATGTGCTATGTGAGAGGTTCACTAAGTGAAGTCCCCGTGTCCCTAACCAACAAAATAAATTGTGTGACGGGGTCCTTTATTTACATAGAGATCATCCCTTCAATAAATTAGTGCAACATATTCCCTAAGTAACTAAGCAGCGAACATGATAGTTACGTGTCACAATATGATCATTAACTGAGAACATTGATTTAAATGATGTCAAATATTATGATAATGAAAATGTAAAGCTTGGAAAATATTGATGTATTACACCTTAACTGGACTACTGCACATCGACCAATAGTCTATACAAAAAGGAGGGAGGCACTTCTCTTTTAAATATACCGCTCTCTTTTTCTCCACATCTTAATCACAATATGTATTCAGAAATACAACATATTGGTAGAGCCCTTAAGCTCTGTCACAATACATTACTTAGACAATATTTAGATAATCCAATGTTTTGTTTACAAAGGAGGGTTTAACCTTGTCTTTTGAGGGTGACCCTCTCTTCACGCCTTTGGTAAACAATATATATATTAACTAGACAAAATATGGGATCAACTTTCACCCTTTTCATACATTTGTGTATATGTGTAAATATAGTAACTGAACAAGTCTTCACACATTTGGTAATTGTTTATATATATTCAACTAATTGGTAGGTGGAGTCACGGCTTTTATAAAAATCTCATTTCCTTTAACCCTAAACAACATTATATATATAAAAGAGGGATCATGGATCTAGTGGCTATCTCTTCTTTTGATTGAACTTATTAACTAAATCATAAATAATGTAACTAAAGTGTACAAAGAACCGATTGTCTATCTAATTGTTGTAATGGAGTACAAGAACTGATAACAATCTAAAACTCGAAGCCTAGAGCATTTTCATACCCGAGAATATTAATGGGTCAGTTCCTTAATGATGAGGTCACTTTTCCCCTTTTTTCATTCACACAATAATGTGGAGATAAAGTATTGAAATTCACACCTTGCGTAAGGTTGTTACATGAAACTCATAGTATATAATCAAAAGAAGTGAAGGGAACAATTCACACAATCTACCCTCAAGATATATGGAGATCGAATTTTGCACAATATCTACTCAGAAAGAAAGATGGGGATGCCTTTCACACATTTTCTCCTCAAAATAGATGAGGCAGCTCCTCCCATAGTCTATCTCCCTAAACGATAGAGGCTATCCTCTCAATCAACATGTAGAGATAATATCTATCTCCTCAATCATGCATCTAACCCCCTTTCTGAAGGAAATATATGACATAATAAAAATTTGAGATGCAAATGGCACCAAAACCCTGATAACCCAATAAGACCTCCAAATGCGATTGCAATATGCGATATCTATTTTTGCTCCCAAAACCCAACTTAAATGAATGGGTTTTCCCCTAAATCACTTTGGGGTTTTCTTTTGAAACCTTAACCGCCATGGTTAAGTTCTAGGTTTTCCCTTTCATTCAATATATATATATATATATATATATATATATATATATGAAGGAATTGTACTTATTTAAATAATAATAGTAATCTTAATTCAATAATTAGTAATAGCTTACTTTAACTCCTAAACTAAAATTAACCATTCATACTCTCATGTGAGTATTGCATTATCTCGCAACACTCAAAGTTCATATTCATACCTAGAGGTTTTAAGTTAATGAGAGAGTAATTAAATTGCTCTTCTTGCAATGTTCAAAGGCACCATGATTACACTTGGTTATCATTAGTATAATTCCCAAGGCTTCACCAACCTCTAACTTTATGCCCTATTGGATATTGTCTCCCCTTGTTCATTAAGTTGCACATTCAGTCCCTAGGTCTATTTTCATTAGTTTGACATTTAAAATTTACAACATACATATAACGCCACCATGACTTAGCTAACACATGAATCTACCATGAAATCACAATGCTACAATGCTCATTGGAGGGGCCTTGTCCTTGAGCTTCTTTACATGAACTAATACATACACATATTTACATGACATAGATCACAACAATAGGGATTCAAGAGTGAGGGATATTATAGTCTCCAACATATCCACCTTGAAGTCTAGCTAAAATCCACACAGTTGGACCATTGTTGTAAGTTACAGGTTTTTTCTTCTCATAGTTGTCTATTACATTTGTGAAATTATCATAGTGATTAGGTCCTCCAACAATAACACCAACCAAAACATTCAGATCACTTGGTGGTCGAACCATGTAGCATATCTTCCTTTGCAACTAACGAATTATTGATCCTCTTTGTATGGTATAATGGAGGCATATCTATGATGGACCTTGCGACTATAGTTTGGTCCATATCCTACCATGTATCTTGTAGCTCTTGGGTTATCACCAAGTATGTAATCAAACTTCAAGACCATGGTTTTATCCAAACTTGGAATGAATAGGAATTAATCCTTTTTACAATCTAGGACTCATTAATCTATCTTAGTGAGTGGAGATCACAAATTAAATATAGGTTCCCAAATACATTTTTCCCATCATGGAATTTATAGTCATTATACTGTGACTTAGCCAATGCTAATGATTTAGATGGATCCACTCCTACACTGGGGCATTACAGTTTCTTGCCAACAAAAGATAAATAATCAGAGTAGACTGTGAGGAGGAATGAATAATTCATCACAAAATGCATGTTGTTCCATTTTTTCTAATACCTTATATCCCACCCGAACATCTAATGAAGCACTCCTTTTGTCCACTTTGTAGCTTGCTATAACACAAAATGATGTATGTATTCATGAAGGATGATTGATGAAGCCAACCTTGGTGTTTGTTGTACACTGTAACCATTTTTATGAAGGAACACAGACATGAAATATTCAACTTTTTCTTGGTATTGTTACATTACTTCCTTGCTTTTCCTACCCCTTCCTTGCTTGCATGAATATCTGATCACCAACTAGATCCAATGTCAATTGTCCATTCACTTTCTATCCAAATTAATAGAGATTATTAACAACCCAATCTGGCCATTGGAATTGAGTTCTCCATTGTGAGTTGATGACCAATACTACTTATAGCTAGTTTAATGTAAATTGGATATATTGAGATTTCATATCATGATAAATTATTGCAAATCACAACCATTAGAAAAATGGTTATTTTTTTGATGATGTGCTCTGAGGCTTGGATTCAAGTACTTGGACCCCTGCATATTTATCATCCTAGCTAAATTCATTCATAGTCCATGTTGTCCCACCTAGTGCAATTTCATTATTAATCATGTAGTTCAAGTAGTGTTGGTCTCCTATTGATTCATGAAGCTATGTGACTTCCCACAAAATCTCATCTTGCGCCAAGCATGGAAAAAAATCCAAACCAAACTAAAAAATCTATTTCTTCATGCACCAAATTCATACTTACATAGAGTTGTGAAGAACTTACAACATATACACTAATTGGTCCACAATAATTTCTCACAATGGAAATAGTGTTGTCATACTTTCCTAAATACTTTTTAGCAAACTCATAAAGCTGCAAGACTCTCCCAACTATATGAGATTCATATATTAGATTAGATTAGAGCATTACTAGTACCACTATTCAATCGAGTAATAATAGAATTGAATTTTAAAATCTATGGATCCGAGTCAATTACCTATTTAGCATGGACCACAAATTCATTAGAGTAATAGAGTTCAAAGTTTCTAAATACTATTGAAGCAACTACCATTGCAATAACAATTTATCCTACAAGATCTTACCCATAATTATTAGTGTCAGTCTTGTAGGCTTGCCTAGGTCTTGCCATATCTTTTGGCCTTTGCCAACGGTAATGGTCTAAGATGCCATCACCAACCTGAAAATATATTGAATTAAGCTTATGATGAGCATGCTAATTGACCAACATTCAATGTAATTGTAATCCTTCAAGAGGTCCAAATAGATCCAAGCTTTTCTCCCATTATGAAGAAACCCTTATATACTCATCCTTAGAACCGCTCTAAAATATGATATTTTCTAACTAAACATATTTTTTTGATATTATATGGGATTTAAAGAAACTAAATACATTTAATTTAATACTCTATTGGATAATTTACAAGACCCCTATAGACCTGAATTCCAATGTGGACCTTGCGATATATGCTCCTACATTAGTTGAAGGTCTCACCGCTTTGATCACTCAAGCTTTGATCTATTCTCTTTAGCTTTATGGAACTAATTCTCTATGTTATATATGGGTTCTATATGGGCATGCACTAGGGATCTAATTCTTTTGGGTGTGGCTACCATGATCTATTCCCTGGAACCCAAGTCTAGGGATTGACCTATAGATAAAGACAAACTCCCCCAATTTCTTTCTACGGCTTTTTCTTTCCCTCCATATGAATTTGAGTTTTTGAAATTTATTAATATTATTATTATATTATATATTAATATAATATATTTATATATTGAAAACATATTTCCCTATGAGCTAGCTCAAGTGGTTGAGTGCTGTAAGTTGTGAGCAGAAGGTCTCGGGGTCAAATCCCCAGGTGACTATACATTGTTATATAAGGGCCTCACTTGATGCCCCCATTGGGTTAAATTCGTAATTAGAGAGAATGGGGTGAGGCCCCTTCAAGTGGCCCCCTTGTGATTTCTTCCCGTGGACGTAGCAATCCCACTGAGGGGTTTGTGAACCATATTTGAAAAAAAATATTAAAAACATATCACATTATTATTATATTGAGACCTAAAGTATTAACAAATTAACATACTAATATATTATCATATCAACATACTATATCAATATTATGATATTATTTTTTTATATTAATACTATCATATTATTATATATAAACCTAACATATTAACTTATTATCTATATATGTTGTTTTTTTGTCAAGAAATTCTCGTCACTCGGGGCCAGTGCATTTCCACCATTGGCTGAGAAACCGCAACCTAGGGGCATCTAAGCTGTCAAAATCACTGGGGATCTCACCCGGCCTGGGCCACACCAACCCTTAACATGGCTAGATTTTTGGGTGTCTCCTCCCAACTAGCTCACCCCTAAGGGGTTTGAACCCGGGTCGCCTTTCTAATGATACCCACTCCTTAATCGAATGAGATAGCGAGATTTGACTATTATCTGTATTTGTATAATATGTACGCATTAATATATTAAATGTATAATACTATTTATTAACATACTATATATTAAATGTATAATAATATATATTAACATACTATAAAATCATATATCAAATATAATACTATATATTTGCCAAATTGTAAAATAATTTTTACAATTTATCTTGACACCGTTGCTGGATTTAGAGACCCACTATTTTTTTACATTTAGTAAATTTTAATATTGCAGATGTATTTAGAATTCCCTTTTTTAAATGGGGCCCCAATCCATCTGTAGTGTTAAAATTTACGAAATTGAAAAAATTCATTGTCAAAATTGCAATTTTTCATTTTTGATCAAATGGATTCGTAGACCCCGCATTATCAAAGGAGTCTCTGAATTCTTATGTAGTGTTAAAATTTACGAAATTGCAAAATTTAATTGTTAAAATTGTAATTTTCCATTTTCATTGGACCACTTCTTTAATGCAATTTCAATGATTAAAAATGACAATTTCAATAATCTGTAAAAACTTATGTCGAAATTATAAAAAATTTGTGGGAAACATAAGGAAGAATACGCTCCATGATTAGATTTCTACATGTTTGGACTAATTCGTTTTAATATAGTTGTAGTCGTTATATAGTCACATTTTTTATCCATGGACTAAATTAGTAATTTTTAGTTGTGTCACTTATTATCTAGTGGTATTTGTTATCCCATGACTAAATTATTCATTTTTAATTGTTTGCTCAAATATAGTTGTATTTATCTTAAAAATATTCTCGTGACTAACGTTTTTAGTCACCTAGTCATTTATTTACCAAATTCTACTAGTTAACACTAGACAATTATAAATAGGTTATTCAAGTATTTGCGTGCCACTACATATTATGAAATATAGGGATTTGTTGATGTAAATTGGGTTGGATATATTCATCATAAAATATCTACAAGTGGTTACTTTTTTTAACCTATTTGGAGGAGCAAACAATTGGATGAGCAAGCGATAAGTTTTAGTTGCACTTTCAACTACAAAAGGTGAATACATGAAAGCGACCTATGAAAGTAATAAAGTTGTATTATTGTTGGATCCTTCATTTTTGGGGAAGACTGCAAAAGGAAAAAGAGGAAAGGACTAAAGAAGAAAGTGTAAGCAAGAGTTGCAGAAAGATGTTGACCGACACAACCATTTTGGATCCACCCAGCAAGTATAAAAGAAAGAGGAATATAAGTGGAAGGAGAGAGAGAAAAATAGAGTAAGAGATGTGAATAAGACAAGAAGCATAGAAACACAAGACAAAGATAGACAGATTTGTAGTAGAATTTTATGTACTTGGATTTTGGGTAGTTGGGTTTTTATTGCATGTTTTTCTCATGTCACGATGGGTAATTATGTGGCAATTGTAAGGAAATATAACTATGATGTAATGAAGTTCATATGGTGTAATAAAGAAGGATTCTTGGTCCCCTAAATTTTATATGTTATGTTTGTATTATCAATGTCGATCTATTATGTCCCTTAACTTTTTTCTATGAGTCATATTAATGTTGCGATATTCTGTAACGAGTAATGTTATGGTATCTAAAGGTGAAATATGTTGCGATATGAATGTTAATAAACTTTCACAACTATATCCTTACATTTAACTACTCCCTATGACACACAAGTCTAGGATGTGATTTGGGTGAGACTTTCCCCTTTGGGGGATGTAAAATACGAGCACTCTAGACTATAGCGACGGATTTGTTGTCCAATGTGCAAGAACCTGGTCTCAATTTTGTGCTAACAAATGGTTTTGTTAACAGGACTTGGTTTTTAATGGGTTTTCGTTAGATATTTATGCGATGACAAGTCAAATCCAACTATGATGGGATAACAAAATTGATAATTTCACAACACAGGAAGTCGAATTAAGAGGTTGGGAAGTATGCAAGTTTAGACAATATATTTTCTACCAAGGACCTCCACTAGATTAGTAAAAAGTCTTATGGGTTTGAATTTTTATGGGTTTGAATTTTGGTTACCCTAGTGGAATGGTTACATAGTCTTACAAAAGAAGGATTTTCCAATGAACTCAACAAGTCCTAATTAGATTCAACTAATTAGATTCACCATTGACCAAAGCTATTGATTTATGGGTAGAAAGTACTCTCATTGGGTATATTCTAGAATTTTCGGTTGAAAACAATCAATGAACATTATAGCATAACAACAACTCAGAAGGGGAGCTAGGGGTAGAATTTTGAAATAAGTTCCATTGTGGATTAATACCTGGATGGTTGAATTCAGGTTTTGAACTCTAGAATAGATTAGAATGGAGGATTAAAACCCTTTCTCCTAGGGGGAAAAGTCAGGGTGATGCTACTCCATTATGGTGGGTAAAGCTACCATAAATTGAGGGGGTTGATAGTAAAGAAGCGAGGGATGAAAGAGAGAAATAAGGGAAGAAATCCATGAACACTGGTGAAAAGAACAAATGAGAAAGGCATCAAGAAGAAGTGCACAACAGGAATGATAAATATAGAATGGGGAAAAGAGTGAATAAAATTAAAGATATTTATGTCTGATGAAGTGAAGATAGGAATTGACTAAATCTAGAATAAGGGATAGAAGTGATGGACATCACAGTAAGATAAAGCTAGTGATAAGTCCCAAGTGGAATGAAGGAATACAAAAATCAGCCACCAAGTAGCAGAGCACTATATTAGACACCAAAAAAACCCTAGATGCAGTTACATAATATCATGATATATTAGGATGCATGGAAAATAGAAGTACCCTAGAAAGTGAACCCTTATTGTCATGAAAGTAGTTTCCAGAAGAAACAGAAGTAACACTCCTCTGACCGACCCCCAAGATCCCTTGAAAAATCTAGTAACAAACTCTCAAAATTTTGTTTCACAATTACCTTGGCATAGTTAGATTAATAGCAATACCAATAGTTCACAAAGATGTTCATTAGTAGGTGGAAATAGTAGTAGTAGTATTACTCAACAAACTGGTAGTAACATTGTAGCATAGATGGGACCCCAAGGATTTGTATTGTTAGGAAATCCAACTGTGAAAATGTATAGGGTAGTATGTAAGGCCTCCTATGAAATGTCCAGAGTTTTGGGGGAAAGGAGGAGAAGATGATGCAACAAAACACTGGCTCTTATATGAAGCAATATGGAACACCAGAGCAAATCCAAAAACAACTAAATTGGTTGAATTCCATACAATGTTAAGAGGAAGTACCTTACAATGGTATATGAAATTTCTTGAGACACAAGGACCATCAATTCCCACCTTAACAGAGAAAAATAAACTATTCTTAGATGAATTCACACAACCCAAGGCTGAGTAATAAGGTGCTGCAGAATTAACAAAAATATGACAAATGTATGGAGAATACACCTGGGCATATGCATAATGTTTCAGGGATGTACTGACTAAACTAACATTCCTAGTAAATGAATCCCACCACAAAGAATGGTTTATTCAAGGTTTATTACCATTAACAAGGATACCACTATCATAATAAGTGATAAAGTTGCCCAGAATTGCATTAGAGCAAGCAATGAACATTTAAGCTATGTCCAACTATTCGAGCACCACTACAGTAGGAACTTCATCATATTTCTGAGAATTGGCACTAGTTCATAATAAACTAGTGGAGATAACTCAATTACTTCAAGACCTAAACATACCAAAAGTAGCTCAAACATAGGTATGGTGTATTAGTTGCATGACAGAAGGAAATCATGCTTCCAAATGTGTTAGGATGAGAAGCATCCAAATTCCTCCAGGATGACCATTTAATATATGACCATTTAATGTAGGGATGAGTGCTACAGTTGCATATGTTTCTATGGAAAATCCATTCCAATATAGAGGATGGACAACATATCCAAAACCACCAAGTTCTTCTCCCAACAATTATTGTGATATTTACAAAGCATTGGTAATCCACTGTGGCTTTGCCGAATTTTTCAAAATTACTCCTTAGTCCCAAACAAAATATTCTACAAATTTTTTTGGGCTCAGCTATACAAAGCACTAATAAGAACCAAGCCCTGGACGCTTTGACATAGAGGTTAGTGTTAGAAAAATAGGATCGTAGAGCAATAATAATAAAAAATAAACAATATGCAAATATTAAAACACATTACAATAGAGACACATATATAATGTGGTTCACCCAATATGGGATACGTCCACATAGAAATTTCCAGTCCTTTATTATTATACCATCTAGTGAAATGAAGAGATACAAACTGTAGAAAAACTGCTATACTTCCTCTTCACTCTCTCATAGTCTCTCTCACTCACTCACAGAGATCGTTTTACAATGATACAATACAATACACAACCATATTACAATGCCTTCCTTTTATAAAGGAAATACCATGGGATGCCCAAAACCATGGGCCCGTAAATCACCCATTATTGACCAAGTCATGACTATGAAATTACAACATTTTACATGGAATTTTTTCCTAAATTTTTGCTACAGGGGCGTTGCCCTTAAATCCCTTCCAAGGGGGGGGGGGGGGGGTGTCCCAAAATAGTCACCACCCCCCATGGACCCCCCTGACTAATATAGTGGGGGGAGAATACCCCCCACACCCCCTGTCAGGTGTTGGGATCCAAACACACATAAAATAAAATCTAAGAATCAGGAAGATCAGGATCAACAACCAACAATATCCCACTTGGATACCGTTCACAACAACTCCACCACTACTACACTTGTTGGGATTTGCTATAAACCTTGGAACTGACAAATTTCTCATCTTCACCTTCATGTTGGAAGGCCAATAGAAACTGAGCAGGAACTCAATTTCTCTATGGCTACTACCTTTTTCAACATGTCTGTTGGATTCTGGATAGTATGTATCTTTGCCAACTTTAATAGTTCATCTTCCAGAATAAATCTTATGAAATGGTACTTGAGATGTAGATGTTTAGTCTTCGAATGGAAGGCTGATTTCTTTGCAATATGAATGGCACTCTAGCTGTCATTTCACAACCTACTATTCTCATTCTTCTTACCCAATTCCTCCATGAACCTTTGCAACCAAATCATCTCTTTACTAGCCTCTGTAGCAACAACATACACTACTTTCATGGTTGAAAGTGCAATAACATTTTTTATTTTTGAAATCCAACTTACTGTTGTTCCACCTACAGTGAAAACATACCATGTGGTGCTCCTCCTTCTATCTTTATCACCTGCAATATCTCACAAGGGGCTTCACTTGTTGACCAATATCCTATCACGTTAGTTCATATTGTGGGTTTTAAAATTATTAAAAATTGAACCAATATATTGTAGGTATTGGAGGGGATGAGGGGTTTAAGGTGGGGGTGGGTAGGGTGGTTTTAGGGATTGAGGTATAAAAATGGGTGGGGAGGAGGTTTTAAGTATTGGGAGGGGGTTTCAACAAAAATAGTTTGGGTCAATATCTCTAGAAATTAAGGGTATTCTTTAATATCCCATGATCGCACATGCTATGTGACAGGTTCACTAAGTGAAGTCCCCGTGCCATATCTGCATCAACATATCCATGTAGAACAGTGTATGAACCTCCAAAACATAATGCATGAGAAGTGGTACCTCTCAAATACCTGAGAATCCACTGTACTTCTCTCCAATTCTCTTTACCTGGATTGTTCATATACCTGCTCACAACTCCCACTACATGTGCAATTTTCGGTCATGTGCACACCATGGAATACATCAAGCTACCAGTTGCCGATGAATATAGAAACTTGGACATGTATTCTATCTATTCTTGTGTCTTGGGACACATCTCCTTACTTAGTTTGAAATGGCTTGACAAATATGTACTAACTAGTTTTGCATTCTTCATTCTAAACCTCTCCAACACCTTTTCTATGTACTCACTCTAAGACAATGTCAACTTGCGATTTCCCCTGTCTCTTGTTATTCTCATACCAAGGATTTTATTTACAGGAACCAAATCCTTCATCGCGAATGATTTAGCTAGTTTCCTTCTGAGCACATGTATATCCTACATGTTAGACCCTGCAACAAGCATGCCATCCACATACAATCAAAAGATAATATATCTTCCATTATCTAGCCTCTGAAATAAACATAGTGGTCAGAATGGCATCTACTATAACCCTGTTCTGTCATAGAATTATCAAATTTTAAATATTAATACCTTGGAGCTTGCTTTAGACCATACAAGCTCTTCTTCGACCTGCAAACCAAACTCTCCTTCTGTTTGACCTCATACCCTTTTGACTAGTGTATACAAATCTCTTCCTCCAAATCCCCATGGAGAAAGGATGTGTTGATGTATTTGTAACTTCAGAAGATATTCCGATGTATATTATCATTGTATGTTGTTGTACCCCCATTTGGGATGTGTGTTACCCCTTTACGGGATGTCTAAATTGTGTCTAGACCTTGAGGTACAACCTCCATTGTAAGTCGGGGAAATAGTCCTAGGTGTAACATCATGTAATATGTGATTGTGGTCTCTCTAGGAGAAGTGGGCCCCATGTGAGATGACATGTAGGCTCGAGTATTATATTTGGTCAATGACTTGAAAGGGTATAAATAGGGAGGCACTCTCTCATTTATACACACCTCATGCACTCTCTAAGGTGTTTGAGAGAGAGAGACAGTCATATGAGGAGAGAAAGATAACTGCTGAACATTTCTTATTACTACTTTTGATCATCTTACTATTTTGAAGAAGTTTGCAGGGTTTTCTCCTTTATGGTTTTCATGATGAAAATATTTATGTCTTGTGCATATTTTACATCTTATGCATTTTACTGTACTTGTTATTCTTTGAAATAAAGATCCTAGATAATATAATCAGATCTTAAGAAAATCTAACATGGTATCAGAGCCTCTCTAAAAGAAGGCATTGTGTAGTTGCGGGAACTAGGGATTCCTAGTTTAAGGTGTTCTCTCCACAGATCATCAAGCAAGGAGGGCTAGGATAACTCACCTCAATAAGTCACATATATTGGTAGTATCAGTTTTTGAATCATAGAAGTTTCACTGTACAGCCGAAATACAGCTGCAATGGAAGCTAATGGAAATTAGGGTTTCATTCCTGAAAACCCTAGAAGACAGAATTTAGTAATCCTAGAACCTTCACTATAATGTGATATTGGGGAAATATCATAAGCCAAAATTTTTACAGTCCGAAGAAAAATTTATTCTATCCATGGTGTAAACATTTCAGCCTTAGATGCACTATACTTCAGGAGATATGGTTCCTCCAAATATGGGTTCCATCCTCTTCCAGAATACAGTCACAAATAGGTGACCTAGGTAGATTTTCTATATCTAGGGCCAGGAATGTCCAAACAAAATTTTGCAAGATGTTGCAGTTATGGCATGGACTTTAGTTTCTGTGGTACGATCTTTAGACATAGATTGTGAAACAGTGACACATGGCACTCCATACAAGTTCGCTATACTGAACAGTCCCCAAAACAGTCACCTTGGGAAACTTAACATAAGTCCCAACTAGAGAACCCAATTCTGCTCTAACCTATGGGTTTGGAAAGAGGACACATCAGGATATTTCATTGAGAAGTTTCAGAATTTAAGGAGCCAAGACTTCAGAGATACAACATAATCAATATCATTCATTTCTGCACAAGAAATTGGAAAAATAGGGCTTCCTATTCCGGGAGCTTCCCTCAATTATTTTTAGAAAAGGAGTACATTGGAAATGTCACCTTGAAGAGGCACATATTTCTATCCAATCAAAAGGTTGAAATTCCAAGTTTTGAAAATTAGGGTTCCTTTGACAAGCCCTATATCAGGCAGCTTTGGAACCAGGACAAACACCTCAAATCGGTAAGATATACATTTTTGCTATTTGCATTTGAGCTTCCCATTTCAAAATGACTAATCACACCCAGCTTGATGACAAGCTTGGTGAAGTTGAATTTTTTTGAGTATGGAAGTATGGGACCTCCATGATCCTTGAAGAAATTGACTTGGATCAATATTTTCAGTAAGGAAGTTCTAAGAGCCAGAGGGAGATGAGGCTCAGGCTAGAGCCAAGAGAATCATTGCAGATTCTATTAAAGATAATCTCATCCCTCATGTGTCATCCTTGAAGAAACCAAAAAGAAGTGTTCGATGCTATGACGAAGGAATCGAAGAAGAATAAGAGATTTTTATAACCATCTTGAATGGCCTCCCAAGATCATGGGAGTCATTCATTCGAGGAATGTGTGCCAGAAGGAAGTGATTACCTTCAACAGACTCTGGGAAGAGTGCACACAAGAAGAAGTTTGACTCATAATAAGAGAAGAGAAGATGGAAGCAACTGAATATCAATATATCACTATTCAAAGAATATCCCTCAAGCAATGAGGAAAATGAAAGACTCAATTCTTAAAGAACCTCTTATCCATATTAGCATTTGGATAAGAAATTATGCTATTATGATTGAAGAAGACAATGAAGCTGAAGGCTAAATAAGAAGTCTACCCACAAAACAAATAAAAATAAGTATTCAATTGTCATTCATGATATTGTTTGGTTATACATTTGTTTATATTCAATTGATGTTTGAGTATTTTTCATTTATACTACTAAATTGCGCATAATGGGTAAGAAGTCAATGATGGTGTACAACATTCCATTACTATTTATCTAGATTGAAACCTCTTTGCTGGCATATTAGGAGTATTACACACTCTTAATAACATTAGGGTAGAATTCATCTAGAAGTTACTGTATGTATACATGATATGGATGAATGTTGTAGCATTGGCTAAAATAGTCACATGGCTATGCGACATATATTTGTCACTATTAATATGTTTTGGAAATTCTGATATGTTTATAATAATGCAATTGAAATTGACTTGTAGATCATTCCAAAGAACAAGTAACGACAGTTCAGAAGAGGAACCTGAAGATTCCAAGTCAAAGACACCATAGCGAAATAAAGAGCTTCAAAAGAATATAAAGGTAATGATAGATAAAGAATAATCCAAGATGAAGAATAGTATGAAGAGACTTCCAAAGAAAGCAAGAGGCCTCAAACACACTCAAGTTATGTGACATTGTTGAGCGACATCATTGATGCAGATCCTTCCAGCAATGAATTATAATGAGACAAGAAGAAAGTGAAGGAGACTATGATCAAAGAATACTAGTTCAAGAAGACTAATATCTAGGATGCACTGTAGAGACCTAAAGGGAAGTCTGTAGGGTATTCCATATGGATCTACAAGATCCATCATGTAGTAGATGGAAACATCGTGGGACACAAAGAAAGATTCATATATGAGGCTTCTCATAGAAAGAAGGCATTGACTATGAAGAGACATTTGCACTAGTGACGATTCAAGTATACATAGAGAAGCCACTGGGAGATGAGACACATGACATGCAGACTCATGTGTAAAGAAGGCCTTGTACAAGCTCAGAAGGCACCCATGAGATAGAACATACAGCTACATAAGGAGCTTGAAGATCACCTAGAGTGATGAATATCTTAACCTTTGCTACAAGATTGAAGATGAAATCCTATAGAGGATGAGAAGCTCACAGATGGGTGCGAGAATAAATTTTCAACAAAGTTCAAGATAGAGGATCTTGGTGACCAACGACCCTAGATGGATACATAGAATATTAGTAGAAGAGGAAGCTACTTGTCACTCCATTACAAGATGTTTCAATACATAGAGTATGAAAGGCAGAGGGAGAATGATGCTCTTCTTCAAAGGGAGTGACTGTAGAAGATCCTGAGGTTTGACATGGTATGACAGGATGGAAAACTTACTGATGGCTCTAGGATTTACTGGGATTAAAGCGTATTCCAACCTTTACTTCAAGGTTGAAGTCGGAAGACTAGTGATGCTCATGTTATATGTTGATGACCTGTTTCTGGTAGGAAAAGAGGAACTCATTAAAGATGCAAGAAGGAGACTTGTTTTTGAGTTCGAGATGGAGGACTTGGTTATGATGCACTATTTTCTAGGCATGGAGGTGTGGCAGAGTGTGGATGTAATCTCCCTTGTACAAGGGAGGTATGTAGTGGATATCCAAAAGAGGTTTGGGATGATGGACTACAGGTCCATGGCCACACCTATGGAATCAAACCTAAAGCTATTGAGTGATGCTTCATCAAAGATGGTTGATGCCACAATGTATCGTCAGATGATTTGTTTATTTATGTGACTGACGAATACAAGACTAGACACATGCTTTGCTGTGAACGACTTGAGCTAGTTCTTGACGGATCCGAGACATGATCACCTGGTTGCAAAGCATGGAGTGAGGTACCTGAAGGGTACAATTGAGTATGGGCTCAAGTATGATATGAAACATAAGACTAACGGTTGAAAACATGATGTTTGGAAATAATTCCGTGACAAATCATTTTTTTTTGTATAATTTCCAATTTCTCGACTGAGAAAAAAGTCAACATATTTTTTTAGTTTAGAGTTGTAATATATCTCGGAAGAAAAATTAACCACGATTAAAATTCTCTCATCCAAGAGTTATTCCATAGTTAGATACATTTTCGGCCGAGAGTTTTAAACTTTCTTGTCCGAGAGTATTGCCATAATTTTTACATTAAACTCTCAGAAATGTTTCTCAGTCGAGAGATTAGATTCCTTTTTAACTCTCGGACGAGAAATGTTTAACTATATAAATCCGAACCCCCTCCCTGCTTAGCCGACCATCGTCATATTTTTTCTGGTTTTTCGCTCTGAAGATTTCACCCCGAAAACCAAGCCGTTGCTTTTCACGCTTGGTCATTGGATTTTCAGGCTTCCTCTTAGTCCATCATCATCATTTCATTGGTTTTTCGATTAGGGAAAGAGGTTTTTGGGGCTGTGCTTAGTCCATCATCCAACCATTTTAGGTTTTTTGGTAAGGCAGGGTAACAGTTTTTCGTGCTTGGTAAGGCCTTTTCAGGATTGCAAACAGAGTTTGGGCACCCATTTCATGTGCCGTTTTAGTCGACCATCATCATCATTCCTGTTCACGCCAAGATGAAGGGGTTTCCACTCAATTAGGTTAGAATTCTATATCCTGGTACATGTATTTTTTCATTCTTTGCATCCAAAGATACATGCTACCTTTCTTTCCTAAAATTACCAGTTCTCATAAGGCCGTGTTCAGACTCTCTATCTTCTGGTTATGCCACCTTTTATGTATTGAATTTACCATCTCTTGGGCCCTACTAGGAATTGATAGGGAATTTGATAACAAAGATGTAATTAACTTAAATAAATAAACCATGACCCTATGGCTTGTAGGTACAGGTTAAATCCCAAGCCCCAGGTAACAATGTTTAGCGTAGGGAAGTAAGTATCCTTTCTTTCCTTATCTACGCATGTATATAGTGGCTCAAGGTTGTTTGAAGGATCTAATTATCGTAGTACAGGTGGTTTTGATGCAGCCAAAAAGCCATATGTCTTTGCCCTTCCACTGTGTGTTTCCTCCTGCCTATTGCTGTGTCTCCTTCTGCTTTCCCAATGTGTATTTTATCCTCCCCTCCTTGCTCCGACTGGATGAATTATATATGCGATTGTCCTATAAATTTCAGTGCTAGTAGCCTTTGACACTATAACCAGATTATCTGGATCAGTTAGTTAAAAAATTGCTTCTAGATCTTGAACGGGGAATCTACAACTTAATTAACTGGAGAAACTTCTAGCTATGCTACTAGATATGCTTATGGATCAGCTACTACAACCCTAGCTTATTGTGCTAGTCCTACTACCTACTGGGTAGTGGGTAATTGAAAATAATTGATTTAGGGAAAGGAAGATATACAGAGCTTACTACTAACACTTATAGTAAATGTATTATGTAGGAATACCTCATTCAATATACTCGTTCAATTTAAGTTTCGGTTGGAGATCCTGTTCTAGAGACAGCCCTAACTAGAAAACCTAGTTGATGACCTAGATATCTCTTTCCAGTCCTAGATTCAATTCCATTCATTAGAGAGAAAGATACATCTGTTGGATATCTAGAGTCGATCTCACGCATGGGCCATGACCAACTAGTTCCATATCCAGTTAGGGACCATGCGAGCATCTACAGGACCCAAATTATCAACATGTTCTCCAAGAACATTGAAAATTCATCCAAGAGTAGCTCCACCAACTGGAACACTCAAAGGAGCTCCTTTGTCAATAACTCTCATTCCTCTTGTCAAACCATCTATAGCACTCATAGCTACAACTCTCACTTTATGATCTATTTCTTACCTAAGTAATGGAAGATGAAAAAGAGCTTATAAGGAAGGAGAAGAGATGCCAAAGAGGGAAACCACACGCGATGTCATCTCTATCACTTGTGATATACCTCACATTGCTTTCACTTTTTGTATCCTTAAATGGGATATGGTTTTGCTTTTTTTAAAGCCAATCAATTAGGAAAATAAGAGATAGAAGCAACATCAATCTTTAGCTACCCTCACTTCGTATAGTCTCAGGAAAGGAGGTAGGTAAGGGGGTGGCTACTTTACTTTAGGTCATAGGTTTTCGCCACTTGACTTAAGCCCAGGGGAAAGTAAAATGTGAGTTACTATGACACCTATTTGCACCATAAAAGGGTTTTATGGTTTAATCAAATAATTCAGTAAAGGGTGTAGGGTAGGCAAAGAACTATTCTTGCTTCGTGACTCTCCCCCATAACGAAAAGCCGATTGCAGCGAGATGCTAGGACCAGGTGTCAAACTCTAGTTTGAACTAGCAGGTTAGGGGACATGCCGTCCTGCAGGGTCTAACATTTTTTAGGGTTATGATCCACATAGACCTATACAAGTGGGGATATGTAGGCATCATGGTCGGAGCCAGAAGATATAAAGAGTGATTAGTTGCTGGGTTGCTCAGGAGCTTGAACCAAAGTATCATGAATTGTAGGAATTGGTGCGTACCAATCGATATGAGTTATTGGGATGCATAAGAATTATAAGAGGTTGCCTCGAAGAATAATTGACCTCTTTCGTAATATTTTAATTGAGATGTAATGAATAAAAGGAGATTTAGGATAAATGAAAATTGAACTAAATCTAGATTCCAATCCTGTTAGGGGAAGACCCTACATATTGAATCCTAGAATCACCATTGTTGGGCCATTTGGGGTATTGAAAATCGTTTATTATTTAATAATAATTGCAAACCTTAATATGAAATATGAATGAAATATTATGCAATAAAGTTTTTGGAGTTGCATATATATTTTCCTCTACAAATATGGGTTTTCCATTATGTTGCATTTGCCATAAAAAATTGAACGGTCGAGGGAGGGTTTTCAAATTGACCGGACATAACTCTTCCATTGGAACATCCTTCCTCAACTGGCTAGCAATGGAACCTCCTGGGCACTCACTAACTGACTTACTTATTGGCCATGATTTATAACCACTGTGAATGACCTTTAATGCTCAGCTATTCCAACAAACAAACAACCAAACAAACATGGATTCAAGTGTTGTTTATTTATATAATGTCAATGGTCCACTTGGGGTACTAAAAATCATTTATTATTAATAATAATTTCATTTTGCATTTCAAAAAGTTTCTCTATATTATTAGGTATGGAATATTTTACGTTTAGGGGCAGCGGGAACCTATCCACTTGCTGGGTAGGAGAGAAACCAAGCAAGAGCTTGTCCAAAACGAATCATCTGATGGAAATCGAGAGTTGTTTCCCACCCCAACCCATGAATGCTAGAACCGGTGGTGGTGGCGAAACATATGGCAGGAGACCTAGATATTGAATCCTAGAATCAGATAGAGGGTAAAAGAAGAAATAGATTAATATTGGTTATTAGTCTCATCTTCTTGAATCATATTTGAATAGTCCAATAATGATTCAAGACAACAAGTCATGATCCCTAAAAATTCCAGTATCTGTTGATTTGTAGACCTCAACCCCAATTATGACCATGATTAGTTCCCACCCCACTTATGCCCATGATTAGTTTCCAACACCCTTTAGTTACAAGGTGCTAGATCATGTTGTAGGACAGAAATAAAACTTACTCCTTATAGTTGGATTCTTGCGGTACAAATAAGTATGTATTACCAAAGAAGATAAATGATATGGCCTTCACAACTAAATGGGGATCTGATGTGTACAATGCCATTACATTCCAGTGCCCTTGCAATGTTCTCTTATATTTCCCTTGCAACATTTTTTGAATATATATATAAGTTTTTGAAGGATATCCACCCAATAATGTCCATATCTTGCAACTAAATCTTGGGTAAATTGGGTATTCTTGACAGTTCATCAATGGCAATGCTACTATTAAGAAGACTATGGAGTAATTGAAGAATGAAACAGATAAAAAAAAAGAATGTGTTTGTACAAGGAGTGTGAAGCATCCTTAACATCCTAAAAAATAAATTGGTAATGATGGAAATTTTAGTTTTCCCTAAGTGGATGGTTGAATTCCATGTACATGCCAATGTTTCAATTATCATTTGGAGAGGTATCCATGCACAACCTAGAGAATCAATATTATTTCTTAAAATTTACTTTAATAGAAATACATTGAATCGATCCAAGTGAAACTATGCCAATACTAAAGTGGAAGGCCTAGCCATGGTATACATGCTCCATATGTTTGAGCATTATTTGTTAGGTGGGTATTTTAAATTATTCATAGATCATTGAACTATGAAGTTAATAAAACTATGTTGGGAGGTCATATCTAAATACGGGGACTCTTATTTTAGGAATTTGACTTTGAGGTTAACTATCTATATCTACAACATCATAGATAAGCACGAGTGAGAGAGAAGAACAAGTAAGAACTGTTGTAAACACGCTATTTCAATAAGGAGAACATGAACACCATAAATTAATGGGAATAAAAAGAAGCATCAAGCTAAGTAATGAGTACAGAGCTTACTACTAATACTTATAGTAAATGTATTATCTAGGTAATATCCATAATGTATGAGCATATTGTACAGTGATCTAAATATCTCTACTAGAAGAACCCTAGTTATATCAGTATTCTATGTAAGTTCTTATAAAAAAATGCAAAGCATAATTTTTGAGGCTGATCCAGATTAGGTATGTCCCTTTGTGTCCACCATATTTTAGAGGCTGATCCGGACTAGGTACACGCCCCTTCATGTCCACCATATTTTTGAGGCTGATCTGGACCATATCCAATATTAGATGCTTACTAGAACTACTTGGTAAGATTGAAAATAGAAATCATAGGTGGAATACTGTAATATCCCAAACTGAATCTGGTATAGATTATTGTGATTTTTCTTGTGTTTTGATTGATGACTCTGGACACTTCTATGATCAATACATTCCTTAACCTCTATTTTGTTTGTAAATGAGGGTGTAATGTTTGAATAGGGTTTATTATTAGGAACTTTTAGAACACAATTCAGGGTTCCTTATCATACTAGACTTGCTGATATCTATACTCGGTAATGATTTTTATTTGTATCCAATATCAGACTTAACCTAGAGATTCATAAAAATTGCAATATATATCCATAAATAAAAACAACGTAGAAATAATGTAAATTTAGGAAATTATCATATCTGATCTGAGAAGTACTTTGGACAACAATAACTGAGATGGCAGTCTTTTAAGCCTTAACAGAGTTGAATTGTAGATGACTGTACAATTGATTTTAGTCATCAAGGTGATTCCCAAAGTTTGAATATAATGAATTCTTAAGAATGTCCTAGCTATGAAAATAATTAATTTCCCAGATTGATGGTTCACGTCGTCTCAAATAGTGATAAGGGTGGATTGCTTGATGGCTGTAGTAACCTGATATAAACACGCAGATTTATGAATATGCTTCAATGAAATGGAATCTTTGAGTACCACACTGATCTAGGAGCACCTTCCACGTGTTGATCTCTTCCTTCTTATATGCATGCAGATCTTAAATAATAATGGAACTTCAATCTCTGAGGGATGTAGAAGTTTGATGTAGAAACACAGATGATGAATAGGCCCCAATGGAAGTGCATTTACTGAGAGCTATGCCCATATTGGAGGAAGGGCATCCAGATAGATTAATGACGCCTCTCTTGAGTGTATGCAACCATTAACGATGTGAACATGATCTCTTTAGTACTCCATCCCTCTTATCCAAGGAAATTTAAGTGAACCTTCATTGCGTTATTTCCTTCCTGTATAGATCATGCTTATTAAACAGGCTGAGTTCCCTCATGATAATCCTCTGCTCACTGGTAACTTGTTTCCAATAGAATTAACCATTTCCCACAGTTAATCGCTGCCCTGTGCTTTGAGGAGGAATGGATGGATATAACCACGATTTCAGTATACAATTCAGCCATAATAGTTTAAAGGAATATTGTTTCCCAAAACTTGGTGGAGACCCCCCTTTCTCAACAATGATAGGATCACTGCCATGATTAATGAACGAATACGCCCATCTATAAAATTTAAGGAAGCTCCAAAAATGCCCTAAACACAATGAATCTTTGATGCAATGAAGTACACAATGGTGAATCTGGATGATTCACCCTAGCAATTGGTTAGGTTGTATAGATTTCACCACCGAATCCAATTAGGTCAAGGCAATCTGCCCTAAACCCTAAGTTTCTCACTGAGCTCCCAAAATGTGTTACCAAAAGATGAATAATAACAATGATACCCTTTTAGTTCAACTAACCTTCTTATATAGATTTTAGGGTTTGCATGCATGCCACTTTTAGGGTTTTCATGCATGTCACTTTTAGGATATGCATGTCACTTTAGGGTTTGCATGCATGTCACTTTTAGGGTTTGCATGCATGTCATTTTTAGGGTTTGCATACATGTCACTTTTAGGAACATTTCAAAGACATTGGCAATATGAGTAGAAAAAAATAGTCTTGAAACTCAAGTAGAAAATAGTAATCTTGGGTGTAAGCCACAGTGGCAAGATGTACATAATTAAATACTCTTGAAGCTCATGTTTTTGGTAGCTGATCAATTTATCTAATTTAATATTTAAAGGAATTTAGGTATTTTTTGTGATATTAGGTAATTTGTCCCGTAAATGTTTCTCATTTTTCTTTTCTAGGTAACATATTTGGGAGGGAACCTCCTGGGTGGTTCCTCTCATTCCAAGGATGGTACCCAGGGTAAACCCTAGATTGTTCAGGGCACAAGGCCATGTTAACAACTCGTGAATATATTATGTATAGATAATCAACATTCAACTCATTAAGAGGAAACATGTCAGAAAGTGGGATTTGAACTCCAGTGGGGAGTGTAACAACTTTTTTGGACACCACTTTTGTTCTATAAATTTGAAGAATAGGGGCATGTATCTAACGAAATGTCCAATGATTTCACAGTCTGGTTTTGTGCTCATTTTTGCAAAGAAGGAAAATATATGTCCAAGAAAGCCTCTCTTATCCAAAGTAATATGTGTTTCTTAATTATCAACAACATAATTTTATAGGGGTTCCAAATGAAGACCACATGATGTGTTTCACTCTAGTTTGGGATGCATAACCATCCTTGGGGACTAAATTTTGTGTCATGATGTTCATTTGGAGAGGTATACCATTAGATGTGTATCTTGCTACCCCATTAAATATGTCACTCGAGGAATCATTGTATTCAAAAATTCCTATTCAATCAATGAAGTACACAATGGTGAATCTGGATGATTCACCGTAGCAATTGGTTAGGTTGTATGCATTTCACCACCGAATCCAATTAGGTCAAGGCAATCTTCCCCAAACCCTAAGTATCTCATCGAGCTCCCAAAACGTGTTTCCAAAAGATGAATAATAACAATGATACCCTTTTGGTTCAACTAACCTTCTTATATAGCTTTTAGGGTTTGCATGCATGCCAGTTTTAGGGTTTGCATGCATGTCACTTTTAGGGTATGCATATCACTTTAGGATTTGCATGCATGTCACTTTTAGTGTTTGCATGCATGTCATTTTTAGGGTTTTCATGCATGTCACTTTTAGGAAAATTTCAAAGATAGTGGACGAGTAGAAAAAAAATACTCTTGAGACTCAAGTAGAAAATAGTAATGTTGGGTGTAAGCCATAGTGGCAAGCTGTGCAGAAACAAATATTCTTGAAGCTCATGTTTTTGGTAGCTGACCAATTTATCTAATTTAATATTTAAAGGAATTTAGGTATTTTTTGTGATATTAGGTAATTTGTCCCCTAAATGTTTCTCATTTTTCTTTTCCATGTAACATATTTGGGAGGGAACCTCCTGGGCGGTTCCTCTCATTCCAAGGATGGTACCCACGGTAAAACCTAGATTGTTCAGGGAACAAGGCCATGTTAACAACTCATGAATAGATTATGTATAGCTAATAAACATTCAGCTCACTAAGAGGAAACATGTCAAAAAGTGGGATTTGAACTCCGATGGGGAGGGTAACAACTTTTTTGGACACCACTTTTGTCCTATAATTTTTAAGAATAGGGGCATGTATGTAACAAAATTTCCAATGATTTCATAGTCTGGTTTTGTGCTCATTTTTGCAAAGAATGAAAAGAGATGTCCAAGAAAGCCTCTCTTATCCCAAGTAATATGTGTTTCTTAATCAACAACATAATTTTATAGGGCTTCCAAATGAATACCACATGATGTGTTTCACTCTAGTTTGGTATGCATAACCATCCTTGGGGACTGAATTTTGTGTCATGATGTTCATTTGGAGAGGTCTACCATTAGATGTGTATCTTGCTGCCCCATTAAATATGTCACTCGAGGAATCATTGTATTCAAAAATTCCTCTCCAATCAATGAAGTACACAATGGTGAATCTGGATGATTCACCCTAGCAATTGGTTAGGTTGTATAGATTTCACCACCGAATCCAATTAGGTCAAGGCAATCTGCTGTAAACCCTAAGTAGTTCACCGAGCTCCCAAAACGTGTTTCCAAAAGATGAATAATAACAATGATGCCCTTTTGGTTCAACTAACCTTCTTATATAGCTTTTAGGGTTTGCATGCATGTCATTTTTAGGGTTTGCATGCATGTCACTTTTAGGAACATTTCAAAGACATTGGCAAGATGAGTAGAAAAAATTACTCTTGAAACTCAAGTAGAAAATAGTAATCTTGGGTGTAAGCCATAGTGGCAATATGAGTAGAAATAAATACTCTTGAAGCTCATGTTTTTGGTACCTAACCAATTTATCTAATTTAATATTTAAAGGATTTAGGTATTTTTTGTGATATTAGGTAATTTGTCCCCTAAATGTTTCTCATTTTTCTTTTCCAAGTAACATATTTGGGAGGGAACCTCTTGGGCGGTTCCTCTCATTCCAAGGATGGTACCCAGGATAAACCAGAGATTGTTCAGGGAACAAGGCCATGTTAACAACTCATGGATAGATTATGTATATCTAATCAAAATTCAACTCACTAAGAGGAATCATGTCAGAAAGTGGGATTTGAACTCCAGTGGGGAGGATAACAATGTTTTCGAACACCACTTTTGTTCTATAATTTTGAAGAATAGGGGCATGCATCTAACAAAATTTACAATGATTTCACAGTCTAGTTATGTGCTCATTTTTGCAAATAAGGAAAAGAGATGTCCAAAAAAGCCTCTCTTATCCCAAGTAATATGTGTTTCTTAATCAACAACATAAATTTATATGGCTTCCAAATGAAGACCATGTGATGTGTTTCACTCTAGTTTGGGATGCATAACCATCCTTGGGGACTATATTTTGTGTCATGATGTTCATTTGGTGAGGTCTACCATTATATGTGTATCTTGCAGCCCCATTAAATATGTCACTCGAGGAATCATTATATTCTTCTTCCTCCTCATGAACCATGTACACCAAAATATCTTCTAGATTTCCTATATTTGTTGTGCAGTTGTTTACTTTTCCCTATACTGGTTGTAAGAACTAAGGTCCCATATTCTAAACCAAGGGGAAAACTGTTGTTAGAATTTTATCATTCAAGCTAGCATTATGTTAGGATCTTTAACTAAGAGAATAACAAGTACAAAAATCAAACACAAGAGACAATGAACACAATGTTTTTCCTCGGGGAAACCATAAATGGAGAAAACCTCGCAACTTCCTCAGAGATAGAATCGGCACCAAAGTAAAACCCCAAAACAGTAAGATGATCTCCTGACAACAGTAGCCGCTTTCTTTCTAGCCCCAACAACTTCTTCTTCCTCAGCTATGCTTTACAACTGAGTGTGAGTGAGTGTGTGATAAATAGAGAGCCTCACTCTCTATTTATACTATTTCCCAACTTGACAATGACTCACTAGGGTCGACTTCAGTAGGTGAGTCTAACAACCCTAGGGCCCCAGAACTATAGGGACTTTAACCCTTGATCAATAGGAGGGTTACCCACAATGACTTGACATGACTTGTTTACATTATAGAAACTCCCGATTGGATCATCGGGGCATGACATGACTTAAACACTTCCTAGAATAAACATCGGGGTACAATACATAAGATATACAAGTGAATACATTCCGAAGTTACAATTACATCAACACTCCGTCTTAACTAGGAAGGTATTCTCTCGACACAAATTATCAGCACAAGTCTTCTTCTCTGTATCATCTGGATCATCATCGATTCCTCTTCATCTTCATCTTGATCTGGATCATCAATAGATCTAGATCATCATCAGTGGATCTAGATCATCACTCAATCTAGATCATCTCTCCTGGATCAACATCACTGGATCTGGATCAACATCACTGAATCTGGATCATCACTATTGGATCAACATCATTGGATCTGGATTATCACTTTATCTGGATCAACATCACTGGGTCATCATTACTAGTGCTATCTCATGATTCTTCTCGTCACAGGAAGTTCTACAGAGCCAACCCTTTTTCATGCTGGTTTTAGGCCTAGCCTCCATTTAGGTCTTCTTCAACACTTATATCTAACCGTAAGTCAGAATGGCCCACCCAACACTTACATCTGACCATGAGAGGAACACATCCAACACCATGTCAGAAAGGCACGCCCATCACTCACATCTGACCATGCGGGAACACATGCCACAAACCTGTTATAAAGGCCCAACACTCACATCTGATCATGTGGGAACACATCCCACAACCCTATTGGAAAGGCTCAACACTTATATCTAGACATGTGGGAACACATCCTGCAACCATGCTAGAAGGGCTCTGCACTTACATCTAACCATGCTGGAACACACCCTGCAACCATGCTAGAAGGGCTCTACACTTACATCTAGCCATGTGGGAACACATCCTAAAACCATGCTGGAAGGGCTCTGCACTTACATCTAGCCATGCGGGAACACATCCTGCAACCATGCTAGAAGGGATCTCAACCCCAGGTTGAGGATTCCTGGTAACTGACCAGGTGCCTCCATTCTCCCAGAGAATGGAATCAACCCTTATATCTGATCAAGTGGGAACACATCCATTAATCACATCAGAATGGCCTTGCACTTATATATGATCATGTGGGAACACATCCCTCAATCACATCATAATGGCCCTCAGCCCCAAACTGAGTATTCTTGGTAACTGACCAGGTGCCTCCATTCCAAGAATGACATTCATCGCTTATATCTGATCATGTAGGAACCAATCCTACATTCATATCAGAATGGCTCAGCACTCATATCTGACATGGAAGGAACCAATCCTCTCATCATGATAGAATGGCTTAGCCCTTACATCTGACCATGGAAGGAACCAATCCTCTCACCATGTCAGAATGCTCATGGACTCATCACTTCCCCTTGGAAGGAACCTCAATATGAAGAACACCAAGCTTCTCCCTGAAGTACTCAAACTTCACTTTGGCTAATGGCTTCGTTAACACATCAGCTATCTGTTCGTCCGTCGCAACATACTAGAGCTTCAATGCTCCTCTCTACACCATATCCCTAATATAGTGATACTTGATCTCGATATGCTTTGACTTGTCATGGAACACCAAGTTCTCCGACAACTTCACACAACTCTGGTTGTCACATTATATACAAGTAGCATCTAACTGGAGATCAAATAAATCAGACAGTAGCTTCCTCAACCATACTGCCTCACAACTAGATGAGCAAGATGCAACATACCCTACTTCAGCTGTACTCAGTGCCACACAGGACTGTTTCTTGCTAAACCAAGAGATCACACCTGATCCCATACTGAAGCAACACCCTGAAGTGCTCTTCCTATCGATGGCACTACTTGCCCAATCTAAATCAACATAACCTTCTAGGTTAATCTTTTGATTCACCTCATACTTGAGCCCATAATCAACTGTACCCTTTAGGTAACTCAGAATATGCTTTGCAGAAATCAAGTGAACATGTCTCATATCTGTCAGGAACTGGCTCAAGGTGTTCATAGCAAAGCAAATATCTAGTCTCGTGTTCGTCAGGTACATCAAGGACCTAATCATCTGACGATACATTGTGGCATCAACCGCTTCTGATGAAGCATCACTCAATAGCTTCAGGTTTGATGCCATAGGTTTGGTCATGGCCTTGTAGTCAATCATCCCAAATCTCTTCAGGATCTTGACCGTATATTTCCCTTATCCTAGGGAAATTCCATCTACATTCTGCCATACATCCATGCCTAGAAAATAATGCATCATACCCGAGTCCTTCATTTCGAACTCAACAGCAAGCTTCCTCTTCATATCAGCAATCAACCCATCCATACCTATTACAAACAGATCATCTACATATAGTAGGAGCATCATTGGGTTGCCATCTTCAACCTTGTAGTAAAGGTTGGAATTTGCTTTACTCTTGGTAAAGCCTAAATTGGATAGAAAGCTGTCAATTCTGCCATACCATGTCCTGGGTGCCTGTTTCAAACCGTATAGGGGTTTCTTCAATATACACACATGAGACTCCCTGTCATGTGTCTCAAAACCGAGTGGCTGCTCCACATACACTTCTTCTTCCACTACACCATTCAAGAAAGCAGTCTTGACATCCATCTGGTGTATCTTCCTTTTCATCACTCAGCCATAGCAAGTACAGATCTGATGGAAGTGTATCTGGTTATAGGTGCAAAAGTTTCTTCATAATCTATTCCTTCTTGCTGGGAGAAGCCACGAGCCACAAATCTTGCTTTATATTTTTCTATGCTACCATCTGCAACATGCTTGATCTTGTAGATCCATTTGGAAGTTACAATAGACTTCCCTTCTAGTCTTGGGACAAAATCCCAAACATCATTCTTCATGATCGATTGATACTCTTAGATCATAGCATCCTTCCATTCTTTCCTTTTTGTCACTTCTTCATAATTGGAAGGTTCTTTATTGATGAAATCACACAATAAGGCTACATAACCAGAGCAGGACCTGGTTCTCTTTCTTTCTCTGTGATTCTCTTCTAGAGCCCCATATCTTTCCGCACATTGGATAGCTTCTCGTACCCAAGCAGGTTTCCTCTTATGAGGATTCTTCTCTTGAGGTGGATCTACAGGTTCTTGAGGTTCTTCTATTTCCCGTTCTTCTTCTTGATATTCTTTGTTCATGGTTGTGTCATGAATTCTGGGTGCTTCTGTTTCTTCAAGATATTTAGTAGGTCTCTTTTTGTATTTGTTGTAAGCCGAGTCCTCGTCAAATGTTACATCCCTGCTGATATCGATATTTTTGAATCCTAGAAAGTATATTCTTTAAGTCTTAGAGCTTTCAGAGTATCCCACAAATATACCCTTCTTTCCTGAAGGACCTAACTTTTTCCTCTTTTCTTTTGGAATGTGTATGTACACTAGACAGCCGAATATTCTGAGATGGCTGACTTTTGGTTTCTTGCCGGAAAAGACTTCTTCATGTGTCTTGTTCTAGAGTACTTTATGTGGAGTACGGTTCTGTACATACATCGCTGTTCTGGCAGCTTGTGCCCATAGATGCATGGGAATATATTTATCATGAAGCATAGCCCTTGTAGCTTCCATGATCGTTTCATTCTTCCTTTCTACAACCCCATTTTGTTGTGGATTATATGGAGTAGTTAACTCCCTCTTAATACCTGAATCTTTGCATAATGCTTTGAATTCATTTGAAGTGAATTCTCCACCATTATCTGATTGAAAGGTCTTGATATTCTTTTCTATGTGGTTCTCGATCAAGGCTTTGAATTCCTTGAACTTGTTGAATACTTCATCTTTGTTCTTCATGAAGTATATCCATGTCTTCCTAGAAAAATCATCAATAAAATAAACATAGTATACATACCCGCTTAATGAACTTGATGACATTGGACCACATACATCGGACTGAATGATATCCAATATTCCTTTTTCCTTGCTCTCGCTACTTGGAAATGTCTTCTTTGTGTTGTTTCCTTTCGCACATCCTTTGCAGAATCCATCATTTTTTTCCTGAATTTCTGGAAGACCTTCAACAACTTTGCTTGCAAGTGGTAGTGCTCTATAGTGCACATGTGCAAGCCTTATATGCCAAAGTTCATTTGGCTCTATTGTGTTATGGACTAAAGCTTGTTTTGGATGGTCCTTCAATTTGTATAGACCTCCCTCTTGTTCCCCAATCACTACTGCATCATCAAAAGTCTTTCTGTTTGGCCACATGAGAACTTGGCCATCTACAAATGCAACCCTCATGCCTTTTGCATCTAATGCAGATATGGAGAGGAGGTTCTTGTTTAGTCCTGGTACAAACAATACATCTTGCATCTTCATAGACTTTCCAGAATCTAGCTTATAGGAGGATTCCCCACTACCTTTTATTGGATATTGGTAGTCATCCCCAAGTTTCACCTTATGAGGTGAGCCATGTTCATATAGTTTCACAAAGGATTCTTTGAATCCTGTCATATGTTTGGAAGCACCACTGTTTATAAGCCAATCATTGCTTCCATGTGAGATAGTTCCCGTGAGAGCAGAGATCAGCACATATTCTTCGTCACTTGAAGAATCATCACTTTCTTGTCTGATTCTCTCTGTGGAAGGTTCATCATCCTCTGCAGCATTAGCATGATGTCTTCTCTTGTTTCCCTTATTCTTATGGGAGTTAATCTTGTTTCTAGGACAGTATTTGGCAAAGTTGTGGAAATTGAACCCAGTGATAGAACAATAACACTCACAACAATTATCAATTGTACATGCAAAATCACTCACAAAAGAGACTGAATATGGAGCTGAACACTAAACTGTATTGAATAAGTGTACAATAGCCAACCCTATAATAACACAGGCTGCTGCATTAAATAATTACATAAGGGATTCGAATGCATGAGGAGGCAATTCAAATCTAGTCAAAAGTAGGCTTACTAAAATTAAGCAATTCCCCCATAGGTGCATAAAGTAGTTTCCAAATCAGCTAATGAGCTCACGAATTGGAAAAATCACTTAGGCAAGATAAAAGGTGATAGAAGGACAACTCATGCATGCTTTTCATAGGAGAAAATAGTGGAGGATGTGGAGGACAAAAAACGAGTTAACCTCACCTAGTCAAACTTTCCCAATTGCCTTAAAGCACTGAAAAAGCAGGCAATTTAGCAGAAAAAGTAGAAGGGCGCCTAGGAGGCCAGGAATAAAGCAGATTTGATTCCTTGAGGTTTCCCAAGCACTCCATGAGTCAAAATAGGCAAGTTTGACCACTATGGATAGGTATATGACAACTTGCATAAGGTGGAATCATGAAACTAGGAAAATAAGACAAATGATTAATTTAATGTCTAAGGTAGCTAACTATGGGTTGATTATTATAAAACCCCCCCTTAAGCTTGACTTATGAGTAATATATCAGAAAATCATAGGTCCTAGCAACAAGGCTTAGTCACCCTTTACATACTGCATGTCCATTTAAACAAGGAAAGAGGCAAAAACCACATGGGAAAATCCTCCCTTAAACATGGACTGTAAAAAAAAAATGGAAATCTTGTCTTCACTCATGCTTCACTGCATGATCAGCAATGCCCAATAGTGATTTGATATTGCTGAAGGTATTCTCACAAAATGCTTTGGTGAAGATATCAGCTACTTGTTCTGAAGATGAACAGAAGAGTAGGTGAATGGTGCCATCATGCACAAGCTCTCTGATGTAGTGCATATGGATCTCAATGTGTTTGGTTCTCTGCTTCTGAACTGGATCATTACATATTCAAATGGTAATCTGGTTATCACAGTAGATGGTAGTTGAGTACTTTGATTTGAAGCCACACTCTCCAAGTAACCCCTGCAACCATAAACATTGAGTTGTTGCATTTACAACTCCTCTATACTCTGCTTCTGTAGATGAGAGTGCAATGGCACTCTGTTTCTTGCTTGACCAGCTGATTGGCCCTTTTGCAAGTATGAACACATATCCTGATGTGGAATTTCTGTCTGTGCTATCACCTACCCAATCACTTTCAGT